>JALJCO010003679.1:0-260000 GCA_023101725.1 Atherinomorus stipes
GAGCTGAGGATCCTGATTGTTTTAGTTTTCCTCAGGAATCTGTGTCCATTCCTGCTGAATCCAAGATTTCAGCTGCTCAACAGTCTGATTGTCCTCTTCATGATGCCTCAAACATTTTCAATAGGAGACAGATGTGGACTGCAGGCAGGACAGTCAGACACTCTGTCCTTCAGAATGAGGTCTGACATGGTCCTGCTGAAACAAGCAGCCACCTCCCAGAAAATACACCATTTATTCTCCACACATAGACCATCATTTCACCATCTACATCTTCACATATTAAGGACAAATTTCAGAGAAAAGAGAAACATTTGGATTGAAACATCTTAAAAAGGACATTAAGAGTCTACATTTCACATCTAAGGTCAAACGGAGTGGATAGCCCAGTGGTAGCGTCGTGGGTTTGGGCGCGGAGGACCCGGGTTCGATCCCCCGACACGATTCCTGGGTGAACCACTGTGGACCCCTGAGCAAGGTCCTTAACCCCCCCACCAACTGCTCCCCGGGCGCTTTAAGTAGCAGCCCACTGCTCTCTGATACTCACAGTACAGAGATGGGTAAAATGCAGAGCCCTAATTTCCCCTCGGAGATCATACCAGTATAATAAAAAAAAAAAAAAAAACATTTGGAGACAGAATGAAAAATGAAGATTGTGGTGAATAAAGAGGAAAAAAAGTCAAATTTCTGATGTGAAAAATGAAAAATTCTACATGTGAAAATGTCAGAAAGTCCAAATAAAGACAGATTGAAGCAAAGAAACTAAGGGCCTGATTGACGAAGAATCCAAATTGCAAAAAAAAATAGCGTGCGCTGTCATTTTAGCGTTTGCGGGTGATCTACAAAGATTACACGCGCAATCTGTAACAGGCGCAAACAGCAGGATTTAAATGAGGATTTAGCGTGCGCTCCGACTGCGCCACGGAAGGTTCAGAAGAGCATGTGGTAAACGCAAAATGAAATTCATCCGGATAGAGAGATGTTAGTTTCAGAGATATAATGAGGCAAATAAAAAACAGAATATAGGATGAATATGAAGAGTTCATTTGCAAAAAAAGACAAACGCCATTTAGAAAAAACGGAGTTAACTGCTTTTGCAAATAAACTCTTCATTTACTTTTTGAATATTTTCAGAAAATCAAGCTCACATGAAGTAGAGAGTTTTAATGATGTAAAATGGAGATATGGCGTTTGTACCCAACAGCAACAAAAGCAGTTAACTGTTTTTCCACAGTGGCGTTTGTCTGTTTTTGCAAATGAACTCTTCATAATAACTATAAATAAAAATAATGCAGCAGGTTTCCCTGTGGATCGTAAGAAGAGGCCAGTTTAAGGACGTGGATAAGGACACGCTGTTGAAGATGATCTGATATTACGCACAGACTGCGCGCTCTTTGGCACAATGCCAGGCGCGGGACCTGCGTAATTGCCCCCCCACCCCATGCAAAACTCAGTAAAAAAATAGTATCATTAGTTTGTGCGACGTTACTGGTTATTTTCACTGAGTTTTTTGTGGGGTGGGGGCCAGCTTCACGCAGGAAAGCAACCTCAGAGCAGCAGCAGTTGCTGGGGTGTGGAGGAGCAGGAGATGATTTTAATTTAAAAATATGCCATTGGCAAAAAGTAAAAGAAAATAAAAATACATAATTAATATCAGCTTTAACTACCATGATGCTGCAGCTGCAGATGTTCTGGTTCATGTCTAGAATAACCCGTGTTTAACAGTGATGTTGATTGTTATTTAATTAAATAATGAAAACTTGACGTGTCGCCTGAACACATCATGAAAAATGATTCTGACCCGATGTCTGCAGTCCTGTGTGCAGCATTCTTTCAGCCATCAGTGCGTAAAGCTGCCAGTTATACCTGCTTTTCAGACGTGCTAAATTACACGCAATCTTTTGCCCCCGCTTTCCTTTGAACAGTTGATAGATCACATTGCGCGTGTTAAACTGAGGTTTTGCATAGTCTCCTCCCAATATTTTGCGCCTTCTGGCAGAAACGCCCAGTTTTGCATATTCATCTGCAGCAGATGCGCAAAATGGACAGCGGCGCTATTTTGCCCCTTAACAAGCGCAAAACCTCCCTTTGCCCTGCTTTGTAAATCAGCTCTGGCGGATTATTGCGTGCGTAATGAAGATAGCGCCTGTTTTAACAAGCGCAAACCTTTTGTAAATCGGGCCCTAAGAGTGAAATACTGGGAGGATTTTCATTTCCAGCATCATGAAGTGAAACTAACTGCAGCTGAACATGAACTGAACACAACATCCTGATATTCAGTGTGAAGCTTTGACTGGAAACAGACAGAAAAACAACATGTGGATCCTGGAAGAAGCACAGCTTCCATCTTTAAAGGACTGGAAGAGGAAGAAGTTTCCAAGGAATCATTTAGAAGAGTTTCAGACAGAAACTGATGGAATCCATGAATCTGAAAAGATGTTTCTGAGTGAAAGAGACAGACATGTACAGACTGAACTATCTGTTCTACACTCACAGTTTCTCTGACACCATCAGACTGTTTACAATCAACACAGAGATACTGAAGAACCAGACCAGGACCAGATCCCAAATCCAGCATAGAGAGGACGAGTGAATGTGGTGATGAAGGTGTGGAGGTGGATCAGTGAGTCAGAGGAGACTCTGTAGAAGGACAGAGAGCCAGCAGGACAGTCCACATACACTGCTACTCTGTTAGAGACAGAGGAGGAGGAGGAGGAGGAGGAGGAGGAGGAGGAGGAGATGGGTGTTTCTCTATTATTATGCCAGACAGAGTAACCTTCATCATCAGAGCATTTCAGACTCCAGGACTGATCATTGGATCCAAACAAACAGTCTCTGACGTCTCCTCTCCTTCTGATTTCTCTGTAACTCACTGATATAAAAACGTCTCCTCTCCACTCGACCTCCCAGTAACAGCGACCAGTCAGAACATTTCCACACAGCAGCTGAGGACACCAGTCATCAAATCTGTCTGGATGATCAGGATATGACTGAAGCTTCTCCACACGTGTCACCTTCCTGTTGTTGTCAGACAGTTTGAGGTTTCTGCTCACTGTGTTGATGTCGACTGTGAGTTTGCAGGAATCTGATGGAGAACAAACACAATCCAGCTGCAGTTATTGATCTATTGACACTTTGATGCTGACTGATGAATGAGTGATGTGACAGTGTGAAGATGGTTGAATGTGATGAATCCAATGAAAAGCACACTTACACTTCCTCAGACCTGGTCTCAACCATGCTTCTCCAGCAGGCTCCACCCTGAAAGGAGGAGGGGGGTCAGAGCAGCAGCGTCTCTTTCAGCATGCTAACATGGACATTACATGGCTCTCATACACACTGAGAAAGCTGCAGATTTATGAAGCCATGTGAACATTGACTTGTCTTTTAGAAATGCTCATCATTGGAGAATCTGACTCCTGGAAACCATCCTGATTTCACTCTCATCTTCAGCCATGAATGATGCAGACACTCCCCTAATAAGTCATTTCCAGAGAAAAGCTGAACACACATGACAATGAAAGCAGCAGAAGATGCTGAAACTGAGACTCTCATCAGTTAAAGAGAGAAAATGAAAGCTGCTTTATTTCCTGATCTCAGTTCTGGAAGCAGCATCAGAACAAAAAGTGATGAATGAAACCAATCAGAGAGCTGATCAACTGTGGAAGTTCACAACAAGGTTTGTAAGGCTCCTACATGTGTGATTGCTCATATTCCACTCATATCCAGCATGAAGCAAAGAGACAGAGCTGAATGAAGGACAGAGGAAATGTCTGCAGCTCTTCCTCCTCTATCAGACATGCTGTGGCTGCAGCAGCTCTCCATACCTGAGTTTGTGTGGATCCTTCAGTGCAGCCATCAGCAGCTTCACTCCTGAGTCTCCTGGATGGTTGTAGCTCAGGTCCAGCTCTCTCAGATGGGAGGGGTTGGAGGTCAGAGCTGAGGCCAGAGAAGCACAGCCTTCCTCTGTGATCAGACAGCCTGACAGGCTGCAGAAAACACACACATGAAGAAACTGGCAGAGAACTGCTGGCAAACTAAATGTTCAGAGAAACTGCAGCTGTCTGATATTACTGGCTTTGTGTCTTCATTTGCTCCAAGTTTAGGACTTCATGACTCAGTTTGGGACAAATGTCCCATGTTCAGCTTCCAGCAGAGACACTACAGGAACTGAAGCATCTGCAACTTCAGCTGTCACATGCAGAAAACTGGCTGTAGATTCAGGACTAAAACAAAGACACAAATGTTCATGTGCTTCTCTTTTCTGGATCTCAGTCATGGTGAAACTATAGAAAGCTGCTTTCTGCTTAGATGCTGCTTTTTATGCTGCTTTAGTCAAGCTAATCATACACTGCTGTTTCCAGCATTTTCCAGGACAATTAGCCTCTTTTCTCATCTGGAACAAGAAATTCAGAAAAAGTTTGTGGAACTAATGATTGAACAGTAAAGTCATCATGTGGTTGCCATGGATACGCTGCAGCTGTCTGTTCATTGCTCCAGATTACAGAGAATGGAAGATGAATTTCTCTGGAACTTTGATACCATGCAGGTGATGGACTTGAGTCAACAGCAACTTTGGAAACAGAAATGAGCAAACTGTCTGCATCTTATCCAGAACCCCCCCCAATATTTGTCCAATGTCTTATTGTTTGTTCTTTGTTTTGTTTTCGAGGATCTACAAGTTTTCTGTTTAGTAAAACAGTGAAAATAAAAGAGAATGAGAGACTTTCCACATTCTTTCAGGTTGAGGATGCAGGACAGGTTCCAGGTTCAGCTCAGTTTCTGTGCTGAAAGATGTCCAATGAGAGACATCATCCAAACTGACATCATCCAAACACCTTCTACAGGTGTTCTGTTGCTCATTAATAAAACTTAGTCTGATGAATCCTGACCTGAGAGTTTCCAGTTTGCAGTTTGGACTCTTCAGTCCACCAGACAGCTGCTTCACTCCTGAATCCTGCAGGTCGTTGTTACTCAGGTCCAGTTGTGTCAGACTGGAGGACTGGGAGCTGAGGACTGAGGACAGAGCTTCACAGCTTCTCTCTGAGAGACCACACATCCACAGCCTGAAGAGACAGTTAGACAAACATACAAATAACAATATATGTGATCAGAAGGAATCAATGCTCATATTGGATGCAGACTGAAAGAGCATCTGTGGAGGAAAATCAGCTATTCCAACATTCCTACTGGTGCAGATGTTTCTGTAGAGAGTAAGGACGCATTAACAAAGCTTTTTTATTCAAATGATCGTAAAGTCCACTTCGTTTAGGGGTGTTGTGAACGCGCAAATCGACTCTGATCTGGAACAAACAACCAGACTCGGTCCTACAAACGCAGGTCTCGGTCCGATTCAAGTGAACCAAAGACAGGAAGTGGACTACAGATTGCATTGGCATTGTGGGTAAAACGTTGGGCAACGTGTGTAAACACTATGACAACAAACACACGTGTGGGACTGCAGTACAAGTTTGTGGTCAGACGTGGAGTTAGGAGGAAGTAAAAGCTTTAATCGATATCCGGTCTGATGAAAGCATATCCCAGCTCCTCGTACAAAAATAATGTTTTGTGGAGGAAACAGAAGTTGCGAGAACCTTGTTGTTCGTGCTGGTGATGTGTCGTTCATGAACGATTCGTTCAATATGAACTAATCTTTTATATGACTCAGTAGTAATGAGTCCTCTCAGAGAGTGAGTCGTTCATTCTCTGCAGTACGCTCTCTCACCACACGGCAGCAGCTGCGTGAGCTCAGCCAGCAGTAGGACAGGAAACAGAAATGATTCGTTCACGACTCACCCAACTGTGTCGGTCCTCAGGTATCGTTCTTTTGTGACAGCCAGGCTGCTCAGGTTGTGTGGTGAGCAGCAAGCACTTTAGTTCTCTCATAATCTTTAAATGGATCAGTACGGATCTTTCTTTCGTTCATTTGTCACGTGAGAGCTGCGCTACAGTTACAGGGCTGTGGAGACAGGGACGCCCCAAAGGGGTGGCCAGGGGTGGCCAGTGCCCCCCTGAACAAAAAGCTGGCCACCCCACTGGCCACCCCTGCAAAAATGAGATTTTTTTCATTCATATCAATTTTCTATGTACTATTAATATGGTGCAGCAGGCTTTACTTATATTTGTCAAAATGTTTATAGGCTAATAAAAATAAAATGAATAAAAATATTACACTAGACCTACCATTTTCTGCCATTGGTGTTTTGCTGTAGTCCCCCACAGGTCTGTTACGCCTAATCAACTCAGCCTTTCTTATGCAAATTCATCCAGGAAGGTGCCACCCAGAACTGCCCCTACCAGTTCCTAATGCCCCTTTCACATCAACAGCTACTTACCCTCATTGGGCCGACACCACACTACCCCCGTTTAGTTTGTTCATATTACAATAGGGCTTGGGGACGTGACGTCACAGCGTAAGCCCCGCGGGGGTCGACGTGAGGATTCTCCATGTTTTGAGGCCATTGTTTGAAGTCGGGCTACTTACGTAACATGGGTAGACTTTGCTGGTTACATGCTGGCATTCCGACATACTGTCATTTCAACATACCATCCTGAAATCCCGCTATTCTGGCACACAAACGTCCCACCATTCCGACAAAGCTTTCCATGAAAGGAAACATGTGTTAATAAGAGTCTCTGACTCGGTGCTGTCCGGTACTGAACTGCAAACGATGAAGAGAGCCTCATTAGGAGGTTAGCTTCTGCAAATGAATAAATATTTGCTGCCACAACACACAATTTGGTAATTTGGTAAAATGCCAAGGAATGAAATCCAGTTTCCCCTCCAAACCCTCCAAATATAAAAACTGCAGTGCGTTTGCATATAAACAGACGAGAAGACACATGATGGCAAATAGATTACTTATCTAAAATATATATTAAAAAGCACACAACACACACACACACACATATATATATATATATACATATATAAAGCTAAAAGAATTAGATATAATTAACAGTACAGTGCACAATCTTCTCCTATTGCTTTTTAAATTGTGCCAAGAGCGAGCGCGCTGGTGATTTCTGTAACTGTGTGTTCTGATTAATTTCCAAAATAAAGTTTTAGCTTCTGAAATCAGATTTTTAAACAGTTCTGATGGAGCTCAGTGTTTATCTGGATGATGCGGCTTCATTCCGAGCCAGTTCACTGAATGTGGACGAGCCGCTGCGTCTGGAGATTAAAAAAGAAAAAAAGAAAAAAGAAAAAAAAGTGTAATGCCGGCATCCATAAATGCGCACAATGATGTGCCCTCCCCTGCTGTACAGCATGGAGACTGGACATTATTCACACGTTTTCGCTGGAATGACTCAGTGTCTTCAGGTGTCACCTGCAGCGCCGTCATTGATATCTGTAACTGCAGTTATTAATGTTGCGTTATGATGCCAGCGCGCGCAAAGACGCGCGGCTCTGTGGAGACTCTGCTCCAGCCGGCTGCGGTGACTGACGGTGATTTTTCTGCTGACAGTCAGTGATCCTGAGATTCAGATATGAATCTAACATGTTTCACACCAGCTGGAGTTACATTAATACGTGGAGGCAGATTATATTTCCCGTTTCAGGAGATTTTGATAAAGATTATGAAGTTGCTTTGCGAGGTTGTGGAGTAAAGATGATGCTGTAAAAGTACGTAGAAATCTGAATGCCTGAGAAGGTTTTTAAAGGAATTATGGGAATCGTGGGATGTCCTTTCGACCATAGGATGAAAAAAATGCCAGAATGATGAGACGTTTAGTTGTTGCTATTTTGACAGTTTGGGTCCATGTCGGAATGGAGGAATGTCAGCATGGCATTGCCTCCCGAACCTTTGCTGTGTTGTGGGTTGCAATTTTCCTGCACATGATCGATCTGGGAAAAAACTGAAAACCGGCCGTCTTTTTTTTATTTTTATTTCTTTTTCCGTTTCCAACATGAAAACAAAATCAAGGGAGTCTTGTGTCAGAAGTAACCCGGAGGAGGCGGATGGCATGGATAGCACCTACAAGACGCACAGACATACATTTTACCAACATCCCATCCTTCCTCGTGTGCTGTAGGCATTTTCATTCCGGTAGTGCAAATATGTGTCATAATTGGACGATTACCTTCATACTTTCTCCCACTTTTCATTGAAATTGCCCGTAAAGCTACCTTTTTATTTTGTAACATAACCTCTGTATATAGTGCGGTTAGCATGCTAACAGGCTACAAGGAAGCCTCATTCAAACACATGAATGAATGGAACCCTGGAAAAGCACTTATGATGATGTTGTCTGAGCCCATCAGTTTGCAGGCTTCCATTTCTTGGACCCAGCCGTTCGTAAACTGTTCATGAGCTTCCAGGGACGTGTAATTCCGAAACTGAGACGAAGTGTAGGCGCTCACGCCACAGACCAAGTATGTGAAAATATTGTTAGAGGAAGCAGAAGATCAGGGTCACGGGTCCACTCTGTAGCCAGCATTTCATATGGATCCTTATCTCCGATTAACGCAATCTTCTCCAGATAGCGTCTCATTGCCTCGGGAAGAAGTTTATCCTGGTACCGGTCTTTTCTTTTCTTTTTAAACTTTAAGCATCCTGCCGTTTTCTTGTTCTCAGTCGGTCTCTCCGGCTGGCCTCAAAACATGGCAGCGGTGTGTTGTTTACCTCCCACAATGCATTGCGTTGTGGCAGTGGAGGCAGGTCCAGAAGCTGCAGTTGCTGAGGTTTAACTGCACACTCCGACTGCAGACGGACGGCTCCTGCGATGTTTTATGATCATGCGGTCAAGTTTTCCGGTGCAGTGCAGGCGCAGTCTGAAGTCGGACAAAGTTTCTAACCAGCATGCAACACTCCAGGACCACAATCCCTCACTTCCAGCCGGGTTGCTGCAGATAGCCAAAGTCGAACGATCCTAACTGCTACCGAGGCAGTCGACCTGAATGCAAACCCATTGCACGTGACCAGGACGGGTTTGGATTAGGCCCCTCCCCTTTCTTATGAAACTTAACATTCCCAACTATCCCTACTAAACCACATTAGAGCAACTGATTTTCAGCTAGACTGCTCCACGGGCCTCCTCACGCAGGGACGCCCCCAAGGGGTGGCCAGGGGTGGCCAGTGCCCCCCTGAACAAAACGCTGGCCACCCCACTGGCCACCCCTGCAAAAATGAGATTTTTTTTATTCACATCAATTTTCTATGTACTATTAATATGGTGCAGCAGGCTTTGTTTATATTTGTCAAAATGTTTATAGGCTAATAAAAATAAAATGAATAAAATTATTACACTAGACCTACAACTTTCTGCCATTGGTGTTTTGCTGTAGTCCCCCCCAGGTCTGTTACGCCTAATCAACTCAGCCTTTCTTATGCAAATTCATCTAGGAAGGTGCCACCCAGAACTGCCCCGACCAGTTTCTAATGCCCCTTTCACATCAGCACCTACTTACCCTCATTCGGCCGACACCACACTACCCCCATTTAGAGTTTGTTCATATTACAATTGAGGCGTCTTCAGCTCTGGTGTTCAGTGTGAGTGAGGTTGTCATAGTGAAGTTTTGTGAAGTCATTTGTTTGCGACACACACACTGAACTGCTTATTACAAGTAAAAAAAAGTCCTGACCACTCTTAAAATAAGTAATTAAAAAAAAAAAAAAAAGAAAAAAAAAACCACAAGATTTTATTTTGCTTGTAATAAGCCAAAAAAAATTTCTGCCAATGGAACAAGTAAAATTTTCTTTCTTTTCTTTCTTGAAATAAGATGCATTTGTCTTAAAACAAGTTCCTATATCTCACTGAAATGTTTCTCTTTAGGTGGTTTTGTCTTATTTTGAGTGTGATGAGATATTTTGATTAGAAATTAGAAAAATATACTTGGTAAGATTTGAGTTTTTACAGTGTATTGTTGAAATTAAGGAAGTTTGCTGCAGATAATGCCAGAGGCCCGATCATTCTGCCCCCTTCACTGCCATTATATGGATATACGCGGATCTACAACTAATATAAATAGTGTCCAAAGGAGTCAGAGTGACTCAGAAATGTTACTGATTAGTAAATGCACGTAGGCTACTCTGTATAAATTCCAGAAATAAAGTCCAGGTTGGAAGAAACAAAACTTATCCTTTAATAACCCTTGGCCACCCTGCTATTTTCTCTGGCCACCCTGTGGCCACCCCTAGAAAAAATTTCTGCGGGCGCCCCTGGTGCAGGCAGACTCATTATGAGATGATTTCAGGTCCGTGTCCGTTGCTACAGACAGATATCTGGTCCAGTTGATGGTTTTTAGGTCAGATAACAGAACCAGATCTGCAATGGGATCCATTCTGTAGCAGGACCAGTTCTGCAACGGGACCGGACCTACAACTGGATCCGTTCTGCAGCAGGACTAGTTCTGCAATGGGACCAGATCTGCAACAAGATTGGTTCTCAAACAGGACCTGTTCTGCAGAAGGACCGGTTCTGCAATGGGACCAGTTCTGAGACAGGACTGGTTCTGCAACAGGACCAGTTCTGCAATGGCACCAGTTCTGAAACAGGACCTGTTCTGCTGTAGGACTGATTCTGCAACAGGACCGGTTCTGCAGCGTGACCCGTTCTGCAGCAAGCAGAACCGTTTATGCAGCAGGATCAGATCTGCAACGGCATCCATTCTGCAGCAAGACCAGTTCTGCAAAGGGACCGGTTCTGCAGCAGAACCATTTATGCAACAGGACCATTCTGCAACGTGACCGGTTCTGAAACAGGACCAGTTTGGCAACAGGACCGATTCGGCAACAGGACCGGTTCGGCAACGGGACCGGTTCTGAGACTGAAACAGTTGTGCAGCGGGACCCGTTCTGCAGCAGGACTGGTTCTGCAACCGAACCGGTTCTGCAACGGGATTCGTTCTGCAGCGGGACCAGTTCTGCAGCGGGATCCATTTTGCAGTAGGACTGGTTCTGCAACAAGACCGGTTCTGCAACAGAACCGCGTCTGCAAAGGGATCCGTTCTGCAGAAGGACAGGTTCTGCAATGGGACCGGTTATGCAACGGGATCCATTCTGCAGCAGGACCATTTCTGCAATGGGTCCGGATCTGCAGCAGGACCGATTCTGAGACTGGACCCGTTCTGCAGCAGAACCGGATATGCAACAGGACAGGATCTGCAACGGGATCCATTCTTCAGCAGGACAGGTTCTGCAACGTGACCGGTTCTGAAACAGGAATGGTTCTGCAGCAGGACCGGCTCTGCAACTGGACCGGTTCTGCAACGGTATCTGTTCTGCAATGGGACCGGTTCTAAGACGGGACCATTTCCGCAACCGAACCAGTTCTGCAACTGGATTAAGTTCTGCAATGGGACTGGGTCTGAGACGGGACCAGTTCTGCAATGGGACCGGTTCTGAAACAGGACTGGTTCTGCAGCAGGACCGTTTCTGCAGCACGACCGGTCCTGCAACGGGATCCGTTCTGCAGCAGAACCGGTTATGCAATGGTATCTGTTCTGCAATGGGACCGGTTCTGAGACAGGACCAGTTCTGAGATGGGACCAGTTGTGAAACAGGACCGGTTCTGCAGCGGGACTCATTCTAGAGCAGGACTGGTTCTGTAATGGGACTGGATCTCCAATGGGATCTGTTCTGCAGCAGGACTGGTTCCGAAACCAAACTGGTTCTGCAACGGGATTCGTTCTGCAATGGGACCGGGTCTGAGACGAGACCAGTTCTGCAACGGGACCGGTTCTGAAACAGGACCGGTTCAGCAACAGGAACCATTTTGCAGCAGGTCCGTTTCTGCAACAGGACCAGTTCTGCAGCAGGACCCGTGTGAAACAGGACCGTTTCTACTGCATGACTGGTTCTGCAACAAGACCTGTTCTGTAACGGGACCGGTTTTAAGACATGACCGGCTCTGCAACAGGACCGGTTCTGAAAAAGGGCCGGTTCTGCAACAGGACCGGTTCTGTAACAGGACCGGTTCTGAGACGGGACCCGTTCTGAGACAGGACTGGCTCTACAACAGGACCAGTTCTGAAAAAGGGCCGGTTCGGTATCGGGACCGGTTCTGCAAAGGGACCGTTTCTGTAACAGGACCAGTTCTGAGATGGGACCCGGTCTGAGACAGGGCTGGTTCTGCACCAGGACCTGTTATGCAACAGGACATGTTCTGTAATGGGACCGGTTCTGCAACCGGACCCGTTCTAAAACAGGACTGGTTCTGAGGCAGGACCCGTTCTGCAACGGGACCGGTTCTTTGACAGGACCGGTTCTGCTGGAAAACTGGAACATTTGGGTTCATTGGTCTCGATCTGACCTGGTTTCAGGACTCTGTCCTGGCTCCGTCAGACCTGCTGTCAGTCTGTCCAGTTACGTCACACACAGGCATCTTGCCAGCAGGAAGCTCCTTATAAGGCCAGCAGGATGTCCGCTGCTGCAGCAGGAAACACCATATTTGGACTGAAGCCTGTGGAGTTTCCTCTAGGACCTGTTGAGCTCATTGGCTGTTTCAGGATTTATGGGATGGAAGACAGAGACCTGATTCAGACCTAGTTCAGACTGATTTAGGCCTGACCCAGGCATGATCTAGTCCTGATCCAGACCAATTTTAGTCCTGATCCAGTCCTGGTTCAGACCCGACCCAGACCTGATCTAGTCCTGATCCAGACGTAATCCAGTCCCAATTCAGGCCTGACCCAGACCTGTTCCAGACCTAATCCAGACCTGATCTAGTCCTGATCCAGTTCTGATCCAGGCCTGACCCAGACCTGATCCAGACCCGATCCAAGCCTGATCCAGACCTGATCTAAACCTGATGATGTAGCTAAATAATGCTCATGGTGTTCAAATCCCACTCAGTAAAACTTCATTCATTCATTCATTCATAGGTAGTGTCATGCACACCGTTGGCGACGCTGATTATATTTTTGTATTAGTGTTTTTGTATTTGTATTATTGTGCCGCTGGGGTTGCATCTGAAATAATGTGGTTCAAAGGTCACACCAGCAGAAAACATGAATTTATGGAGCCACACCCACCCATGCCGTCACGGTGAAGAGTTGCAACACATGCACAACATGAAAATATCTACATGGACAGTTGAGAAGGAAATCCACCGTGGAAGCGCTGTAGTGTGATGAAGTAACACTAAGTGATCAGAGCCTGACACTGTTCCATGATTGGACAATCGCGCGGACTTATGCATTAACAGTCGGCCATTTTCTGCCAGCATTCCTTCCTGCTGTTGCTGCGGCGACTGTGTTGCTTCTGGCCTGGATGATGTTCCTGAATTCCTCATATTTCTGAAGCATCATCGTCTGCTTCTCCATGGTAAAATATGTCGCTCTCCTTTTCTTCATGTCTACGATTGGTCAGACGCTTCAAACCCCGCCCCTTTTATGTGATCGCGCACTGATCAAGACTGGAAAACCCTGGGTTGAGTTACTGAGTTGATAACCAGCTTCGTAATACTGTTTATCAAGATGGCGGATGTCTGGTTAAGTCAACCCAGGTAACAGAGAGAAATCCCGGCTATTTTCATCCAGCTTCCTCGTCTAGGCCTCTGGTCCAGATCTGATCTGATCCGTCGGACCTGACCAGAACCCCAGAACTTGACCAGAACCTCCAGCGCCCCGCGGTGCAAAAAACAGAACCAGAAAGGATTCAACATGCTTTATTTATAAACAGGAAACATTTCAGTAGAAAATCAGTGATGCTTGTAAACAAACAAATAAACAAACAACATCCAGAACCTACTTAGTAGGCAGATCACCACACGCACGCTCACGTGTGCACATTCACTATGAACCAAGCAGCCAGTCCTGGTGGTCCATCAGCAGAGGTGGGGGGAGGGCAGGTCGCTAGGAGAGGAGCAGGAGGAGTAGTGGAGCAGGGCGGGGCACTTTGGTGCGGGGGCAGGGGGAGCTCTGGTGCAGGGGGAGCTTTGGTAACAGGGCAGGGGGAGCTCTGGTGAAGGGGGGAGCTTTGGTGCAGGGGGGAGCTCTGGTGTGGGTGCAGGGGGAAGCTTCGTTGCATAGGCAGGGGGAGCTCTGGTGCTGGGGGCAGAGGGGTGCTTCAGTGCGGGGGCAGAGGGGAGCTTCGGTGCGGGGGCAGGGGGGAGATCTGGTGCGAGGGGCAGGGGGAGCTCTGGTGCTGGGGGCAGAGGGGTGCTTCAGTGCGGGGGCAGAGAGGAGCTTCGGTGCGGGGACAGGGGGAGCTCTGGTGCGGGGGCAGGGGGGAGCTCTGGTGCTGGGGGCAGAGGGGTGCTTCAGTGCGGGGGCAGAGGGGAGCTTCGGTGCAGGGACAGGGGGAGCTCTGGTGCGGGGGCAGTGGGGAGCTCCGCGCGGCCTCGCGGTCCTGCTGCCGCTGGTGGATCTTGGTGTGCCGCTTGCGCTCGTCACTGCGGGCGAACTTGCGTCCGCACTCGGCGCAGGCAAAGGGCTTCTCGCCAGTGTGCGTGCGGACGTGGGTGGTCAGGTGATCGCTGCGGCTGAAGCTGCGCATGCAGATGCGGCACTGGAACGGCTTCTGGCCCGTGTGGACACGCAGGTGCCGTGTCAGCTCATCTGAGCGTGAGAAGCGCCGCCCGCAGCTGGCAGCCGGGCAGGCGTATGGACGTTCCTGTGGCACCCGCCGGCCCGCCGCCGGCTTCCTGGCCGGGCCAAACTTGGCGGGCTGGGGGGCGGAGCTCCGTGGCCGACTCTGGGAGGAAAAGGCTTTGATGGTGGAGAGGGGGGTGAGGGGCGGGGGCTTCTGGTCCTGGTTTGGGCCAGGATCAGTGTCCAGCTGCGGCAGCAGGAAAGCCGGCGGCAGTGGCGCCGCCGTGGGGGCTGGGTAGGCAGGGGGTGGGCCCTGCGGCGGGAAGGACTCGGGGGGCTGGCTGGGGATCGGGGGGCGATGCATAGACTGGAACCGCAGAGAAGATGGAGGCGAGGTCGGCAGAGCCACAGTTCAGCTGGGATGGCGCCGATGATGTCGCTGATGAAGTCACTGATGAAGTTACTGATGAAGTCACTGACGAAGAAGACGTGGAGAGGCTGCACGGGGGCGGCGCCGTCACGCCCACCAGCCCGGAAAACAGGCTGAGCAGAGGCTCAGCCCACAGACTGCTGGCAGCACCAGACGGCTCAAAGGTGAAGCGACCACTGTACGCCAGAGGGGGGAGGCGGGGGGTGAGGGGAGGTAGGTTCTGCAGGTCTAGGAGGTCGGACAGACAATCTGAGGAAAGAAGAAGAATGCTGTCATCTGATTGGCTGAAAGATAATCTTTCATTTGCTGGTTTAATCTTTTTAAAGGTTTATCTTTTCATTGATTTATTCTTATTTTATTTATTTATATTATTTTTTATTTATTTAATTTTATTTACTTATTTTAATTTTATTCATTAACCTAATTATTTATTAACTTTTTCTGATTTTATTTATTTATTTTAATTTTATTCATTTATCTATTTGCCAGGTGAGTTCTGCCAAGAGTAATATCTTTTTTATTTTTTATTTTATCTGGTTTATTTATTTTATCTTATCTATTTGTTTTTATCTATATTTCCACTTTTTTGTTCATTCAAATTAATGTATTTTTTTAACCTTATGATCAATTTCTACCCATTTGTACCTACTTATGTAGGTATTACAGTTTTAAACATTACTGTTTCATTCTAAATGAGAGATTTTTTAACATTTCTAATGTCATTTTCCATTATATTATTACAATTATTATTATTGTTAATAATTATAATAATAATCAACATTAATTGATATTAATATTTATATTCATTTATAATATTTTATTGATGTATTAATATAAATAAATTATAAATAATTGCATTATTTTATCTATTATAAATACTTTATTAATGATACATTTATACTAATATGTTGATTTTAATTTATGGTTATTATTATTACCATAATTATTATTATGGTAATAATGCATTACCATTATCATTATCATAACCATCATCCTCTTTATCATCATCCTCATCATTGACATCATTATCATCATCACCCTCATTATCATCACCATTGTCATTATCATTATAATCATCATTGTCATCATCATCCTCATATTCATCATTTTCATCATCATCATCCTCATACTCATGATTATAATCATCATCATCCTCATTTTATCACCATTATCGTCATCCTCATCATCACCATCAATATATTCCTCATTATCATCATCATCCTCACTATCATTAACATAATCATCCTCATTATGATCACCATCATCATCACCCTAATCGTCCTCGTTATCACCATCATCATCATCATTGTCATCATCATCCTTGTACCCATCCTCATCATCATCATACTAATTATCAATATGGATACCAGAGCAGGAGAACTGGTCTGCAGTAGGAGAACCGGTTCTGTCCGTTTCAACAGTTCTGACCAGATTCGGATGAAATTTTCGGGGGATGATGATGACGTCAGAAGGAAGAACTGATGAAGCCTTGGTGCTGATCCGGTCAAATGTCTGGATCCAGGACTGTTTTTGAGGCCAGTTGGAGGTTCGGCCAAATAAATCAAACCAGGACTTTTGAAGTTTCCAGCTGTACAACTCCTTAAGTAAAAGTACATGATGAAGTACTACATCATAGTTTAACCTGGAGAGCAACACCAGAGGAACCTGACGAAGAGCTGTGTTTCAGATAAACTATGACGTCATCAGACCCCCCCCCCCCCCCCCCCCCCCCCCCACACACACACACACACACACACACACCACCACCACCACCACCACCCCTCCCTCACCTCCGTGCTCCGCCGCCAGCATCTGCAGCTCCTCCAGCGGGGACAGCGGCGGGGGGAGGCCGGGCTCCGAGATCTGCAGGGCGGACAGCAGCACCTCCGCTTTGGTCGCTGCCATCTCTCTGGAGGAAGAGGAGCAGGAGGAGCAGGAGGAGGTGGAGGAGCAGCCGCAGCTCCGCCGCTCCTGCAGCAGGACCGGCGGGACGTCCGCTCCCGAGCCCCGCGGAGAGGCGCTCTGGCCGGGATGACGCTGCTGCTGCGGCCCGGGAGAAGCCAACCTGGAGCTGGAGATCCGCGCGCGGGGGAGCTCCGCGTGTTTACGGTGTTTGCTGGTAAACAACGTCAATGTTTGTTTCCGGTAGCTGCCGGTGCGTTCACGCGCAGACGGCCACAACTTGGACTTGAGTTCTGTCAAGTTCTCAATGAGAATTCCCGAATTTATAGACTCCTGCGTGACGTATATTCCCATATAAGGCAGGCAGGAAGCCCATATTTGGTCAGGAGGGAGCGCGTGCAGGTCTGGCTTCCGGGTGCCGCTCGTTTTTGAGCCTGAACGATCCGATTCGGTCCCGACAAGCGTCCGGCTCCGGTGCGCGCGAGGTGTCTGGCGGACAGCAGAACGGACTGCTGAACGAGCCGCTTCCATGGCCGGAAACCCCGTAGACACGTCACAACGCTACGTCACATGGAGATCTTCCAGCGACGTCATCACTTCCGCGGGCCTTATTTGGGTGTTTTCCTGAAAGGAGGCTCCTCCTAAGACCAGGTCCTGTAAAACCAGAAATGCCTGCACGCGCAGCGTTTCCAGGTTCAGCTGGGTGACGTTCCCCTAACAGACCCACATGATTCTGTTTCCTCCACTTAGTCCCAGAGAGAGAGGAAACACAGAAAAACATCTAAGCATACCATAATCTATTAAGATTAAATTAATGATGATGAAATAGTTCATAAACATCGGGTTACTATAAAAGTTACTGAAGGTTGTGCAGATCTGATCAAGTTTTCTATTTCAGAGTACTGAGACAGCATGTATTTGATCATAATTACATGAACTTGTACTAAACTGAAACGTCTGCAGACAGAATGTTATTTACCTGTTCAAGTGCAACATGAATGACAGCAATCTGAGAAACGTCCAAGCTCACATATACAAAACTTTAATGCTTTACCTTGTCAGGAATTCAAAACAAATTAAAGAGATGGAAACTCTTTTTTTTTTTTTAAATGATGTAGAAATACACAAATATGGCTTCAACCTCCCCATTAATGCCGTCCTTCCACAGGAGCTGGTTAATTAAATTCACATCTACGCTGGATTCTCATCTATTATTTTTATTTTTTCTTATTGTTTCTGAATATGCGTTGAGGGTCTGAAAGGCACATAAATGCAATGTACTGTAAGTATTATCGTTATTATTGTTATAATCATCATCATCATCATCATTATTGAAGGTGGCATGAGGAAAGGAATGGATACACAATAAATCCAAATTATGAAGAGAATTTGTGACATTTTTGCCCGTGTGTTGGCGTAACCTACATTTATGCTTCATCTTCATCTTCATCTGAGTTGATTAACTTGTGGCTCCAACATGTTCGTGTTGCTTTGTAGCCGCAGTCTGATATCAGCCTGTCCAGTTTGTGAACATCAGTTTATTGCAGTATGAAACACCAGCTGTTTAAAATAATCTTGTAAAAACACCAACATGGATTTATGACTGGTAGCATCACATGGAAGTCCCGTCGGAAAACCGGAGCTTGCGTCAGGGAGAGGTGAAACTGATCAGGATGCAGGACTCCAGGACCACAATCTGTTTCTTCCGGCCGGGTTGCTGCAGAGAGCCAAAGTGGAACGAGCCCAGAACCTCCACAGCAGTAACGTAGCCTACTGTGATGGTGGGAGAAGACGTCCTATCGCTTTATCCAATCGCTAACTTTAACCTTTAGCTTTATCCAGACGCAAACGTAAACACAATTCTCTGCGACCAGCCCCAGCCTTTATCCGTCTAAACAACTACTTCCTGTGCGCACCGGAAGTTTCGCCCATAACTGTTGATAATGGCGCCGCCCAGCGACTGCCTCAGGAAAATTGTGGATATCTACATATATATATATATACATAAAACATGCATGCACTCTGAGGTATCTACTTATGCCCATCCCTACATAAGTAATGGTCTCTCCCTGGCCACCCCAGTAAAAAATTTCTGGCTTCGCCAGTATGCAGTCATCAGAATATTTCTACGGAGTCATCAGAGCTTTTCTGCTGAGTCATCACAGTATTTCTGCTGAGTCATCAGAATATTTCTGCAGAGTCATCACAGCATTTCTGCAGAGTCATCACAGCATTTCTGCTGAGTCATCACAGTATTTCTGCTGAGTCATCAGAATATTTCTGCTGAGTCATCAGAGCATTTCTGCTGAGTCATCACAGCATTTCTGCTGAGTCATCACAGTATTTCTGCTGAGTCATCAGAATATTTCTGGAGAGTCATCACAGCATTTCTGCAGAGTCATCAGAATATTTCTGCAGAGTCATCACAGCATTTCTGCTGAGTCATCACAGTATTTCCGCTGAGTCACCAGCGCATTTCTGCGGAGTCATCACAGTATTTCTGCAGAGTCATCGGAGCATTTCTGCAGTCATCACAGAATTTCTGCTGAGTCATCAGAGTATTTCTGAGTCTGCATGAATGTCTGAT
Source organism: Atherinomorus stipes (assembly GCA_023101725.1). Taxonomy (NCBI): domain Eukaryota; kingdom Metazoa; phylum Chordata; class Actinopteri; order Atheriniformes; family Atherinidae; genus Atherinomorus; species Atherinomorus stipes. Next base: position 19,393 of record JALJCO010003679.1, read on the forward strand.
TGACTTGCAATTTTAACAATTGAATAGCCACTTTGTACATTGATTATTAATTGCCAAATGCATTGTCAAACTGCATGATAAAATATAAATAAAATATTAAATTGACCTTTTAACAATTGAATTTTAATTTTAACATAAAAAGTGCACACATGTTTCAGCATGTTTTGACAAATGAATATCCATTTGAATAAAGGTGCAAGTATGCATGGGAATATGACATTTCATCATTCGATTGTAAATCCTGCTTGCCATTAGATTTTTTATAGCCATATTGAAGATTACATTGCCACTTTGAACATTAGGCCTACATTGTCAATTGCCAAATACATTTTCAAATCACATTGGATTGCCATTTTACTCATTGAATTGCCATTTTGGGAAATGAACTGCAAATTGCCCTTAAAGGTGCACATATTCTTCCATCGGAATTTTAAATTTCAGAAGAGGTACGAACTGTAAAATCAAGGCACGACTGTAAACCAGCATGAGGTGTCAACATAATCCACCACGCCCGGCCCCTCACCGAGACAGAGGCGAAATCATCTGCCTGAGAATTTAACACTCAGCATTTACAGTCTTCCAAAAACTGAATGAACACTTCTCCGTGCTTACCTGAGTTTTGATCTAGTGCCCATTCTACGAGGGATGTCATCTGTATCCATATCAGCAATAGGAGCATTGAAGTCACCACCGATAACGTCAATGAAAGCAAAGCCCTAAAACTTAATCAGCATTTCTTCCCCAGGCTGACGTTTCCGGCGGCAGGTAACATGATATGATGTCAGAGTAGAGTTCTGTTTTAACCTGTCAACACATCATGCCATCAAACATTTTACCTGCGACTCCGACTGCACGCCTACTCCCACCTGCATTTACTCCGACGACGCCATGAACCTGAGGAAGATGCAGTGCGGCTGAAACGTTGGAATAAATGTAGGTGGGAGTGAGCGTGCAGGCTTTTCCCGATGAACTCATACCAGATGGCGTCGCTGCCTGAGCCACCACCATATGACCGTTACAGGAACCGCAGTCCAGGACTCGGAGCTCAGGAATCTCCTGTAACCGTGATCATGAAACAACAAAAACAGAAACCTGGTTTCTGTTTAAATACACCATTAACTGTCTGTTAAACATTTCTGATGTCAGACAGCAGGATGGGGCATCTCCACAGTGGTCTGGCTGCAGCACCGCCACCGTCAGGCCAGTTCCGGTGCAGACACCATCTCAGGCCACCACCACCACAGGGCCCGAAGACAACAAAGGAATATTCATATATAAATATAAATTGCAGCCGTATCACTCCAAAAATGTATCAAATAAAAGGTACCGAGTAATCATGAAAGGTGTGCCTGATGCCTGAATCTTGCCTAGAAAAGCAAATGAGCCTTTTTTTATCCTTTTGCACATGACATGTTGGGATATTTGTCACCAGGCTCCACGGTGATTTTCTCGTCTTTGAGGTGCAACGTAAAATCCAAATATCATTAAAACTGTGTTCCTTTTAGGAGCCTGGTGACAAATATCCCAACATGTAATAAAGTCCGGTGGTAAAAACAATCATTGATCTGTTCTGACGAATATCTCTGATCTAGATGTGCTTCCTTGTTGACTGAAATTCGTGCACGGGAAGTCGTACACAATCACCGGCAGATTGATATCAGTGTATGATTGCAGCGGTTTGCAACCTGCAGCTCCACAACTACAACTGGCTCTGTGGAACTTGTGCACTGTAAAAACTCAAATCTTAGAAAGTTTATTTTTCTCGTTTCTAATCAAAATATCTCATCACACTCAATATAAGACAATAACTAAATTTGTGAGTAAAGTTTTGAGAAACATACAAAGAGCTTTGAAAATGTGTGTAAGCAATTGAAAACCTGTAATAACACGACTAAAAATGATAAACAAGTATGTTTTTAAGAAACATAGATATAATAAATACAGATTTTAGTGGGCTAGTTTATAGTTTTTTCATTGAATAATTGCTTAAAAAAAACAAAAAACAATGACACTTAAAAGCATTATCCACTGGTAATATTTTCAGGATCCATTTTCTGGTCAAGGTTGGAAACTATGGGCTTAAAAGAAAAAACAATTTCCCAAAAGTACGTAGCTTACATACCATATAAGATAAAGAAACAAAACTAAAAATAGAAGTAAAATAATGATTCTTTGAAATTTATCTTTAAACAAATTTTCTATCGTAGAACCTTATAAAAATTGTGAATGGTCTCTTTGCAAAAGATTATGTAACACTTGTGTCTCTAAACAGGTTTTATTTCGCTGGTCTGAGAGCAAAAATCTGGATTAGGCTGAACTACAGGTTTGGTTGGCCTTGCAGTTAATGAGAATGAATCACAGAGGAGGCATTTTCATCTCCTCATCAGCTCCGACATGCACTTCGGCATTAGTGGAAAAATCCGAAAAAGTCATGGCAAAGATTGACATACAAAGGATCAACCTGATTGGCTTTTAACTGTCCCCTTATCGTCCAGTGTAATCTACATGTTTGGAAGTAACCAAAAAAATAAAATGCATTGCTTTAAAGTTACAAGACATCATACGTGACATCTAATTATGTGATATCAGCTTTAATACAAAACAGTTACTGTAGTATTAATCAATGGCCCAGTGGTTGAGCTGCTGTGTCCGTCTCAAACGGCGCCTTTGGGCCTCTACTCGCATGTGGTGGTGAGTTTGAATGCAACTCCCTCTCCTGTCTGTACAGTACAGCACAGTACTTCTTGTAAAAGAGGTTTTTAATCTCAATGGGACTTATTCCTGGATAAATAAAGGTTAAATAATTTTTTTTTTTTTAAACTCGCTCTTTAGCTTTGTTCTGGTCTGGTCGGACGTTTATCACCAGCCAATGACAGAGCTAAGGGCATGACGCTGTGTGCGAAAAAGCTCATGATTGGAGCGGACGCCAGTCTCTAGAACTCTCGAAGGAAAGAAAAAAGATAGAAAAACGGCAGATGCACCGAAGAAAAAGGTAAGAGCTTTAGAGAGTGCACGTCGGAAAACCAGAGTTAAAACTGGTTTGGCTTTTACCCGCTTCTCAGGGCTTTCCACAGAGACACCGAATAGTGATTCGCCATGTCAGGGACTCAAACCCAAGTCTACCGCGCCAAAGCCTGCGATATTACCACTGCGCTACCAACTCAGAATCAGTGCAATTGGTCGAGAGCTTCCGTGGTTCAGTGCAGTCAGCCATCTTACTTCCGTATTGGAAATTAGATGCTTAAAAAAACAAATATTTAACACCAAATTAGTTTCTATAGTGGCGATGGGAACATATTTAGCTTATAAATGCCTGTATTTGACTTTTGGAACGTTTGAAAAGCATCATACAGCTCCTTTAATACAAACTTTACACGGGCAGAACATCGGTGCATCGGTAGATAAACAGGAGGATCAACCGCCATGATAAATCACGTGTGTAAATCTGCGCATGTCACACATCTAGAACACAACAGTTCTGATTACTTGTAGTGTCACATGGAAATACGAGGTCAGAATAGATCATTACATAGCACAGAATAGATAATGATTATCTTTCATGCTACATTATTTAAAATTCTCTATTCACGCTGTAAGCCAATTAATCTTACCATATAAATAATGCCACGTTTTAATGAAAATACTCATTACAAATGTAACTTTTAATTCAAGTTGTCAAAGTTTTAGTATAAACTGTAACGTGACCACAACTTTGAAATGTAAAAGCACAAAGACCCCACGTTAATATTACTACTTTATAGGGTATTTTACAGATAAAATGTGGAAAGCTGAGCTGTTTTAAGTACTGTAATCATTTTTTCTTTTATATACTGAGCAACATGAACAGGGAAGAGGGCAGTCATCTGATCTGAGAGCAACGAATTCCACTGCGGGGTGAGAGAGACTATCAAAATCAGGAAGCAGGCCTGAAAGACCAGCAACAGACATGAGGGAGCACGCACCTCATCTCACACCTGGGATGTAATGTACAGATATTACAGCCAGGTACCGGTGAGTTGTAAACATGAGCATCAACGCTTAGCCTGCTAGCCCTTGTTGGTAATTTTTCCGGTGTTTGTGAACGCCCCATTGATGTTGTCATTAGAAATACATTAGTAGCCAGCAGACACAAGATGATAGTAAACGTTAGTTAGGCATGCCATGTAACCGTGTTTTTTGTAATATAACTGTCAATAAGAAGGATAACCCAGTCGTACTGCTGCCTACAGATACCAGTTAAGTTAAAAGAGGTGGAGTATCTGGGATTTAGTTTGAGCTAAAGTTGGTGCGCGTTCACACAAAACTCACACCGCTCCGAAACCACCCTGTCCAGCTGGTCCGAGAGCGGACGAGTTAGGTCGACTCTGAGCGCGAGTGGCGTGTTTGGTACCAAAACCCAGTTAGGTCGACCTAAATGAGTCCTGTGTGAAAACGACCTTAATGTCGTGGGAGAACAATTCCAAATTTGAAACTCTTAAAAATTTATACTTGAAAAACAGCAAAGGTGAAACAAGCAGGCTGAAACTTTGTACTTTCCATGTTGAATTTATGACAAATAAAAATGCTGATACAAAGTATGCTTGCAGAGATTCAAAACTTGTTTTCAGACTTTCAAAACTTTATTTCAGGTTTTAAATGTTCAAATACTGATTTTCAAGGTTTCAAAACTTTTTCTTTCAGTTTTAGATTATGTCAGTGTTCTTGGCTCATAGTGATGTCAGCAGTTCTCTGATTTCTGATCACCAGATCCAGGCAGAGCACGTGGAAATAACTCTGAATAACCTGCAATCAGTGACGTTTAATATGCTGATGACACAACCTTAACTTCAAGTAACTTTGCCTTACAACACACCAAGACAAAATAAGTAGCTATGTGCAGTTAGAAGTCAATCAGACATGTTTTTACAGAAATATCCTTTGTTTAAGAGGTGCGCTTAGAGTTTGACATTCGAGTCAGGCGTGACAGAGGAGAGGCACTCACTTCCTGCATTAGCTCACTGCTAACCGGCTAATGAGTTAGCTCACGGCAAATAATTAGCCTTTAAAAATGAGAAGATAACTTCCATGGTTCCAGTGGAGTTGTAAATAGTTACCAATTATAAAGATGAGGTTGGAGGGAAGGATGCATCTTTGGAAGCAGCTGGAGGAAATCTGATGACCGGAGACGTCCTCATATAACCGAACAGCAGCTGTCTGTCCGATCTGATTAAGCAACGATGGTTGAAAAAACACTTTTCCAATGGCGATGATGCCGTTCCATGTGTTAGAAGTGTCAACAGCTTCAGTAAACAGAAGTTGCAGACAGTGCAGAGAGACTTGCAGAGGCTCCCACTGCTACCCGTAAGTCAGACTCTGACCTGCTGCTTTATCCTCTTCAAAATAAAATCCTGATCTGTAGGAAACTTAAATAAACTAACACTGTACTCACAAGCTTTTAAACATTAACTGGCAATAAAATATGAAGGGTGAGTTGTTACTGTTTGTCTGTAAAACTGGAAAAGGAACTTAAAAACCGCAATGAAGCCACTGACTTCAATGTTAAAGCAGAAATGCAACGGTCAACCAACCTAACTTTATGTACTAGACTGAGTCCTGGTCTTATTAATAATTATATACCAAACGTGAAAAATATAAGCATATAAAAGAAAAACGTTGCAAAGTTTAAAATTTTAGGACAAGAGCGCCGCCATCTTGCAGTACTCCAAGATCTGACGTCACTGGGTTGGTTTGCACTCTGACTCTGCATTAAATCAACAGGAATCAGCAGCTATGCTGCCTATGATTAACAAGCTGGAACATGTTTTAGAAGATTAATATGATGGAAAGTGAAGCTGGGAGGCCAGTCCAGCTTCCAGATCCTGTACTGATGCTTTCCAGCCATCAAACCGTGTGACTGAGGAGAGAGGAGGAGACGCTGGTACTGGTGTCAGGAGGGGGTGGGGGGGGGTTGGCAGCACCTGTAGGAGCAGCTGCTGTTCAACGATGCTGCAGGCTGTCTGCTGTCAGGAGGTCCACGTGGACCAGATCATGTGTGGAGGATTTTGTATAACAATTTGGATTACACGTATGGATTATTGTACCGGGAGGTGGAGGATTTGGAGGCGGTGCTGTCCCTGAAGGAGATCCGAGCGCAGACAAGGGGAGCATCCGGTAACCAGAACGTAGGCTAACTAAGCTAACGGTAGTAATCGGTGGTTTAATGTCAAATAAAATAAATGCTATGATGAGACAGAGATACGATGGGAAAGATGCAAAGCATCCAGGCTGCAGGATGAAGACGGAGCGGGCGGTGTTTGGTAGAACCGAACCCACCGTGGAAAACTGGGAGTCCCGGTCAGAAAGTTTTTATGACGTCATTTCAGATCAACCTGCTCCAGAGCTCTTCTGCTCATCATCAGGCTGTGGGGAGGATTTATGAGTGTTGCCGTTTGACGTGTGTTTAATAAGCGACTCAAAGAGGAACAGAGGTGGAGAGCTACGTACTGATGTTGGTACTGATGCTGCAGACCCGCCGGTTAGAGGAGCTCAGCTTGTAGACGGTGATATTAAACACTCAGAGCAGCTGCAGGCTTTCGTCTGCGGACCTCTAGCTACCAGACTCCAAGTCTCCTGATCATTTTCCTAAATTTGTCAAGAAAATTCTCACTTCATGACCTGCAGCAGCAGCAGGACCGGTTTCTGGTTCAGCTGGAGGTTGCTAACTGCTCTTCAGCTTAAACTTTGGAAAACTTGCTTTTAGACCAGGAGGATACTGTAGTGGTTCCCCTTTTGTCTTTTCTTCTCCTTTGGCTCACCAGTCTCCGTCATTCAGCTGTAATCTTTATAAATGCGGCACGGACCAGAGGACTCTCATTCAGGACCGCAGGACTAACCAACCCGGTGACGTCAGAGCTTAGAGTACTGCAAGATGGCGGCGCCCTTGTCCTAAAAACATAAAACTTCGCAACGTTTTTCTTTTATATGCTTCTATTTGTCACGTTTGGTATATAATTACTGATAAGACCAGGACTCAGTCTAGTACATAAAGTTAGGTTGGTTGACCGTTGCATTTCCATTGGCTAAGACGTTCTCTGGCAGACGTCATGTCCGGTTTCGGCTCACAGCGCGACAGTCTGGTTAGATGTGCTGAAATGCAGCGATGTTTTCTCGTAGCTCATCTATGTAGCTGTGCCTGCTTTTGTGACATAGATCATCATGAGGATTGTTTTGGTCGATAAAACATGGCAAAAAAAATGTAAAAAACGTGTCATCAGCACTTTAAACAAAACGTGTCAACAAAATTTACACTTCAATTAAACTTTATTTGTATAGCATCAGTTCGTGACGTCATCTCAGAGAAAGTCAGATTCATAATAGCGTAGCTATGGAATTGATGGGATTAACATAATGGATAAAAAATGTACAAATAAACATCAAAGGAAGGTATTTCAGAGACTTAAGATTTTGCCCAGTGCAATGTTTTAATGGAATTCACAGTGGGTTAAACTGGTGCAGGACATGGTTGTGTCCCTCTCAGTTCTGTATTTCAAATAAGATTAGAGAGGTTCATTTTAAAATTTTGCATAATATTTACCCATGTAATAAATTCATCTCAAGGTTTGCAGAAGTTGATGAAAGATGCACTTTTTGTGGTAATGAGCCAGAGACAATTTCACATCTGTTTGGTATTTTCTCTTCGTCATCTGCATTTTGGAGGGACATGTAAAATTTTATCCACTGCTAGACTGATCAACATATAACAAGTAGACCAAAAGATATTATCTTGATATTCAGTCATAATGACAAAGAAATTTGCTTCACATTAAACCATTTTATTTAAATGGGTAATTTTCATATACACAAAAGTACATTTTCCAAATCCCTCCCAAATTTTAGTGTCTTTATAAATGAGTTTAATGCTTACATGGAAACTGATGTCCAAAAAAAAAACAGTAAACGCACACTATTATTATGTAAAGATAGTTTTACTTACCCGCTGAATAAAAAGTGCCTATATGTATGTATAAATGTATTTAATCTTTGATTCATTTATGTTTGTCGTATATATATATATATATATATATATATATATATATATCTAATCCAGATACTATAATATAATATAATATAATATAATATAATATAATATAATATAATATAATATAATATAATATAATATAATATAATATAATCCACCTGGATTTATGACTACCTAACAAACAGACCACAGTTTGTGAGACTGAAAGGTTGTGTGTCTGAGATGGGGATCAGCAGCACTGGAGCACCACAAGGGACTGTACTCTCACCATTCCTCTTTACACTGTACACCTCAGACTTCCAGTACAACTCTGAGTCCTGTCATCTGCAGAAATATTCTGATGACTCTGCAGTTGTGGGGTGTATCAGTGATGGACAAAGCTGAGTACAGGGAACTTGTCAGACAGTTTGTGAAATGGTGCAGTAACAATCAGCTCATCTTAAATACCAGCAAGACTAAAGAGATGATTGTTGACTTCAGGAGGAGCAAGAATAAGCAGCATAGTCCTGTCTACATCCTGGAAGAGGAGGTGGAAGTGGTAGAGAACTACAAATACCTTGGAGTTCAGCTGGACAACAATCTCGATTGGAAATGCAACAGTGACTACATCTACAAGAAAGGTCAGAGCAGACTCTACTTCTTAAGGAAGCTGAGATCATTCAACGTCTGCACCAAGATGTTGCAGATCTTCTATAAGTCTGTTGTAGAAAGTGCAATTAGCTTTGCAGCCAGCTGCTGGGGAAGCAGCATCAGAATCAGAGACTTGAAGAAACTAAACAAGCTGATCAAGAAAGCTGGTTCTGTGCTGGGGATAACTCTGGAGCCGCTGGAGATGATCGTTCAGAAAAGAATGCTGCACAAGCTGATGAAGATGATGGAGGACACTTCCCATCCTCTCCACAACATGGTGAAGAATCAACAGTGTGTTCAGTGGGAGGCTGCGTCAAGTTCGCTGTAGGACGGAGAGATACAGGAATTCATTCCTGCCAGCAACCATCACCCTAAAGAACAAGACTGACTGACTTTTTTGGTTATTTAAAAAAAAAAAAAAAAAAAAAGTGAGCTTTTGCAATACTGAATTTCCCTTCGGGGATGAATAAAGTATTTTTCATTTCATTTCATTCATTTCATATATACATATTTTTCTTTCTTTATTCATACTTTTTTATTATGAATCTTTGACCTTAGTTTTTATTATTGATGTTGTATTCATTTCACTCAGTGCCTGTTTTTTTTTGTATCAAATCTGATGATCTGTAATTTCTTAATGCTTAAAATAAAGTTCAGAAGAGAAAAAAACAGCGTAGCTATGGAAACCAGCAGATTGGATCGAATCACGTGTGTTTATTGATCCCTTCGGCTTGCACTACTACACTACTAAACAAAGAGCAGTCACGTGACCTTTGATCGCCCAACATGGCGGAGGCGGTTGCCATGGAGACGAACCCCACGCAACCGTCAGCGGCCATTGGACCGAACACACACGCGTACGCGGAGTTTTGACTTTACAGGTGAAGTTGGAGATAAACGCACACGCATCAGGTGAGTCTACAGGTAGTCCGGGTCCAGGTTACCATGGAGACGGCTAAACCGCTCCATATCCAGTTCGGTTCTCGTCCCGGTCTTGAACCAAGTCCGTCCTGATCGATGAGTGACGTCATTGGTTATCGATCAAAATCAACTTCAGTTTTAACAGGCGGCTCATTTCAGAAGGAGCTGCCTCCACGCGACCCAACAGAACCCAGTAAAACCCGGCTCGTGTCTGGAGGATAGGGTTGCCACCTTTCAGAAAAAAAAACAAGGGACACCCACCACAGCTGATCGGGGCCATGACCACCACGGGCCGATACCCGTACGGTGGCCCCCCCACAGCAGTGGTATGCTTTATTTTGCACCAGTGGTTTTAGGAAAGGAGTGATCAAGAAAACAATTGGTGACACTTGAAGCTTGAAATGCTGCAATGAACACATTGTTTATGCAACACTGTTGCATAGAAAGTGCTGTTATTTAGTCTACATATGCTGTAATTACATCCATCCCTATTTAAAATAAAATGAGGAAAAATTACATAACACAGTGCCATAAGCACAAAACTTAGTTATTGCATTATCAATAAAACCTAGTTAATGACATGCTGTCATGCACATATCACATGACACCAGCAGCTAAAGGAGATCTGTTTGTGTGGAGTGTGCAACAATTAACTTCAAATATAAACCTAGTAAATAAATGAAGAACTGAATGTAACTGTGAAAGTGATCTGTTGTAGACAGCTCTGATGTCTCTGAATCTGTGGTACATCTGTGTCACCTCAACTGTAACCTAGGGTGGGATGACAGATTAAGTAAAGTTATTACTTTTGCTGCCTCTTATGACTTAAAAGAAAGTCAGGTCATCCAGACAGATAAACCACACCAACAAAATAATTTGTGTTGTGAAAACTGAACACTGTGTTCCTCCAAATGAACATTTTGACACAGAATACACAGAAAGCTGTACAAGTTTTGTTTATATAGGAAATATATTGTGTGTGCATATAGGCTATACATATATATATATATATATATACATGTGTGTGTGTGTGTGTATGTATATATATATGAAACAATATTAATTTAATTTATATTAATTTATCTATCAAATGTGTTTCCATTACTGTGATTTATTGTTTAAATAACATTTATATTGGCTGCTACTGCTAATGGATTCTGTATGAAATAAATGATCATTCATTCAACTTTAAAAAGTCAACATCCTAAACAATCAATGAACTAGCTAAACCACCAGCCTCCTAAACCATGCTCTGACATCTTCTGGCAAAAACAAAACCAGATAAAAACTGATCCTGTACTGGACGTGGCGTCATAACTGATTCAGTCTCAGGAGATGAGATGAAGATGTGACGCTCACGTTTAGGTCGTCTTCACGGTTCTCACGTGTCTGTGTTGCTTTTCTGATGCGTGATGATGTCTGATGTCCACCGTGCGCCACAGAAAACACTCCCATGCCCCCTCAACCAGTCTACATGTGCTTTGTGGACTTGGAGAAGGCGTTTGATCATGTCCCCTGGGGATTCCTGTGGGGGGTGCTCCGGGAGTACGGAGTGCTGAACCCCCTTGTTCGAGCTGTCCGGTCCCTGTATGATCGGTGCCAGAGGTTGGTCCGCATTTCCGGCTGTAGGCTGAATCCATTCCCGGTGAGAGTTGGCACCGATCCTGTTCATAACCTTTATGGACAGGATTTCTAGGCGCAGCCAAGGTGTTGAGGGGATCCGGTTTGGTGGCCCCAGGATCGGGTCTCTGCTGTTTGCAGATGACGTGGTTCTGTTGGCGTCGTCGGGCCGTGATCTCCAACTCTCGCTGGAGCGATACGCAGCCGAGTGTGAAGCGGCCGGGATGAAAATCAGCACCTCCAAATCCGAGACCATGGTCCTCGCCCGGAAAAGGGTGGAGTGTCCTCTCCGGGTCGGGAGTGAGGTCCTGCCCCAGGTGGAGGAGTTCAAGTATCTTGCCGTCTTGTTCACGAGTGAGGGAAAAATGGAGCGGGAGATGGACAGACGGATCGATGGGGCGTCTGCAGTGATGAAGACTCTGCATCGGTCCGTCGTGGTGAAGAAGGAGCTGAGCCAGAAGGCGAAGCTCTCGATTTACCGTCCATCTATGTTCCTACCCTCACCTATGGTCATGAGCTGTGGGTCATGACCGAAAGAACGAGATCGCGGGTACAAGCGGCGGAAATGAGTTTCCTCCGCAGGGTGGCCGGGCTCTCCCTTAGAGATAGGGTGAGGAGCTCGGTCATCCGGGAGGGACTCAAAGTAGAGCCGCTGCTCCTCCGTATAGAGAGGAGCCAGATGAGGTGGCTCGGGCATCTGGTCAGGATGCCTCCTGGACGCCTCCCTGGTGACGTGTTCCAGGCACGTCCCACCGGGACGAGACCCCGGGGGAGACCCAGGACACGCTGGAGGGACTACGTCTCCCGACTGGCCTGGGAACGCCTCGGGATCCCCCGGATGAGCTGGCGGCTGTGGCCGGGAAGAGGGAAGTCTGGGCTTCCCTGCTTAGGCAGCTGCCCCCGCGACCCGATCCCGGATAAGCGGAAGAAGACGGTACGGTACGGTACGAACATGCTGGAGTATCAGGTGTGGACATTTTAAAAGGCGCGGGTGCTGTTAGGAGCACGCGTGACAGCAGCACACGCAGGCAGCCAGGCAGAGATACAGGACTGGAGGATCCTGCGTAGATCCCGCTGGTTTTTGCTGGTTTTAAAATGTCCTGTGTTTTATTTAGCTTATTATTACTAAATTTAATGTTTATATATGTGTGACAAACGTGTATTTGACATTTATGGAAATATGGAACAAATGGCGTCACGTATTGATTCAATACGGGACTTAACGTTTTATTGTCAGTTAAAGGACGATTCAGTATTTTACGGGACGGGTGGCAACCCTACTGGAGGACCAGGATTTACTTTAATAATAATTAATTTGACTTTATTTACTGTAGTGTGTGGCTGTGATGGATATAGTTTCTCCTTCAGCTGGTTTACGGAGGTTTCCAGCATCTGTGTCCGTCCAGTAGGTTTATAATCCAGCCTCTACGTGTTTGTTCAGAGACTCTATCTGGTAAATCCACAATGATCCATGATAACACCATTATTCATCCCATTCATCATAAAAACATCACCATCACTACTATGTAGCTAAGAGACCTCTATTTAGACCTGGACATGATGATGAAGACACTTCCTGGCCAACTTTCCACCAATCAGAGTTTAAACTGATGGTAACGTCCAATCAGGAGCAGCCAAAGATCAACCAGCGAGCGGAAAGTTCTGTGTGTGTCTGAAAAGAAGAAAATAATGGTCCTCTTTGTCTGGAATAAAGAAAGAAGAGCTTTCTGATGCAGCTGAGCTGGAGCTGGTTTGTGAGCATAGAAGGTAAATAGGAGCAGAAATAACTGGAGACGAGGAAACATGGAGACATGGAAATAGTTTCTGTTTGTTTCGATGCCTGAAAGCCAAGATGGAGACTGAGACTGAGATTAAAGGCTCTGATGCTGACTGGGATTAAAGGTTCTGATACTAACTGGGATTAAAGGTTCTAGATGCTGACTGAGATTAAAGGCTCTGATGCTGACTGGGATTAAAGGTTCTAGATGCTGACTGAGATTAAAGGCTCTGATGCTGACTGGGATTAAAGGTTCTGATGCTGACTGGGATTAAAGGTTCTGATACTGACTGGGATTAAAGGTTCTAGATTCTGACTGAGATTAAAGGCTCTGATGCTGACTGGGATTAAAGGTTCTGATACTGACTGGGATTAAAGGTTCTGATGCTGACTGGGATTAAAGGTTCTAGATGCTGACTGAGATTAAAGGCTCTGATGCTGACTGGGATTAAAGGTTCTGATGCTGACTGGGATTAAAGGTTCTGATGCTGACTGGGATTAAAGGCTCTGATGCTGACTGGGATTAAAGGTTCTGATGCTGACTGGGATTAAAGGTTCTAGATGCTGACTGAGATTAAAGGCTCTGATGCTGACTGGGATTAAAGGTTCTGATGCTGACTGGGATTAAAGGTTCTGATGCTGACTGGGATTAAAGGTTCTAGATGCTGACTGAGATTAAAGGTTCTGATGCTGACTGGGATTAAAGGTTCTAGATTCTGACTGAGATTAAAGGCTCTGATGCTGACTGGGATTAAAGGTTCTGATACTGACTGGGATTAAAGGTTCTAGATGCTGACTGAGATTAAAGGTTCTGATGCTGACTGGGATTAAAGGTTCTAGATGTTGACTGAGATTAAAGGTTCTGATGCTGACTGAGATTAAAGGTTCTGATACTGACTGGGATTAAAGGTTCTGATGCTGACTGGGATTAAAGGTTCTAGAGGCTGACTGAGATTAAAGGTTCTGATGCTGACTGGGATTAAAGGTTCTAGAGGCTGACTGAGATTAAAGGTTCTAGATGCTGACTGGGATTAAAGGGACTAGAGGCAAGATTAAGAAATGAAACTCGCGACTGGCGCTTCAGGTAACTGCAGCAACGAGCCAAGCCGTCACAGGAGCACAAACTGAAGCCATAATGTTGTTCACTCACCTTTTTCTTCGTAGTTCCACTTTTTAGTGTCTTTCAGTTGATCTGGATCGTTTGCTGACGGCAGAATAATCCATAACTATCACTTTCAGTGTTTGAATTTACCGCGACCGTCTTCTTCTCGTATCAAAACTGCGGATGCAGCATCATTTGACGTCACGTCTGCAGGGCAGCGCGGGAAATTCGGACACCGAACTGCAGCACATTTTGCAGCACACAGCCTGTTCAAGGCAACGGAGAGAAACGTGGGTGGAAACGTTATTTTTGGTATTTAGCGCTTCATCACCCATTAGTATTTAAAAAAAAATGGACATGAATGTTTGGTATTTTTTTAATTCCTGTCCCTTTAAAGGATCCAGTGGAGCAGAAATAGAAAAATATCCTTGAACTTTAAGTGTTAAAGGTGATTTCTGTGAAGTCAGGAGGGTCATGCCGAAGAAAGTGAAGAAAGGAGGTGGGAAGACAGAGGAGGAGCGACTCCTGCAGCTCCAGCAGAGAGTTCAGGCGGAGGAGGAGATGGCCAAGAAGAAGGAGGAGATGCTGACGCTCTACCTGCAGGTAAGACCTGCTGAAGCACCCGAGAAGCTCAGAGAACTCCTCCCTCTGGCATCGTGCTCATGCCTGACATGTTGCTGTGGTTGAAGCTGCATGACGTGGAGCTCCTGCATCTTCTTTGATTGGACAGGACAAGCTGCAGAAGGAGCAGAAGAACTCGGCCCTGAACCTGCTGAAGCTGAACGACGTCTGGAGGACCAGAATGCGTCAGACCCAAGTCCTGGAGCTTAGAGGACAGACGTTCGTGCTCCGCCAGACATTTGAGAGGAAGCTGGACCACCTGAACTCCATCATCCAGGTGAGAGGTTCTCAGGTCAGATCCTCATCCTGTTCTCCTCGTCATTCTGGTCCTATTCTCCTTATCCAGTTGTTCTGGTTCCATTCTCCAAATCCCGTCCTCCTGGACCCTTTTCTTCCTCATTTTTGGTCCAGTTCTCCTTGTTCTGTTCTGCTGCTCTGGTTCTCCAGGTTCCGTCCTCCTGGTTCTGTTCTGCTGGTCTGATTCTCCAGGTTCCACTCTTCTACATGTTCTCCATCTCAGTATGAGTGCGCCTGTGTTTCAGAAGGTGAGGTGGGAGCTGCAGGAGGCGGAGCTTCAGGGAGAGCAGGTGCAGCGCAAACACCTGCAGGAGGCGGAGCTTCTGCAGAAGCATCAGGATCAGGACCTGGTCTGGTTGCAGCAGCGGTGGGAAAACTACCTGGAGGATCTGCAGTCCACCTACGCGTCTGAGAGGTAAGGTCATCCTGGTGTGAGACTCTGTTCTGGTCTGAGGCTCCGTCCTAGACTGAGACTCCGTCCTTATCTGAGACTCTGTCCTGGTCTGAGGCTTTGTCCTAGACTGAGACTCCGTTCTTATCTGAGACTCTGTCCTGGTCTGAGGCTTTGTCCTAGACTGAGACTCCGTCCTTGTCTGAGACTCTTTCCTGGTCTGAGGCTCCGTCCTGGTCTGGGACTCTGTCCTGGTCGGAGACTCTGTTCTGGTCTGAGGCTCCGTCCTAGACTGAGACTCCGTCCTTGTCTGAGACTCTTTCCTGGTCTGAGGCTCCGTCCTGGTCTGGGACTCTGTCCTGGTCTGAGACTCTGTTCTGATCTGAGGCTCCGTCCTAGACTGAGACTCCGTCCTTGTCTGAGACTCTTTCCTGGTCTGAGGCTCCGTCCTGGTCTGGGACTCTGTCCTGGTCTGAGACTCTGTTCTGATCTGAGGCTCCGTCCTAGACTGAGACTCCGTCCTTGTCTGAGACTCTTTCCTGGTCTGAGGCTCCGTCCTGGTCTGGGACTCTGTCCTGGTCGGAGACTCTGTTCTGGTCTGAGGCTCCGTCCTGGACTGAGACTCCATCCTTGTCTGAGACTCTTTCCTGGTCTGAGGCTCCGTCCTGGTCTGGGACTCTGTCCTGGTCGGAGACTCTGTTCTGGTCTGAGACTCCATCCTGGTCAGTGACTGTCCTAGACTGAGACCCCGTCCTTGTCTGAGACTCTGTCCTGGTCGGAGACTCCGTCCTTGTCTGAGACTCTGTCCTGGTCTGGGACTCAGTTCTGGTCAGAGGCTCCGTCCTGGTCTGAGGCTCTGTCCTGGTCTGGGACTCTGTCCTGGTCAGAAGCTTCGTCCTGGTCTGGGACTCCGTCCTGGACTGAGACTCCGTCCTGGTCTCAGGCTCTGTCCTGGTCTGGGACTCTGTCCTGGTCGGAGACTCCGTACTTGTCTGAGACTCTGTTCTGGTCTAAGGCTTCATCCTGGTCAGTGACTCCGTCCTAGACTGAGACCCCGTCCTTGTCTGAGACTCTGTCCTGGTCTGAGGCTTCGTCCTGGTCTGGGACTCAGTTCTGGTCAGAGGCTCCGTCCTGGTCTGGGACTCTGTCCTGGTCGGAGACTCCGTCCTTGTCTGAGACTCTGTCCTGGTCTGAGGCTCAGTTCTGGTCAGAGGCTCCGTCCTGGTCTGGGACTCTGTCCTGGTCGGAGACTCCGTCCTTGTCTGAGACTCTGTCCTGGTCTGAGGCTCCGTCCTGGTCTGAGGCTCTGTCCTGGTCAGCGGCTCTGTCCTGGACTGGGACTCTGTCCTGGTCGGAGACTCCGTCCCTGTCTGAGACTCCGTCCTGGTCTGAGGCTCCGTCCTGGTCTGGGATTCCGTCCTGGATGGAGGACCGTAGACCTGAACCTGTCTGTGTGGTGTCTCCAGTGAGCAGATGCTGGCCCAGATCCAGCAGCAGGATGACCAACTGCAGAGCCACATGCTGGAGCGGAGGAACAGAGAGGACATGGAAGACATCTGGCTGCGCGAGTCCCTGCTGGCGTTGGGCTTGAACATGGACCAGGTTGTACAAAGACACTGTCAGTCCTGCGTTTGGCCTCAGACACGTTGTCTTAGTCATGTGTCTTCGTCTCTGTGGACAGGTTGTCTTTGTCATGTGTCTTCATCTCTGTGGACAGGTTGTATTAGTCATGTGTCTTTGGCTCTGTGGACAGGCATAGGTTGTCTTAGACATGTGTCTTCATCTCTGTGGACAGGTTGTCTTAGTCATGTGTCTTTGGCTCTGTGGACAGGCGTACGTTGTCTAAGCCATGTGTCTTCGTCTCTGTGGACAGGTTGTCTTAGTCATGCATCTTCATCTCTATGGACAGGCATAGGTTGTCTTAGACATGTGTCTTCATCTCTGTGGATATGTTGTCTTAGTCATGTGTCTTCGTATCTGTGGACAGGCGTATGTTGTCTTAGTCATGTGTCTTCATCTCTGTGGACACTTCATAGTCATGTATCTTCGTCTCTGTGGACACTTTGTCCTAGTCTTCATCTCTGTGGACAGGCATACGTTGTCTCAGACATGTGTCTTCATCTCTATGGACAGGCATATGTTGTCTTAGACATGTGTTTTAGTCTCTGTGGACTGGTTGTCTTAGTCATGTGTCTTCATCTCTGTGGACAGGCGTATGTTTTCCTAGTCATGTGTTTGCGTCCCTATGGACAGGCGTAAGTTGTCATAGACATGTGTCTACGTCACTGTGGACAGGTTGTCTTAGTCATGTGTCGTTATCTCTGTGGACAGGTGTATGTTGTCTTAGACATGTGTCTTTATCTCTGTAGATACGTTGTCTTAGTAATGTGTCTTCATATTTGTATGTTGCCTTTGACGTGTCTTCATCTCTGTGGACAGGTTGTCTTAGTCATGCATCTTCGTCTCTGTGGACAGACGTACGTTGACTTAGTCAAGTGTCTTAGTCTCTGTGGACAGGTTAAGCGCCTTCGTCTCTATGGACAGGCGTACGTTGTCTGAGTCATGTGTCTGTCTCTGTGGAAAGGCATACGTTGTCTTGGACATGTGTCTTTGTCTCTTTGGACAGGTTCTCATAGTCATGTTTCTTCATCTCTGTGGACAGGTTTTCTTAGTCATGCGTCTTCGTCTCTATGGACAGGCGTACGTTGTCTGAGTCATGTGTCTGTCTCTGTGGAAACGTCTTAGTCATGTGTCTTTGTCTCGGTGGACAGGCATACGTTGTCTTGGACATGTGTCTTTGTCTCTTTGGACAGGTTCTCATAGTCATGTTTCTTCATCTCTGTGGACAGGTTTTCTTAGTCACGTGTCTTCGTCTCTGTGGACATGTTGTCTTAGTCATGTGTCTTCGTATCTGTGGACAGGCGTACATTGTCTTAGACATATGTCTTTGTGTCTGTGAACAGGTTGTCTTAGACACGTCTTCATCTCTGTGTACAGGTTGTCTTAGTCATGCGTCTTTGTCTCTGTGGACAGACGTACGTTGACTTAGTCATGTGTCTTAGTCTCTGTGGGCAGGTTAAGGGTATTCGTCTCTGTGGACAGGTTGTCTTTGTCATGTGCCTTCATCTCTGTGGACAGGTTGTATTAGTCATGTGTCTGTCTCTGTGGACAGGTTGTCTTAGTCATGTGTCTTTGTCTCTGTGGACAGGCATACATTGTCTTGGACATGTGTCTTTGTCTCTGTGGACAGGTTCTCATAGTCATGTTTCTTCATCTCTGTGGACAGGCGTATGTGGCGGACATGGAGGAGACGGGGGATGGCGGTCCACAGCAGCTGCAGATCGAGATCCAGCTGGACCAGCAGACTTCCAGGAAGCAGGAACAGGTGGAACCAGACCTGAGGACCATTGCGAGGCTGATGGTCAGTCCCGCTGTTGTCATGACGACCATCTGATGGCTAGGAATCTGTGATGTCACGTTGTTGTAGCCAATCGGCTTCTGTCATCATCATGCTTCTTAATTTGGAGGCATCATGACTTTCCGTCCAGGCAAAGATCAACCGGTTGAGGGAGACAAGGACATCCATGCCACTTGAGGGCGAGGACGACGTGACGAGGACTTCCACGCCAGCCGAGGACGACGTGATGAGGCGGAATCAGAGTGCCGTCCTGGACCAGAAGTGTCAGGAGGTCCTGGATCACATGGCAGGATCTCGCCGTGCAGCCCAGAAGCAGCTAGCCGAGCTCAGCAGGCGGGGAGAAGGGGCCGCCAGGGGGCTGCGGGCCGCCGTCACCCAGGTGAGAGATCTCCTGCATCACCCCCTCCCTCACCATCACACAAACCCCTCCCAACCATCACCCAGGTGGGGAACTCCTGCATTACCCCCTCCCCCACCATCACACAAACCCCCCCATCTATCACCCAGGTGGGGAACTCCTGCATCACCCCCTCCCTCACCATCACACAAACCCCTTCCATCTGTCACCCAGGTGAGAGAACTTCTGCATCACCCACTCCCTCACCATCAGACCCTCCCAATTGTCACCCAGGTGGGGAACTCCTGCATCAAATCCTCCCCAACCATCACCCCTCCCCCCACCATCACATAAACCCTTCCTAACCATCACCTCTACCCCTCCCTCACCATCAGACCCTCCCAGCTGTCACCCAGGTGGGGAACTCCTGCTTCACACCTTCCCCCACAATCACACAAACCCCTCCCATCTGTCACCGAGGTGAGAGAACTTCTGCATCACCCCCTCCCTCGCCATCAGACCCTCCCAATCATCACCCAGGTGGGGAACTCCTGCATCAAATCCTCCCTAACCATCACCCCTCCGCCTCCCCCACCATCACATAAACCCCTCCCAACCATCACCCAGGTGAGAGAACTCCTGCATCACACCCTCCCCCACCATCACACAAACCCCTCCCAACCATCACACAACCTCTCCCGCCATCACAGAGGTGGGAGAACCCCTGCATCACCCCCTCTCCTGCCGTCATACCCACCCCTGCAATCACACCTCTTTCCCAATGTCACACCCGTCTCTCCCAACCATCACATCCCCTCCCCCACCGTCACACCTGCCCCTTCCAACCGTCACACCCACCCATCCCTCGCCATCACACCTGCCCCTCCCCACTGTCACACCTGTCCCTCCCAACCATCACAGAGGTGGGAGAACTCCTGCAACATCCCCTCCCCCGCTGTTACACCCACTTCTCCCAACCAGGAGAGAATTTAGATAATTAAAAAGAGTTTGAGGTGTGCTGATATTCTCAGACACAAAGTTAGAAATAAACCAGGATTTAGCATCTTTAACAGTAACCTGGTATTCAGTTAAACAGCTTTTTTAGCATCTCCATAGAAATGTAAAGCCTGTCCTTCTTCCATTTTCTCTCAGCTCGCCGGCAGATGCGTCTAAGCGCGCGAGTGTGTTCACTGAGCCACGGCTCTGCCACTGGTCCACAGCGTTTAGACTTAAGAGGAGCAACAACATCTAAGATGTCTATACAAACAGAGTTAAACTCATTCAGAAACTGGTCAAAATTTCCAAGCTTGTGGAACTCTGGAAAAGAAAGCTCTGCTTCTATATAAGCAGCCGAAAAGAGGGACACCATCTGTGCGTTGATCAGGCAATGGGAACTCACAGAGGTGTGCAGGCCACATGCAGGCGTTGTAAGTTTAAACTCAAATAAAACACGCTAATTATCAGATAAACCAGAATCACATATCTCCTTGTCAGTGTCACGTATACCAAAAGTTAAAAAGTCCAAGATGTGTCCTTTCTCACTGAAGAATCCACAACCGGGACGAAGAAGTTCTGAGAACAGGGTGACATCACCAGCTTGGAGCCGCGTCTCCGTCAGAAACATAAAATCCAGATTCCGTGAAGTGAAAAGTCATTCAAAATAAACGTTTTGTTGCCTTGGGATCTAGCATTGATGAGAGCTGAGAGGACAGTAACCTCATCCATGGCTGTAGACGAGGCCCAACTCAGCTGTCAAAGGTTGTTCCGGATCACATCACGTTTGAGCCGCCGAGACCGACGGAGAGGAGGAGCTGTCACAAGCAGGGACACCTGGCCCACCACCGCTCCAGAAACAACAGGCTGGATCCATCACAGGCAAGAGGAATAATCCCGACAGAGTCTGAGATTTCCTTCAGTGGATCTCTGGAGAGCCTTAATCCTCACCAAAACACCACTTCACTTCCCTCGTATCCGTGATATCCTTGTATCCTCGTAACCCTACGTTGACAGCTGAAGGGTGTGTGACGCAGGTAAGTCGGGATGTCAGAGAGGAATGTTGAAGAGTATGAAGCTCTGTCATTTTCCGTCCATTTCAAATTAGATTCATGGATCCCAAAAGTCGATGTGGGCTTGGTGATCATAAACCAGAAGAGCGGACATCATGCCAACTAGTAAAACACAGGAAAACACAACAAACAAACCTAATAGCAGGTCTGACAGACATCGTACTGCAGTGCACAAGCTGGCGCCATTTTGTCTCGTGCTGGCGCCCCCCTCAACCGTCACACCCACCCTTGCCCGCCATCACTGAGGTAGGAAAACACTTGCATCACCCCCTCCCCCGCCATCACACCCACCCCTGTGATCACACCCCTCCCCCTGCCGTCACACCCATCCCTCCCAATGTCACACCTGCCCCTCCCAACCGTCACACCCAATTTTACCCGCCGTCACAGAGGTGGGAAAACTCTTGCATCACCCCCTCCCCTGCCGTCACAACCACCCTTCCACATCATCATACACACCCCTCCCCACCTTCACACCCACCCCTCTGCGCCATCACATCCACCATTCCAACAATCATACACACCCCCTCCCCACACCACCCCCTCCCCATGTGACATCCACCCCCTCCCCTGTCATCACACACGCCCCTCCTCCACATCACACCCCCCCCCCACCATCATATACATGCCTCCCCACCATCACACACACCCCTCCCCCCACCATCGCACCCACCCCTTCCTGCCATCACACACACCCATCCCCCACTATCACACCCACCCCTTCCCGCCATCACACACTCCCCTCCCCCCGTCATCACACACACCTCCCCACGTCACACCCACCCCATCCCACCATCATACACACACCCCTCCTTAACCAGTCTCAACACCCTTCTGATCTCTTAGGGAGAGACGCTGGTGTTTGCTGCTGACACTTGCCGCAATATGGAGAAAAAAACATGCCGCCTTATCGTCTTCATCATGGCTGCTCAGAGACAGACAGGTGAGAACCGGGTCTAAGGACAGGTAGGGTCTTACAGGACACAAACAGGTGAAGACCAGGTCTGAGGACAGGTAGGGTCTTACAGGACACAAACAGGTGAAGACCGGGTCTGAGGACAGGTAGGGTCTTACAGGACACAAACAGGTGAAGACCGGGTCTGAGGACAGGTAGGGTTTTCCAGGAATTTCCAGGCCTGGATCAGACTCCAGATTTTCCAGGCCTGGATCAGACTCTATGTTTTCCAGGACTTTCCAGGCCTGGATCAGACTCCAGGTTTTCCAGGATTTTCCAGGCCTGGATGTGCTAGATCTCAGAGTTTCTGTACAATCAGGTTGACGTTTGTCCAATAGTCTCTTCTTCTTTTAGGAAACATGTTTGTTTATGTTTGCTAACGTAACTTGGTAAGATGGCGTAGCTGGTCGGGGCTGGCTGTCTACCTCTGCACCTAGTCTTGCTCTTGTTACTGCTGTTGTCACTCTTTGTGAATAATATTTCACCACTGCTACTGTACGATCGCCAGACCCTTCTGGATATTCGTGACTCAGTGACAAAGCCTGCAATCTATTATAATGGACAATCACAGACGCTTCCACTATTTCTGGCATCTGTGCCCCATTACCTGCAGCGTCTATCAGCCTCCCTGCCCCGCAAACGCCGACATAGGAGGCGGAGAAAGCGAAGTGGTGTACAAGTCCGACTAAGAGCTTACCTGGCACGGTCTTCAGTGAGTGACATCTCTTTTTTGGCTGATGCAACTGTTTCCACATGTGAAGATTTTCTAAACTTCTTTGTGAAAAAAGTGGAGTCTGTGAGAGCTCTGACTCGCAGCAGCATTAGCCCAGACCAGACTGCTACTAGTTCTGGTCTACACACTGCTGTATTCGACCGTTTTAAACAGGTCTCCTTTTTGTCTCTCACTGACATTGTCAAACAGATGAGAGTAACAAACTGCCACCTGGACATTTTTCCTACGAAACTGTTGAAAGACGTGTTTGACACTGTTGGGCCTTCCCTCTTGGTTTTAATGAACACGCGTCTTAGCTCAGGATGTGTCCCTGCTTCTTTTAAACATGCTGTTGTGTGGCCGATTCTTAAAAATCCCATCTTGATCCTAGTGTTTTATCCAATTTTAGGCCTGTTTCTAATCTCCCTTTTATTTCCAAGGTCCTTGAAAAAAATAGTTTTTATACAATTACAGTCATTTCTATCGAGTAACTCTGTTCTTGAAAAATTCCAATCTGGGTTTAGATCGAGGCACAGCACTGAGTCTGCACTGCTCAAGGTTCATAATGATGTTGCCATGTCTGTTGATGCCAAGCGCCCTGTTGCTTTAGTGCTACTGGACGTAACAGCTGCATTTGGAACATGCAACATGGAACATGGAACATTCAGTCTTTCTGTCTGGCCTTGATCAGTTCGTCGGTATTTGCGATACTGCACTGAAATGGTTTGAATCAAACAGAACTTTTTCCGTAACGATCGGTGATTTATCTTCCTCTGTTGCCTCCTTTTTTCGTGGAGTGCCTCAAGGCTCCATCTTGGGGCCATTGCTGTTTTCGCTCTACATGTTGCCAGACACAACCTAGCGTTTCATTGCTATGCGGATGACCTGCAGGTTTATCTTCCCATGTTCCCAAACACCAGTGGAGCACTTCATGCTTTGGCCGATTGCATTTCGGACATAAAGCTATGGTTAGGGCAAAATTTTCTTCACTTAAACAATGATAAAACAGAGTATATTTTATTTGGTGATAGTACGAATTTTGATTTTCTCCTCCTCTAAACTGAAACCTACTGTCAAGAATCTTGGAGTTATCTTTGACAGCGGTTTCAGATTTGATAAGCAGATTGATAGTGTGGTCAGGGGCAGTTTTTATACTACGTCTTTTTACAAAGGTTAAACCTTTTTTAAATCGTTGTGATCTTGAAAAAGCCATTCATGCTTTTATTAGTTCTAAACTCGACTATTGTAATGCACTATGTTGGAGTTTCTCAGTCATCAATCAACCGTCTTCAGTTGGCTCAGAACGCACCTGCCCGTTTTCTAACCAACACCCCCCAACGTCAGCACATCACCCCGGTTCTATTTTCTCTTCACTGGCTTCCCGTTTCTTTTAGGATTGATTTTAAAATCATATTATTTGTTTTTAAAGCGCTTAATGGTCTTGCCCCTCCTTACCTGTCCGAACTTTTGCACTTTCGGAACCCAACCATAGCTTTAAGGTCAGCAAACCAGCTCTTGTTGGAAGTCCCTGGAGCCAGATAAAAGCATTGGGGTGATAGGGCGTTCTCAGTCGCTGGGCCCAGACTCTGGAGCAAACTGCCTCCTCACATGCGCTCTATAACAGACTTTGCCGTTTTTAAAGCCAGGCTCAAAACGCATTTATTCAGACTGGCCTTTAACACCCAGTAATGTGGTGATATATTTTCCTATTTTATTTGTATTTACTTGCATTTGTCTATTATTTTCTTCATGCTGTTCTTATTTTCTTTCTATTATGTTTTTCTGGAAAGCACTTTGGTTGCCTCGTGTACTTTAAAGGGCTATATAAATAAAATTGATTGCTTGCTTGCTTGCTGTTGCCATGATGATGCCTTGTCTGTTTGTGCTATGTTTACGTCCTGCATCTGGAGGACTGGCCAGCTGACTTCTGTGACCCAGTCTGCGGTTCTGGTCTGTCTGCAGGACCGTGATGAGTTTCAGGAGAGCCTAAGCAGCGCACTGCTGCACCGGGAACACCTGCGGGGCCTGCGAGACCACCTGATCCACGAGAACCTGCAGCTGGACATCCTGGACAGACCCCCAGCCCTGCTGGTGGCGTCCCGGGCTGTGACCGCAGACGGATGCTGCACTGTCATGGAATCTGCCAGACAGCCGCTGTGAGGCGGGGTGGGGGTGGGGGATGGGGTCCAGGGGGTCCACCCATCCATCCTAGTCCATGTCAATAAAGAACCCAGATCTAGACCTGATCACCTGTTTCTGTTCACCAACACCTGATTGGGAAAGGTTTCAGTCCTGTTAGGGGGAGACGCACCGAACCGACAGCACACCTGGGCGTGCCTTCTACACATGCTCAGAACACACACACACATCATATGTGTATATAATATGTATATATATATATATATATATATATATATATATATATATATATATATATATATATATATACACACACACACACACACATATATATATATATATATATATGTGTGTGTGTGTGTGTGTGTGTGTGTGTGTGTGTGTGTGTATAGTCAGTCATCATCAGTCATTCTCTGTACTGCTTATCCAGTTCAGGGTCACTGGGGTTGCTGGAGCCTGGAGCTTATCCCAGCTATTATCAGGCGAGAGGCAGGTACACCTGGACAGGTCTCCAGTCTGTCGCAGGACCAACACAGAGAGACAGACAACCATTCACACTCACATTCATGCCTAGGGACAATTTTAGACTGACCAATTAACCTAATGTGTTTGGATGGTGGGAGGAAGCCGGAAAACTTGAAGAGAACCCATGCATACAGGGGAGAACATGCAAACTCCACACAGGAAGTAACTGTATGAATTGTTCAAACCCCTCCCCAGCCGGAACTCAAACTAGCAACCTTCTTACTGTGAGGCTGAGGGGCTAATCACCACACCACTGTGCAGCCCATATATCCCTCATAGCTTCTCAAGCTTTCTGAAGGGGTAGTGAGTGACTTTTTCTTGTTGTAACTTTTTTTCTACTAATGCAAATAGCATAAAACTTGGTCAAGGTTTGTATTTTGGCTTGACTCATGATATTCTAGAAGATGGGTTGCCTAACTCTTTTTCTAAGGTCTCTAATAAAAATACACCTCATTTACTCCTTAGTGCCAATCCGTGCCACATTGACTTGCATTGAAAAGAACCTTTCTATAATCAAATGCCATTTCAGAATAAATTTTTAGGATAAAATTTTTTCGTTTCACACACTTGCTCTACACTTTAATGATGTAGTTTGAACTGTTTTCCATGACATGAGACCATTTACTCAAAAGGGGCCCCGCTTTTTATTTTAGTGATGAAAAAACCCATAGACTTCAATGCTATTTCAGCAAATTAGTGTCCTTCAAAAACTCAAAAATGCTTAACATATTCAATCAAGTAAACAATCTTTTTTCTTCTTTGATGTGAGGTTATTTGAGAGTGAAAGGGTCTCAAATTTGTAATTTTTGAGGGTTTTTTTTTCCCAAGCATTTTGATCAGTCAGATCACATGCATCAAAGACAGCTAATTATTTAGGTCAGTCTTTTGCAAGGGAATGTAGTTCCCTCTCTGTAATGCTGCCATTCCTGTTCAAACTGGAATTTTTCCCACATTTTTTTGCATTTTATCTTGAAACAACTTCCCATTGAGCTTTTTTAATTGTGGTTGCTATAATCTATGCTTAGGTATGCTCTGCATACCTAATAACGGCCTGCCACCTACAGGCTATTTTTTACTTATTTCAACCCACTTTTCAGTTTTAGTTTTAGGCAATGGGAGCATTGTGTGTACAAACTGGAACTTAAAGGGTTAAAATTTTGAAACTCATTGATTTTTTTTGGTATTGATGGTTAGGCCAGAAGTCAGTGATGACAGCCATGAAAAAAAAATTCAACTTTTAATTTTTAGATAATATTTACAGGCCATTGGTCAGTCCGTGCCCTTAAGAAGCTTAACATAACTTAAAAAACAAAACAAAACACTGTAACACAAAAAGTAAAGATGCATCAAAAAACATTTTTATACTTTTTTAAATACTCCAGGGCTCTGACAATCCTGCACAAAAAAAGCTTCTTTTTTTTTTTTTTGCATTAATCAGATTTATTTTAACCCTATTTTTTAGTTTTTGGAAGTTGGAGCACCGTGTATGCAAAGTGGAATTTAAAGGGTTAAAATTATAAAACTCATTGATTTTTTGCTATTGATGGTTAGACCAGAAGTCTGTGATGACAGCCATGAAAGAAAATGGCAACTTTTCATTCTTAGATAATATTTACAGGCCATTAATGGACATTGGCCAGTCTGTGCCCTTAAGAAGCTTAACGTAACCCTTTCTTAAAGAGGTATGAGGGATATATATATATATATATATATATATATATATATATATATATATATATATATATATATATATATATATATATATATATATATGTGTGTGTATATATATACACCTACCGGACTGCGGTCCCCAGCGCCCTCTCGGATTGGCTTGGTGAACGCCAGATCCCTGGCAAACTTTCATCCTGAGGGATTTCTTCCCCTTCTCCTGGACTTCCTCTTTGTGACAGAGACTTGGATCGGTGCCGGTGAGTCCAGCGCTCTGGTCGAGCTTTTACCCTCCGATTGTTTCTACTTTAACTCCCCACGGACTTCAGGTCGAATGCCCACCTCGTGGGCATTCATGGTACTGCACTGGACTGGTTCAAGTCATATCTTTCTGACAGAAGTGTGAGTGTGAGTCTTGGAAACTGCGAATCCAGCTCCGCTTCTCTTCCTTGTGGGGTTCCACAGGGTTCCGTGTTAGGACCCCTGCTTTTTTCTTTGTATTTACTGCCGCTGGGATCCATCTTGAGAAGGCATGGAATCTCTTTTCATTTCCATGCTGACGACAGTCAGATTTATGTGCCTTTAAAAAAGAAGAATGCCTTCTCCCTCACACCACTACTGGCGTGCCTTGATGACATTAAAGCCTGGTTGGCTCTTAACTTTTTATACTTAAATGAAACAAAAACTGAAGTGATGGTGTTTGGTCCCAGTAGCTTTATTGAATCCCCCCTTGTTGACTTGAGCGTTTTCACTGTTTTTTTTTAAAGCCAGTAGTCTCTAACTTGGGTTTTAAGATGGACAGTAATTTTAAATTGGATCGGCAAATCAGCTCTGTAGTGAAATCTAGCTTTTTTATATATTTTTTATTTTTGCGTTCAATATATTTATTGAGAATGTACAATCAATAAATAAAAAAAATGTTCTTAGTATACTATAGTACATTCAATTTTAGATTAGTAAGTAAAGAAAAATAAATAAATAAATAAATCCCCCCCCCCCCCCACACACACACACACACACACACACTCTCTATGCTCCAATACAATATATTAAAAAGCAAATTTTACAATTTCATAATACATAGTTGATTGGAGTAATAAGAATAAAGAAAATAAAATTGCTATATAGGAATATAGACCAGTCAGTAAATGTTTTTACAAATCAGTCCTTCAGATCAAATTTCGTTAAAATGTTCAACAATGGGGTCCATATTTGTTCAAACTTTGTTACTGTCCCCCGTATTGAATGCAAAATTTTTTCTGGAGTGCAGTATGATAATAATTCATTGATCCAAAATTTCTGGTTTGGAGGCTCCGTGGATTTCCAGTTTTTAAGTATACACTTTTTTGAAATCCAGCTTTTATCATATCAGACAACTGGCTAAAGTCAAACCTTTTCTTGCACAACAGCTCTTTGAAACAGTAATCCATGCCTTCGTTACATCTCGGCTGGATTACTGTAACGAACTTTATTTTGGTGTGAGCCAGTCCTCCCTCGCACGTCTCCAGTTGGTGCAGAATGCAGCCGCACGCTTTTTAACAGGAGTACGTAAGAGGGAGCACATAACCCCCATCCTGGCCTCCCTCCACTGGCTGCCGGTGCATTTTAGAGTTCATGTTAAGATTCTTTTATTTGTTTTTAAATCTTAAAATGGTTTGGCCCCTCCTTACCTCTCTGACCTTCTTCACCCCTACACTCCTGCTCGGTACCTCAGGTCAGCTGACCTGCTGCTCCTGGAGGTGCCGAGGTCCAGACGGAAGCTCAGAGGAGACAGAGCTTTTTCAGTTGCTGCTCCAAAACTGTGTAATGAGCTCCCCCTCCCCATTAGAGTATTCTCATCACTGTCCATTTTTAAAACTCCTCTTAAAACCCATTTTTAATCTTTGGCTTTCAACACAGCATGAGACTATCTGTTTTAGTGTGTTGTAGTTTGTTTTGGTTGCTGGTTTTATTTGGTTTTATTATTTTATTATTTTTACTTATTTATTTCTAGCTTTATTTATTTTATTTTTTAAATTATTCTGTTGTTTTCGAAATGTTTTAACTATCCGCTTGTGTACTGCACTTTGTTCCAACTGTGGTTGTTTTAAAGGGCTCTATAAATAAAGTTGAGTTTAAATATAAATGTGTATATATATATATATATATATATATACACTGCCTGGCCAAAAAAAAAAGTCGCCACCAAAAAAAAAGGTCATTAACTCTAATACTTTGTTGGACCGCCTTTAGCTTTGATTACGGCACGCATTCGTTGTGGCATTGTTTCGATAAGCTTCTGCAGTGTCAAAAGATTTATTTCCATCCAGTGTTGCATTAATTTTTCACCAAGATCTTGCATTGATGATGGTAGAGTCTGACCGCTACGCAAAGCCCTCTCTAGCACATCCCAAAGATTCTCAATGGGGTTCAGGTCTGGACTCTGTGGGGGCCAATCCATGTGTGAAAATGATGTGTCATGCTCCCTGAACCATCTTTCACAATTTGAGCCCGATGAATCCTGGCATTGTCATCTTGGAATATGCCTGTGCCATCAGGGAAGAAAAAGTCCATTGATGAAATAACCTGGTCATTCAGTATATTCAGGTAGTCAGTTGACCTCATTATCTGAGCTCATACTGTTGCTGAACCTGGACCTGACCAACTGCAGCAACCCCAGATCATAACACCACCCCCACAGGCTTGTACAGCAGATTCTAGCCATGATGCTGCATCACTTCATCTGCCTTTCCGGCCACATTTCTTCCTTGAAGATGATGGGTCCCCACTGTCCTTCCAGTTTTAAATAATGCGTTGGACAGTTCTTAACCCAATTTTAGTAGTTTCTGCAATCTGTTTAGATGTTTTCTCTGCTTGATGCCAATGATTTGACCCTTCTCAAACAGACTAACATCTTTTCCACGACCATGGGATGTGTCTTTCTACATGGTTGTTAAGGAAATGAGAAGCAACTCATTGCACCAGTTGGGGTTAAATAACTTGTTGCCAGCTGAAAGATAATCGCCCATGCAGTAATTATCCAATAGGAGGCTCGTACCTATTTGCTTAGTTAAATCCAGGTGGCGACTTTTTTTTGGCCAGGCAGTGTATCTATCTATCTCTCTCTCTCTCTCTCTCTCTCTATATATATATATATATATATATATGTGTGTGTGTGTGTCTGTGTGTGTGTGTGTGTGTGTGTTTTTAACCTCTGTATTAGTCCAGTGGAAATTTCTTGAACCAAGACATGTCGAATACTATGAATTTTAGGATTTAAATGTCATCTGTAGACCTGTTGGATAAAATTCCACTTGGTTGCTAAAAGTTGCTCTTTGGGCAATTAGCGTAATTAGCATTATAAGCTAATTAATTGCCTACACAATGAAATGGCTATAGTTTGGCCTCCAGTACGCTGAAAACATATCAACAATGAGCAAAGCCAATGTCAGTGATTTCAGAAATCCATAGATTACCATGATAATGTCCTGCAATCATTCCTTATTAGCTTAATCTTCTGAAATTGTTTCATAATACTAAGCACGACTTGTTGTCAATTAGAATTAACATGAAAAGTCAACACAGACTTAGATTAACATTATTTTAATGATGAAATAGTGCAGAGTGGGACTCCTAGATTAAAGTAGACTCCTTCCACTGGCAAACAATAAGCCCAAGATGTACTGGCTGGACAGAAGAATACTGATGACGAATTACAGCTTCAAAACGAACATCAGTTGACATTAAAGGTGCTATAAAAGATGTTTTGGCATTTCAGAAAGCAGAGAATGTTAGCGAGTTTTTGAATAAAGCAAAAGACCAACCTGCTAGACTCACAGCTCCCTTCCTGCCGGGCCACAGAACAACATTCACAAGCCACTCCGGTGTTTAGCAGACAGCAGGTACAGATTCTACCATGTCAAGTAAAACAGATGCCATTGTCTGAATGTTGCTAACTGCTTGCAGAATGATAAACTTCAGACGAGAATGCGCAGCTTCTGGCACGCAAAATTACTCTCGCCAATCAATCACTCTCATTGATCAGTCTCGTCTATTGCCCGTTGAATTGACGTCAATCACTGTTACTACGGTTGTAAGAGTGATTGACGGGCAATAGACAAATGCATAACACACGGAATGCAGAGATGATTGGAGGATGTTTTTCCAGCCCCTATTACTTTCACAGCTGATGTAATAATATTTATATATTTAAAGCTTTTAATTAATCATAGCGTATGGAGTAGTGAACCCAATTTCATTGAATATTGCAAAAATTGTTGAAAGAAACAATTTTGCATACTCATGACATTCGAGCCATTTTTTCATGATTAGCAAGTTTGTTATAGCTGACATTTTGTGGCGATGTAAAAATACACATTTGTTGCCACAATATCATTATTATTAGAAAAGATATACTTTATTAATCCCAATTAGTGTGCCATCCCCCATAGGGATGTCAGATATTATCGGCCGATATTGGCATTAAAATGTGATAATGGAAAATATTGTGGCAACTTCAGGATTCCACTTGAAGGAAGACAGGAAGCTGTTTTTATCTTAACAGAACTGTGCTCTTTATTCCACTTCACAGAGCATTTTGATCTACCAACATTGTGAAAGAACAGGGGGGTCATTGACTGCAGTAGCAGTTTCACTCGTGGTGCAACAGAAACATGAACTAGCAAGCTGACAAAAATCACAAGGCATGCTGGGAAACTCCACCCCCTATCCCCAACATGCTACATTGCCCCCCCCTAGCTGGTTAGCTGTCCCCAGCAACCCAAGCATCAACAACAAAGTCTCTGAGATGTTGGGGAAGCTGACGCTTCCGTTGGGCCCGCTCTGATGGTCTCTGGGGAGGCTCTGGGGGTTGGAAAAGATCTTGTGGCAGGCTCTGTAGCTTTGATACACCATCAGGTGGGGCCAAAGGTCGGTAAGGGGCCAGTCTGTCTCGGTGGAGGACCACCATGCGGTTCCTCTTTATCAACCGGACCCTATACACAACATCTGACAGCTTCTCCAGGACAGTGCATGGTCCAGTCCAGTGGCTCATCAACTTAGGGGACAAGCCTCTCTTCCTCTCTGGACTGTAGACCCACACCTGTGCCCCGGGAGCAAAATCCTCTCCTCTGCAGTGAGTGTCATAGGCCCGCTTCTGTCGTGACCCAGCCACTGCAAGGGCCTCTCTGGTCAGGTCATGTACTTTTTTGAGTCGTTCTTGAAGCTGGTAAAGGTAGTCCAAGCCAGGTTTGCCTCCCACCTCTGGTTCAGGAGGACAGCCAAACACTAAGTCCACAGGGGTGCGGAGCTCATGTCCAAACATGAGGACTGCTGGGGTGCATTTGGTGGACTCCTGGACAGCCGTCCTATATGCCAACAGGACCAGGGGCAGGTGCAGGTCCCAATCTCGTTGATGCTGGCTGGTCAGGATAGCAAGTTGGGTGGTGAGGGTGCGATTAAACCGCTCAACCAGGCCATCACTTTGGGGATGCAATGGTGTCGTTCGAGTTTTAGTGATGCCCAGACGTCGGCAGACCTCACTGAAAACCTGGGCCTCAAAATTCCGTCCTTGATCACTGTGGAGTTCCTCCGGTACCCCAAAGCGGCAGAACATTTCACTCACCAGACACTCAGCAGTAGTGATGGCACTCTGATCTGGAACAGCGTAGGCTTCAGGCCACTTGGTAAAGTAGTCCATAGCTACCAGTATGTAACGGTTACCTTGCTCAGTGGCTGGAAAGGGCCCCAGAACATCCACAGCTACGCGTTCCATCGGAGCCCCCACCTGATATTGCTGCAATGGGGCATGTGAGCGCTGGTTAGGCCCCTTCTTGGCAGTACAGATGTCGCAGCAGTGCACATAGTGTTCCACATCT
Source organism: Atherinomorus stipes (assembly GCA_023101725.1). NCBI lineage: Eukaryota > Metazoa > Chordata > Actinopteri > Atheriniformes > Atherinidae > Atherinomorus > Atherinomorus stipes. Next base: position 52,444 of record JALJCO010003679.1, read on the forward strand.
TGACGGCATCCTGGCCAGTAAAACCGTGATCGGAGGCGATGTAGAGTCTTAGTGACTCCAAAATGGCCGGCCCCCACCGAGCCATGAATGAGTTGGAGTACTTGGGGCCTGAGACTGCATGGCACAAGAAGCTGGAAAATGTCTCGGTTTCCCCCAGGGCTTTGCCAGCGACGATAGAGTAAGCCACCACGGCTGGCAAGACTGGACCACTGTGAGTAGAAGGCCTTGGTTTCTTTGTCAAACATTGAAACTGCTGGCCATGCGGGTCGTTGGCCTTCCTCCATCCACTCTTGGATGCGGCTGAGGACAGGGTCATCACGCTGGTGCTGCTGGAGTTGTGTTGAATCAATGTTCTCGACACTGTCAGTGGCAGGCAATGCTGGAGGATCATCCATGCTACCCTCCTGGGGGTTGTCATCGCTGGTCATGTCGTCACGCAGGGCTGCCACCGCTGGTGTCACTGCGTCCCGTTCTTCCATGTGCTGGCAGTGTCGACACTCTTCCACCTCACAAGGCCGTCGGGATAGCGCATCTGCATTGTGATGATGGCGACCAGCTCTGTGGTGGATTTCAAAATCGTAGCCCTGTAGCGTCTCCAGCCACCGGGCTAGCTGCCCTTCAGGTTCTTTAAAGTTGAGAAGCCAGGTGAGGGACGCGTGGTCGGTGCGTAGGAGGAACTTCTGCCCGTAGAGGTAAGGGCGGAAGCGGCGAACGGCCAGGACGACAGCCAGCAGCTCTCTACGTGTGACACAATAGTTTCTCTCTGGGCGGCTTAGGGCACGACTGAAATATGCGATGACCTTCTCTCCTTGTTCCCCCTCCTGAGACAACACTGCCCCAACGCCCACACCGCTGGCATCTGTGTCAATGACGAAGGGTTGCTGGAGATTAGGGTAGGCCAACACAGGGGCCTCAGTAAGTGCCGAACGGAGCTTGGTGAAAGCTTGGTCACAGTCCTCGCTCCACTTAAACACTTGCCCTTTCTGGGTCAGTTGATGCAGGGGGCTGGCAATAGTTGCAAAGTCTCTGATGAACCGCCGGTAGTAAGATGCCAAACCTAGGAAGCTTCGCAGCTCACCAATATTCCGGGGGACTGGCCACTCCCTCACAGCAGCTATCTTTGCTGGGTCAGTGGCCACCCCAGCTGCGCTGACAACATGACCGAGAAAGGATGTCTCTCGCTGGAACAGATGACACTTTTTGGGATGCAGGCGAAGACCAGCTTGGCGGATGGCAAGGAAAACATCTTTCAGGTTGCCCAGTGCATGCTGGAAGTCTGCTGCATGAACGAGAAGGTCATCCAAGTAGACCACACAGCGGCTCCGTGGAATGTAAGCCAGGACCCTCTCCATTAGACGTTCAAACGTGGCTGGAGCATTGCAGAGTCCAAAAGGCATCACTTTGAATTGCCACAATCCTTGCCCTAGGGAAAAGGCAGTCTTGGGGCGTGCTTCTGGAGTTAGCTCCACCTGCCAGTAGCCACTTCTGAGATCAAGTGAGCTGAACCAACAGGAACCAGCCATGTAGTCAAGGGCATCATCAACCCTAGGCAGGGGATAGGAGTCCTTGCAAGTGGTTTTGTTAAGGAGACGGTAATCAACACAGAACCGCCAGGTTCCGTCCTTCTTCTTGACCAGGACCACTGGAGCTGCCCATGGACTTGTTGAAGGCTCGATGATTCCCGCCTCAAGCATCTCTTTGATTTTCTGCTCTGCTACAGCTCGTTTGGCAAATGGAAGACGACGGGGGCGGAGACGAATGGGATGTGCCCCACCAGTGTCAATCTCATGCTGGACCAAGTTGGTGTGTGTGCAGTCTTCATCATTTGCAGCAAAGATGTCAGCGAACAGGTCCAGCAGCTCTCGTAGCTGGTGTTTCTGATCAGATTCCAGGCCCTTACAGCTACGTTGGTACAGGTCATCAATGGCATGCTTAGTTTCAGCAGATGGTGGTTGAGGTGGTTGTGATAGTGCAATGGACTCACCCTCTTTTGTAGAATGTGTCAGAGTGGGGGGCTCCTCAGTTGATGGTACCACCGTAGGATCACCTGTTATAGCTGACGGTGAAGATGAGGTACTCCCATCAGCAGGCAGTGTCAATGTGGGGAACTGCTTAGTCACTGGTGAAGGAGTGGAGGGGTCTTGAACAGGTAATGAGGTGAGCCGGAGCCCTTCGTCGCCTGCAGGGTAAAGGGCAATGGTCTCTGAACCCAGGGAAAGTGTAGCCTTGGGTATGTCAACCACTGCTCTCCACTTCACTAACAAGTCTAGGCCGATGATGCAGGGATCTTGTATGTTAGCCAGCCAGAATTTATGGTCAATACTGTGGCTAGCAATGGTCACTGGGAGGGTCCTTTCCCCCAGCATCTTGGCTTGAGCACCAGTAACAGTGATGATGCGAAGTTTGGTGCTCCTCCAACCCTGGGGTTTTGGGCCAGTGGTGCCAGGCAGAGTACCAGGGCGGATCAATGAGATGGTGGACCCAGTGTCCACTAAGGCTCTGCATTGGGTACCGCTGATGTCACAGTCCACATACAGTCCATGTGCCTGACCGAGACGGCCAAGTCGTAGTAGTGGTATTGATTGGGAGGTGAATGTAGTCTTGGGTGGCAGTTCTCCCACTGTGCCACCCCATCTTAGTTTAATGGGGGCTGTGGAGCTGGGTTTCTTGGTGCTGGTGCTGGGCAGTAGCGTGCAATGTGTCCTGGTTCCCCACACCGGTAACATCCTTCCATGGGCCGTCGTCTGCCTCTCCTCACTCCCCATTGTGGTGACTGAAAAGGTGCAGGTGAAGCTTGCCGGATTACCTCTCCATCATCACCCTCCTCGTAGTCTACTTGTCGAGCTCGATGTCTCACTCCAGAAGTGTGCTCTGTTGTAACCAAAACGTGTTCAACGCGTTCAGCTTCGCTCAGGGCCTCAATTACAGTCTTTGGAGCGCACAGGCGAATATGCTCTTGTAGCTTTTCAGGATGGAGGCCTTGGATAAAGGCTTGGAGGGCCAGCTCCTCTTGTGCAGCAGTACTGAACGTGGGGTACCCTTGCCGGGCGTAAAGCCGAATGTCTGCAGTGTACGCACCCAGGCTCTCACCTTCTCTCCTCTGACGATTGAACAGCTTATTCCGGGCATCATCAGCAAAAGTGCGACGTCCAAAACGCTGTTGTAGTGCTCTCTCTACGGCCTGCCAATTGAGCCGCTCTTGTGGCTGGAGGTCCATAAGAATCTGTAGAGCTTTGCCTTCCAGGGCTAGGGCAACTTGGACTGCTGTCTCTTCAGCGGACCAATTGTTTAACTGTGCTGCTAGCTTCACTTGGATGAGATAGGTCTCTGGGGGCCCCTCTCCATTATAGCGAGGCAACTTGATCATAACCTGCCGATCAGCGTTCAAAGGAGTGTGGCTACTAGCTGGGGCCATGCTTGTTGCTGCTTGGAAAGGAGGGACAGGACCCCGCCCCCTTGGCATCGAAGGTGGAAGAATTTCTGTCACTTCCTCCTGGGCCTGGTATCGGTGATCAGTCTCTGTTATTCCATATGAGGTGGCTTCTTCAGCTGGGTTTGCAGAGCTTTCTCCGAAATGTATCTGCGATGTTGTCCTGGTGTTGCTTTTCTTTGGGCGTGCTCCTTCCAAAGCTTGCAATCGTGAGATCAAATCTTCTACTTCTCCCAAGATGGAAGCCATGCCGCATCCCACTTCTGACACCAATGTGGCAACTTCAGGATTCCACTTGAAGGAAGACAGGAAGCTGTTTTTATCTTAACAGAACTGTGCTCTTTATTCCACTTCACAGAGCATTTTGATCTACCAACATTGTGAAAGAACAGGGGGGTCATTGACTGCAGTAGCAGTTTCACTCGTGGTGCAACAGAAACATGAACTAGCAAGCTGACAAAAATCACAAGGCATGCTGGGAAACTCCACCCCCTATCCCCAACATGCTACAATATTGTATCGGTTTTAGGCCGATATTTTGAAAAATGAAATCTTGTGAGATTTTGTTAGTAAAGTGTTGTGAGACTTCGCTAGGAGCAATGAAATCTCGCGAGATTTTGTTCCATTAGTAGCAGCACCAGCATGTAGAAAAGTCCCTGTTATTGTGGAAGAACTTCATTTCCCAGCATTCCTTTCAGAGTCATGTGACTACTGTGCAGCTGCTGCTGCTACAGACTGACTTGCTTTGAAACTGCTTATAATGTGTCTGGTTTTAAGTTGTTGGTTAAGTTACAAAGTTGTCAGAAACATTAGAATTATCCACATGTTGGCTAATACCTGCTAGTATCTGATATCTGACAGCCAGATGTCCAAAATGAACTCCTCTGGCTGAGTTAAGGATATTTTGAGATCTTTGCTCTCAGAGCAGAATATAGTTGTATCTCTCAGAAAATTATACATCCTCACAGATGTCTGCATATATCAGTATCGGTTGATATCGGATATTGGAAATTAAGAGTTGGACAATATCGGATATTGGTAAAAAAAAAAAAAAAAAAAAAGCCTATATCGAACATCCCTAATTATTATGGTATTAATTGGCTAGTTTACAGGCAAAGGAGTAAACCACATTGTTAACAACTCCACTAAGTTCATTATGTCTCCAGTTTTCAAACTTAGTTTAACCACATCATGGACTGGGAAAACGCAAAAATAATCAAATCCGAAAATAACAAGCAAAAGCGCTGGATCAAAGAGGCCATTGAAATCAGGAAACGGGACAAGGCCACCTTGAACCGGGATGAGGGGCCTTTCATGCTCTCTGGATGCTTTACTCCACAGACCACCGGGTGGCGGTGGTCTGTGGAGGCGTGGTTCCAGGGCGTGGTCAACCTGACACATCTGTCAGGTTGACCACGCCCTGGAACATTGCATAAGGACAGCAATCAGCTGACGCTTCTGAGGAAGACTGTAGATGACAGTCAAAACATGTCAAGGTAAATGAAACATCCTTATACACCTTTTGTCTGAAACTAAGTTTAAACCACAATGTTGACGTATTCTGCCAACTATTATTGTTAGGTGAGAGTGTTTTCTCTGATTTTTAGCTTAACTAGCCTTCTGAAAGTAAACACAATCGACAAAAATTTACAACAGTTAGGCAACATACCTTTTAGTCCTTGGGCCAAGACCAGGCCAAGACCCAAAATTTCATAAATCGGTATCACCTGGGTGGCCAAATTCTAGTTGGGAATTTTTTGTTCCTATACATCCTGATATGATAGACCGCCAGCTTTATAGTAATTATCATCTCTTGAAGAAATAGACTGCTGCTGTTCAAAACAAAAAATGGCTTTCCTGGAAAACATCTTTCTTTTCTTATATATAATTTTGTTTGGGTGTGTTTGAACTATTGTCCAGCCATAGAGATTTGTGATAAACTCTTAAGTAGTGTTTCAATCAATTTATCTAATACAGGTGTAAATATATAAGCCTAAACTAGCCGATATTCAGTTCTTATTGAGGATACTTTTTGACTATTTTTTCCCCCAATACCTTATTAATTATTTATTGATGGATGGTGGATACTGTGAGATAGATAGATAGATAGATAGATAGATAGATAGATAGATAGATAGATAGATAGATAGATAGATAGATAGATAGATAGATAGATAGATAGATAGATAGATAGATAGATAGATAGATAGATAGATCTAGATCCCCATGTTTCTCCTTTTTGAATGTTTGACATGTCCTTGTAAACATCAAAGACGACATCAATCCATTCACTCTCACCACCTTCCTGCGAGACCTTGGCTAAGGTTGAATCTGCCAGCTGAGCAACTGTCTTGTTATTCCCTTGCATCTTCATGAGCCTTAAACTGCAATAAGGACACAATTCCATCTAAAGATGCTTCTCCTTCATTCATTCATGGTGAATATAGCCTTGGCCAGAAAGAGTCAGGCTTTATCCAACGATCATTGGGTGTTTCCACCCTGAACCGCAGCACCCTCAACATTGGTGGGTCTGCAGTGGTGGCCGAATCACTGCCCATCAATTCCTCCTGGCTTCCAGCTAAGCTCCTCTCTCTCCCTCCCCGTCACCCCTGTTGCTGTGAGCATCCTCCACACTGACTGACTGGGCAGGGAATCCTCTACAGTCGACCTGGACTGGGAAGAGCCATGCCCGCCATCTTTTCTCCCTGCAGTCATGCAAGAGATCCTAGAATCTGGTGTTTTTCTCTCAAACACCTGCTCACAACCTTCTTCCCATGGGACTGTTAGCTTAATGAGGATGATCTTTGCCTCTTCAGACCACATCTGGCCTCAGGGTTGTCTGGACATCTTGGGAGAGTTGCAGTCGTCCCCCCAGGTCTACCTTCATCTCCCATGACTGGGCTTTTGCAGCAGATTGCTGTGGTTGGTGGTTTTTGTCCCTCCCTTACAAAGCTGATTGATTGTATATATCTCCATGTGGTTGCAGTTTCTTGCGTCTCTCCTGCTCCACGGTTTCAGCAAGTGTCATGAACGCCTCATCATGGCACCACCTGTACTTACCTTGGGCAAGTGATGTCTTACACCCTGACAGAATGTGTGCCCTGTGGGGAAACCCTGTCCCCACAGAGCTGGCACAAAGGGTCCTGTCTCATACCCCCTTTGTGCAAGTTTGTCGGGGTCGGGAGTGTGTCATACTCCGACCTCAGCATGAATGAGATGCGGAAAGGCTCCAATCTCCACAGATCTCTCCATGTTATCATTTTCTTGGGTAGGTCCCATGTGGTCCATGCACCCTGGGACACTAGGACACCACTGCCCTTGTCCCTCCTCCTTCCTCCTCAATCACGGCTCTTTTGGGCTTGGATCCTGCGTCTCCCCACTTGGGAACTTGCAAGACCCTGTCTTCCTGTGCATGACGTTCCAAAGTTAGTTCTTACCACTCAGCTATGACAGCTGTGTCTCATTCAGCTTTGATTCCTGGAATAACCTCTCCACTACCAAATAATAGGCCACACCCACTTAATCAACTAATTTAATTACACACAAGTTTGTTTTATTTATAACAAAGGAGCAGTGTGATGTCCAAAAAGAGTGTTATATGACTTTCAATGTGGTATTAGCTGTCTGTGTCCTTTTTGGAATTAATGAAAATCCGCCTATGGAGAAAAATAACTAATGTCAAAAAGATATATATATATATAAAACCTGCTCTTATGAAAAGGCCATCATGTTTTAATTTATTTATATTGACCCTAAAAACAATTTTGTACAGGTCAGGTTTTGCCCACTCAAGTGATACTGATATTTGGTCTGGCCCAAGGACTATTTATCCTAAGCTCTTGTTACCCTCTGTGTCCTTCAGCTCCAGGTGGAAATTTAATTTTGGTTGGTATTGTTTACTATTTCTAACGATTGATTAGCTCATTATACTAATGACGCTAATTGCAAAGTGCAATTAGCGTACAATAAAAGTGCAACTTTTAGTAACCAAGTGCAATTTCATCCAATAGGTCTATAGATGACATTTCAATCATAAAAGTTCATAGTACTCAACATTTCTGGGTTTAGTATTGGCCCTATGAGTGTTTCCGATAGACTATATATATATGTATACATATATAGACGTGTTACTATACGTGTTACTGTATATATATATATATATATATATATATATATATACAGTGGGGGGGGGGGAGGGGGTATTTAACATGTCAACATGTTTCTCAAGAAATATATTTCTAGTAGAGCTATTGACATGAAATTTTCACCAGGTGTCGGCAACAACCCAACTAATGCACACATACAAAGAAATCCTAACATTTATGTCCATAAATGAAGTTATGTGTAATATAGTGAAATGACACAGGGAATAAGTATTGAATATATTTCCTGAAAATTTATTTACTACTTAGTCGAAAAACTTTGTTGGCGATTCCAGCCTCCAGACGCCTCCTGTATGGAGAAACCAGTGGAATACGTTGCTCTATCTATCTATCTATCTATCTATCTATCTATCTATCTATCTATCTATCTATCTATCTATCTATCTATCTATCTATCTATCTATCTATCTACACACATATAGATAGACGGATGGATGGATGGATGGATGGATGGATAGATAGAAGTACAAGAATGTGTGAACGTGTGTATGTGTGTACGTGTCCAGGTGTTTCTTGCCTCTCACCTGACAATATCTGGGAAGGACTCCAGTGATCCTGGACTAAGCAGTACAGAAACTGAACCTGGACAGAAACACATGGACAGGTACACATGGACAGAAACACATGGACAGGTACACATGGACAGAAACACATGGACAGGTACACATGGACAGAAACACATGGACAGGTACACATGGACAGAAACTGATGGACAGGCACACACACACGGGGAGAGCATGCAGACTTGGAGATGGCTGTTGGATCAGTTCAAGCCTCCCCAGCCGAGGCTCCAACCAGCAACCTGTACATTCTGCCTCCCTTTCCTCCTCTTCCCCTCCTCCACCTCCATCTATCCTCTACCCCTCTTCCTCTCCTCCTCCTATCCTCTCCTCTCCTCCTATCCTATCCTCTCCTCCTCTTCCCCCTCTCCTCCTCCTCCTCCTCCTCCGGTGAAACAAGGGATGATCTGCTGCTGTAAACAAGCCGCTGTCATCCTGGGAACCACATTTCCCATCATCCCCCGCGCCGCCGGGCTCTTTGTGTTATTCTGGGTCGTCCTGGGTTCTGCTCGGTTCTGCTAGGCTCTGGTTCTCGCGCTCGGCTGTCTGCGGTTCGGCTGTGAGACGGTGAAAGAAGAGAAGAAGAAAAATCTGCAGGTGCTGCTGATGAAGATGAAGCGTCGCCCCTCCTCCTCCTCCTCCTCCTCCTCCTGTTATTTATGAACGCCGCTGTTCTCGGTGCTGATGTGCGCTAATTAGCGGACGCTGGTCCCGGTCCAGGTCTGGTCCCGGTCCCAGTGCAGGTCTGGTCCCGGTCCCGGAGCTGCGGCGTCGCTCCGCGCTTCGGTCCATCGTCCCGGGCTCGGTGCTGAAGCAACGGCGGGTGGAGTTCTGGTTCCGTTCTGGGATCGTTCCGGGTCGGCCGCCGGAGCCGCCTCACCAGCCACCCCGCGAGGTAAGCCCGCCACCGGGAGGAGGGCAGGCGGAACCGGCGGCTGCGGCTGGAGCTCGGGGTCCGGGCTCCAGCCGCAGCATCTCGCCGTGTTTTCCTCCTTTCAGCCGCTGAAGGGGCGTCGCAGGCCGGCCAGCAGCTTCCCGCGGCACCGCTGCAGTCTCCGGTACCGGCCTGCGGATGTCCCGGGTCGGAGCTGACCCGGGACTGTTCGGGTTCAGCCCTTCCCAGCGGGATGCTCCGGTCCACGCTGGAGGCGGACCGGAGCATCCCGGCAGCTAACGCTGCTAGCGGCTCCGTTAGCCTCTCCTGTCCCGGGATGCTGCCCCGCGCTCCCGGAGCTCCCTGCGAAATGGCCCGAACCGCCGGTTCCGTGAGGCCGGGCGGGGTGAAGCCAGAACCGTATCGGTTCTGTCAGAGAGCAAAACGCGAAAAGCAGAAGCGCCGACCTTGAGAGGATTGTTTACAGCAGCTAGCTAGCTGATCACCAGAACCTTCAGATCCGGACCACCGCGGGTTCTGGTCGGGTTCATGATTCCTTGATCACCTCGGGTTCTGGTCGGGTTCATGTTTCCCTGATCACCTCGGGTTCTGGTCGGGTTCATGTTTCCTTGATCACCTTGGGTTCTGATCGGGTTCATGTTTCCCTGATCACCTCGGGTTCTGGTCAGGTTCATGTTTCCCTGATCACCTCGGGTTCTGATCGGGTTCATGTGTCCCAGACCACCTTGGGTTCTGGTCGGGTTCATGTTTCCTGGATCACCTCAGGTTCTGATTGGGTTCATGTTTCCTGGATCACCTCGGGTTCTGGTCGGGTTCATGTTTCCTTGATCACCTCGGGTTCTGGTCGGGTTCATGTTTCCTTGATCACCTCGGGTTCTGGTCGGGTTCAAGTTTCCCTGATCACCTCGGGTTCTGGTCGGGTTCATGTTTCCCTGATCACCTCGGGCTCTGGTCGGGTTCATGTTTCCCAGACCACCTTGGGTTCTGATCGGGTTCATGTGTCCCAGACCACCTTGGGTTCTGGTTGGGTTCATGTTTCCTGGATCACCTTGGGTTCTGATCGGGTTCATGTTTCCCTGGTCACCTCGGGTTCTGATCGGGTTCATGTGTCGCGGACCACCTTGGGTTCTGGTCGGGTTCATGTTTCCCTGGTCACCTCGGGTTCTGATCGGGTTCATGTGTCGCGGACCACCTTGGGTTCTGGTCGGGTTCATGTTTCCTGGATCACCTCGGGTTCTGGTCGGGTTCATGTTTCCTTGATCACCTCGGGTTCTGGTCTTGGTCATGATTCCTTGATCACCTCGGGTTCTGGTCGGGTTCATGTTTCCCTGATCACCTCGAGTTTTTGGCCAGGTTCATGATTCCTTGATCACCTCGGGTTCTGGTCGGGTTCATGTTTCCCTGATCACCTCGGGTTCTGGTCTTGGTCATGATTCCTTGATCACCTCGGGTTCTGGTCGGGTTCATGTTTCCCTGATCACCTCGAGTTTTTGGCCGGGTTCATGATTCCTTGATCACCTCGGGTTCTGGTCGGGTTCATGTTTCCCTGATCACCTCGGGTTCTGGTCGGGTTCATGTTTCCCTGATCACCTCGGGTTTTTGGCCGGGTTCATGATTCCTTGATCACCTCGGGTTCTGGTCTTGGTCATGATTCCTTGATCACCTTGGGTTCTGGTCGGGTTAATGTTTCCCAGACCACCGCGGGTTCTGGTCGGGTTCAAGTTTCCCTGATCACCTCGGGTTCTGGTCGGGTTCATGATTCCTTGATCACCTCGGGTTCTGGTCTTGGTCATGATTCCTTGATCACCTTGGGTTTTTGGCCGGGTTCATGATTCCTTGATCACCTCGGGTTCTGGTCGGGTTCATGACTCTTGATCACCTCGGGTTCTGGTCTTGGTCATGTTTCCTTGATCACCTCGGGTTCTGGTCGGGTTCATGATTCCTTGATCACCTCGGGTTCTGGTCGGGTTGTATCACCTCTGTAAAAAGTACTTCCAGGGTGATGTTTACCATCGTGTAGTAAAACGTCTGTAAAAAGTATTTCCAAGATAACGTAGACTATTGTGTAGCAACATGTTTGTAAAAAGTAGTTCCATGGTGATGTTTACCATCGTGTAGTAGCACGTCTGTAAAAAGTAGTTCCAGGGTGACATTTACCGATTTGTTGTTTCAGATCATCAAACAAATTTAAATATGACAAAAATAAGTACACAGTACACAGAAAATGCAGTTTTTAAATGAAGATTTTTATTAGTAGGGTTTGGGAATCCAAACCTCTATGGCCATGTGTGAAAAAGTGATTTCCCCCCGTCTGTCCGTCTGGCCATACCAAGGTTGGATTACTGCTGTTCTCAACCAAGAAATCACTTAAATAGGACCTGCCTGATGAATTTAAGTAGACCAAAAAGATCCTCAAAAGTTAGACATCATGCTGCGATCCAAAGAAATTCAGGAAAAAATGAGAAACAAAGCTTTATCAGATTTATCAGTCTGGAAAAGGTTCCAAAGCCATTTCTAAAGCTTTGGAACTCCAGTGAACCACAGTGAGAACCATTATCCACAAATGGTGAAACCATGGAACAGTGGTGAACCTTCCCAGGAGTGGCCGGCCCACTCCTGGGAAGAGCACAGCGAGCACAGCGACGACTCATCCAAGAGGTCACAAAAGACCCCAGAACAACATCCAAGAACTGCAGGCCTCACTTGCCTCAATTAAGGTCAGTGTTCATGACTCCACCATAATGCTGCGTACACACCAAACGCGATTTGGGCGTCAAAAACGCGCCTGATGCCCAAAGTTGGATGCTGGGTCACTAAAAAGTCAGACGCTCGATTTCCAGCATCTTGAGGGATGCTCAGCCAAGGCGCGCTCAACGTGCCTCGGGAGGAGCCCCTCCTTTTTCTTTTTCCTATCACCGGTCTGTCTGCACCATGACAGATGCAGTGGAGAGAGCGGAGTGTGATGAGTTTCACCATTTACTCCAGGAGCTGCGCGGTGGCGAGGGCCGCTTTCAGCCGTCTGATCAGGCCCAATTAAACGTCCCCGATGAGGGGCATGATTATAAGCCCATTACATTCCATTGGCACAGCAGGTCATCAAACCACCGTTCAGACACCGGGACCGGACACAGATCACAGTTTTTCCCCCTCTGTCTTCAGAAAGAGTGAGGAGATCTCCTTGGTTCTTCTGGGTGTTTCCCGTCCTGTCATAAAATGTGTGTCTGTGTCATGACAGGGTTTTTGACGCCTCCTTGACATGTGTCGGCCGCTGACTTTGCATGTAAACCTGACACCCTTGACGCCCAAATGGCGTTTGGTGTGTATGCACCCTTAGAAAGAGACTGGGGGGCAAAAATGGCCTGCATGGCAGAGTTCCAAGACCAAAACCACTGCTGAGGAAAAACAACATAAAGGCTCGTCTCAGTTTAGCCAGAAAGCATCTTGATGATCCCCAAGACTTTTGGAAAAATACTGTGTGGACTGATGAGACAAAAGTTGAACTTTCTGGAAGGTGTAGGTCCCAGTACATCTGGCGTAAAAGTAACACGGCATTTCATACCAACAGTAAAATATGGTGGTGGTAGTGTGATGGTCTGGGGCTGTCTTGCTGCTTTAGGACCTGGAAGACTTGCTGTGGTAAATGGAACCATGAATTCTGCTTCTACCAAAAAATCCTGAAGGAGAATGTCCGGCCATCTGTTGGTGACCTCAAGCTGAAGCGCACTTGGGTTCTGCAAGAGGACAATAATCCAAAACACACCAGCAACTCCACCTCTGAATGGCTTAAGAACAACAAAATGAAGTCTTTGGAGTGGCCTAGTCAAAGTCCCCACCTGAATCTGATTGAGATGCTGTGGCATGACCTTAAAGACACACAACAGAACTTTTAGCAGTTTTCTCAGTGAGACATCCCCTATCGGTGGCTAAACTAGCATCCATCTTCATCATACCTGTGCTGTGATTCACTCCAGCAAATAAAAGACAAATCGCATACTTGCATACTCTATACTCAAAATCCCAAATTGAGTACACTAACCATACTATGTACTTAGTATGTGACTTTCAAGTATGCAGTGCTGTCCCAAATCACATACTTCCGTGTCGAGTACTCACCGGAAATGAAAGGCCGGTATCAACTTCTTCTTCTACGGAAATTTTTGACCGGTGTGTACAGCCACAGCGCACCGCCGCCATCTTCTGCCGGCGCTTTGTACCCTTAAGTGTTTTTTCTGGTTATTTCTCATCTTAAAAACATGAACATCCTCAGGGAAGCCTTACGCCGAAATCGGCACCGGCAAATTAATCTCCTCCTGCTACTGGCTGAAGCTGTGCAGGTCTGCAGCCGTTAGTAATTTGTGTGAACCTACTAGTAAAACATCTGATGTAATTTTAACTTTCAAACTTGTGTCCACACAGATGTAAGATAATTACAAGTATGCTAGAAATAGTTAATATGAAAAAAACATACACAAGTATGAGTGTAATACGTAATTTGACTAAAAGGTAATTATATTACATCATTGTTATTGAAGCATCAGTGTTAGACAGCATGTTGCTGTGAGGACACTACTTTAAAAAATAAATAAGTAAATACAAAAAAGACAGCAAAAAAATATTACAAAAAACCACACCACTATTAATATAAATTAAACTGATTTTTATTTCAGACATTTTTCCCTTTTTCCCCTCAGCCTCCAAACCCCAGGATGTACTGCCAGATAAATGGCACAGTGCCCCTCCAGGCAATGATTCCCCAGGTATCCTTGTCTGACCCTAGAAAGAGCAAAACATACGTTACAGAAATCATATAAGTGAACAAATAATGCTAAAGATAAAACCTCCATAACTAATGCTGGTAGTATTGACAAACCATCTACCCATCTGAGGCTGGCTCTGATACCAGCCTCCCCAGCAGTGAAGGCAAAAACTCATCTCATTTACCACAATATCAACATTTAACGGGGAAATTCAATCTTTTGTTGATATGAGTGCAGCTGACCGAGCTGACAGCGAAAGCACCACGGCACGCCACCAAAGTTAAAATACTTCAATAATTTGTCCTGAACAATACTATTATAACAGTGTATTATTGGCCGTACACTCTCTGGCCCATGGCGATCGTGTACCGACACCGGTTATTTTTATTCGCCTGGTTATTGTGGGTAATGCTTCGTAACCCGGCAGCTAATAGCTAACTAGCATTAGCATTTGCAACCCCGTTCGCATTTAAAGTAAACATCGGTACACCACAAATATGCTGAAAATGACCACAGCTGGTGGTTCTTCATGGTAAAAGGCATTTTGAGAAAAACAACACAAACTTGCATTTGTAAAGAGCCGCCGTGTTCACTGTGGACTCGTACGAAGAACCGCTCTCCACTGCCATCTTTTCACTGGGGAGTGTCCACAGTCGCGTACTCAAAATCTTGACTGGTTGGAGTACGCCATCCGGGTACTTTTGCATACTTAATTTTCACATCCTATGCATACTGTTTTTCATTTAGATGCAGTATACACAAAATTTTGAGTATTGCGTATGGAAGTATGCGATTTGGGACGCAGCAACAGTCTTATCTTGACTCTTGTTCTGTCCCTTCCTTGCTTTCTTTTCTTCTCTTCCTCCGGTAATGTTTCCTTGCGTTTCTTTACCGATGCGCATTCAAAACACCTGTGGTGTTACCTGGTTTACATCCGTTTGCTAGTAAGTGATGCGGTGCTGCAACCAATAGTCGGCTGCAACGTCACCGTCGCGTCCCGGATGGGAATCTTACATACTGCTGTTTCTGAGCCCCGGGACGTCTCTGGTCAGTGATTTTCTGTTTACTTGTGTTATCTTTGTCTCACATTTAAATTTGTTTGATGATCTGAAACATTTAAGACAAACATGCAAATAAGTAAGAAATCAGGAAGGGGGCAAACACTTATTCACACAACTGTATATCTGCTGTTGTCTCTCACCTGCCTCTCTCTCCTCCCCAGGTGTGTTGCCAGGACAACCGTGGACCCATGCGGCCCTTGTGAGAGTGGGCGGGGATTTTTGGCCCTGAGGCAGTGAAGGGGAGGGGTCTCAGCCCTTAGCTCCCCCCTTGTCATAGGGCGGACTTTCAGAGTGCTGCTGCACCCCAGCCCCGCCTCCTCCTTCTCCTCCCCCTCTCTCCTTCCTGTTGTCTCCCCCCTCCCTCCCTCCCCTACTGCCACCATGTTGTGGTCACACCGCTCGTGGCGAACCTGAGGAACCAGAGTCTGGAAGGCGACCCTGCTGAGCTGGGGGACTTCTGCCTGGTTAGTGTCACACCTGAACTTCCACCTCACACCTGAACATCACACCTTGACGTCAACCTCACACCTGTGTAGAGCCCGACCGATATATCGGCCGCCGGCCCATAAATTCTAGTTTTGCTTCAAACAGATTGTTGGGATCATACAAGTATAAAAAATAAAAATAAAAAATAGCTAAAAGAAACTTCTGCCACATGTTCTTGCCCCCCCCCCTTCACAGAGAGCAGTGCTTTCTCTGCACCCCCCTCCACCACGCACACACACACGCGGGCAGACAGGCAGAGGAGCGAAGCAGAGAAGCTGACTGAGTTTAGCTTAAAGTGTATGTTTCATGTTCTTTATAACGGCAGAAAATCCTTCCCTGAGATGAGGCAGTAACTATTAGGTCTCTTAAGTTGAAAAGAACTAGGAAGCATTACTTAAAAAGGGAGGGGGAGGGGATAAAACTGTCCTTCACAATCACCGCACAGTTTTGGAATCATGTGACCTCTGACGTCAGAGTAGGTGAAGTCCTGTGAATTCCACTTACGGACCAACGCAAAACAATAACAGATAAACGGCGAGACAACAGCTGATAAGCAGCTAGACATCATCTGAACATCCGTCTTCTTTCTGAACCTCACCTCTACAGCTGAGGCTGAACCCGGCCAGCACCTTCTCGATCGCCTCCAGAGACGTCCTCTTCTCCGGACTGACTAGGCAACAGCGGGACGTAGAAACCGAAACGTTAGCTTAGCTTTAGCTTAGCTTAAGCTGGCAAGGCTACTGAGTTTCTGCAGGTTTCAGTGTTTTTTTGTCGCTGTTCCTCTCAACACCAAGCTCAAATCCGGAGGCAGGACTCATAAACGCCCGTACACGTGATCCGTGGTGGGAAAAAAAACGCTTTGCATCCCATTGTTTTCCTACGTAGAGAGCTGTGTCACCCAGCTCACGAACCGGGTAGAGATGACTCAGTCTGCCTGCAGCTCGTAGGACTGCCGCCGCATCAGAGCAGGACACTGCGTTTTCTCCGCTGCCTTTTCAGCACAAAAGCGAGTGTTTCTGACCGCAGAGTAACTAGAAAAGAGAGGAAACTGTCGTCCCTCCAGACTGAGCTCACGTTTGGCTTCCAGGACGGTTGATATCGGCTCCTCGGTCACTTTCAGTGGCTTTTCTCCACATTTGGTCTACAATAATCTGTAAAAGCGCTTTGTATGAGCCGTGAGACGGTGTTGCTGTTAGCAGAGACATCTGTGGACAGAGTCAAAGGGAAAATGTCCTGCTGGTGTGTGTTGTTGAGGTGTAATGGAGCCGGTTGTCAGTGGAAGTAAACACACGGATGCAGTCGCTGTTCGGCGGACATTCATGCCCCAGGTCATCCGTTGGAGCGGACTCCGTCTCCTCTAAATAGAGATTCATCAGCAACTGTCACTAAAACACACTGAAAACCTCAACAAATACATAATGATGGTTGCTAAAACATAATGAAATTAATCAGATAAACATGAACAGATTTTAAAACGTGTAAAGACCGTAGAAGGTCTAAATGTGTGACACCAAGCATCTTGTACACATGATCTCAAAATGAAAACTAATCAAGAGGTGACTTAGAAAAAAAATTTTTCAACGTTATTTTCCACATTTTCATGTCTCTACATATATTATGTGGCCTTCAGCATTAAAGCTGTGATGAATGTCGTATTCAGAGTCGCCTCCTCCTGCTGTGATCCATGTTTTTATCAGGAAAGTCGGGAGCGTTCGCCTACCCCTACGTCACTTCCAGTTTGTTGCTGGGGGCGCTGTTTCACACGGGTGACAGGTATTTTCTGTCATTTCCTGTCTAGTATTTGTACATTTTTGCATTGGCAATGTTCAGTGTGGACCTGATACACTACAAAGGCTTCTACATATGTTTAAAATGAAAGTTTGCCTTTAAGCTAGGTACACACTACAGGATTCCTGAGACCTTCATAGATGTAGAGACCACACACTTGATGGTTACAAAAGACAAATCACACAAGATTTGCCTCTTCTGATCATAAAGTGTGGGGTGTACACTAGGGCTGTCAAAATTGCTCCAAAATGACATTCGAATATTTGCTCTAAAATTTACACATAATTCGAATAAATTCGAATATCCATTTGAGCAATGTACAGGAGGACGAACTAATACATGACATAACTACTTGTACAGACTCAGCCGACGAGCGTTTTGTGTGTTGCGCCATCTTGCGCTGCCGCCGTTGCCTAGGGAACGAGTCCCAATTACCTCCTATCTGCCAACATGGAAAGCAGCGTCAATATCTGGATTTACAATGTTGGACAGTCGTCTAAGGTCATGATAACCTATAGGTATGTTATCCAGAGATCTCTAAAGTATTCTGACATTTTATTTATTTACATCGGAGCATTGATTTAAACTACTATTCATCTCTGGAAACTGGCTTTAATGACAAGCCACACCGGAATAACACGGAAATCTCGTGATTACTTATCAAAGTTTAAAAAACCAAACCCTTTCAGAGCTCGTTACTTATCTATTTTGTCATAAATTTGGCTTTTGGTATTGTTTAAGGACTGTACAGACCACGTAGCCTTCACATGTCCTGCAAATGAAACTAAAGGCTGCAGGACACCGTCTTCCTGATTTCTTTGTGTTTGCGACTGAACTGTTTTTATTTTCTGGTCCCAACGTTGTCCTGATCAGAGCAAATAACCTTATATTTCACAATATCTCCCTGATAATTCATTAAGTTACAGCAACACTCAGCTGTCTCGTTTAGCATTAGCTAGCATAAAAACGTTATGCAGTGCCTCATTTTCGGGAGCATAGATACGTAAATTAAAGTGTCAGGTTAATGAGTGTTCATCATAATTTACCGTGTTTTTGTTGTTAGTGATTAAATCCAGTGTTTTCTCCAACGTGGCAGCAAGTTATTCCTCCTCTGTTCTGTGTGTCCGATATTCCTTCCTGATACGAACACACTGACATCAGTGCACTGAGCGCGAGCAGCAGAAATGTCCACTTTTGTCACAGACAGAAGAAATCTTCATGAAATAAATGTCCGCGATCTTCTTATTCGCTTATTACCACAATTAAAGTTTTCCAATGCTGTTCCAACAACCAGGAATGTGACGTCCTTCCAGATTTCCTCCATGTTGTTAAGAAAAAAGTCCCATTCTTATCTGTTCTAATTATGTACAGAAACACTGCCCAGGCAATAGTGGATGGTCTAGTTGTGGCGTTTAGCCGGTTTCGTCTATGTTTTTTGTTTTTTTTTTTTGTTTTTTTTTTAAGTGTTTATTTCATTATTAACATCTTTAACAATGCCCTGGAAATTAGAAAATGAACTCGCTGCAGTTCCCCCACCCCCGCATCTCCTTAACTTGTGCGAGCGATTAAAGATCCCGACAAATTGAAATGAAATGAACGAACAATGAATGCTCGAGCAGCTGCAATAAACATGGAGCAACTTGAAACAGTTGGCCTGTAATCAAACCAGTGTAGCAAATGTAGGCCTAATAATAATAATAGGCCTAAAATAGGCTGTTTTTCCCACCGTTTATTTAAAGTTCGAATATTAATTTTCACGTTCGAATCTTGGATTTTTATTAATATTCGAACATATATTCGAATTTAGAATATTCGTTGACAGCCCTAGTGTACACGGCGGAGAACACCCCACACTAACTGATTTGTCAGCAGAGAATCGGCTTCTTCAATTTCAACATTCCAAATCTCGCAATATCAAACGAGACTTCGTGATGAGACTTTAGCATAAACAAACGTAGCGGACTTTTCAGCCACTTACATTGTGGAAAAAAGCACGCATACATAGAACATTGTGTAAAAAGTCAAAGAGAGTAATAAGAATGTGAGCTGTAAGACTGCAAGTTGGAGGTGAATAAAAATGGCCACAAACATTAGAAAACTCGGAGAGCAGGGCTGTAAGCTAATGGCTGTGTGCTCTTTGTTTGTGTTTAATTCCTTTTCTGTCAGTCAGATGTTAGTCAGCTGTTGGCTCTTGCATTTTGATTGGCTGTTGTTCCGGGAGCCTCCACGTGATTTCCCAATGAGAGCAGCATTTTTGATTTTGTACAGCTGTGAACACTGTGCGTGTTCGGGTCCTCTCAGAACACCACACACACCAGGATTTCCAGTCACAAATATTAAACATGTTCATTATCTACAATCTCTTCTTCCGAGGCCTTCCGAGCGGATCGGATCGGACAAAACCACTCGTAACTCACATCACACCATGAGAAGATCAGATCCGATGTTTTTTGCAAACATCCGATAATCGGACCTTTGCTGGCTTTTTCTTTCTGTCTCTCTTTCCTTTTCCTTCTCGAGTTCGAGTGACTGGCGTCTGCTCCAATCATGAGCTTATTCCCACACGGCGTCATGCTCTTAGCTCTGTCATTGGCGGTTGATTTAAACAGAAATCTCCACCCAGAAACGTCCCAAACACAACAAAACAAAGCTAAAGAGCAAATTACAGGCAGGGGGAGAGAGAGTTGCATTCAAACGCGCCACGGGACGCGAGTAGAGGCCCAAAGGCGCAGTTTGAGACGGATTTCCACTCGCAGAAGTCTAACGTTTATTTTCAGGGGGAAACGTCGGACTGTACGTTTAAGGAAAGCAGGCGAGTTTTATATGCGCTAGTTTTAGCGACCATATTAGCATTTTAACTGTGCAAGTTGCCTCTTTATAAAATAAAATAAGATGCAGCTGTTAACTTCCATCTCCACTGTTATTAGATTATTAAATTGGGTCCCACTACACTTCATGCCATGCAGGTTTTACTGGGGCTCATAAATTCATAAGTTTAAGTTTTCATAAAATTAATTAAAAGGCTCCAACTAATGTATTTAGTTGTAATTCTGTTTAGATGTTTTAAAAGCTGCAACATTGCTACTTAAATCTAGTTTGGACCCTTGTGTTCAGTGGAAGGTGGAACTTTTTAAAGCTTGTAAAGATGACTTTATTCATGACTTTACTATTTTTAGTGAATGAGTCTTAAAAAATGTACCAGTTACAAAACACCTCCCATTAGCCTGTGTGGTATCACTGTAAGCTGTATGCAGTCTCTTGTTTTAATTTTGAAATGGTCATCTATAATAGTGAAATCTAAATATAATCTAAAATATACTAAATGCATATATATTCGTTCCCAGAGGAGAAGAGTAAGGTGTGGAGCCACTTAAAAAAGTTTTAACAGGTGTTCAGGGTTTCCCACACATTGACCAATGTGTTGCGCAACGCCACAGATTCAACTCAAGCGAGTTGGATTTTGGCAGAAAAAACCCCACATCATACCGTTCATTCATACCGATCTTTCTCCCTTCATACACACACAGACGTGGTGGAGGCATGGCAAATGTCTTCCGCACTTCCTGCCCTCTGTCCCACACACTTTGTCATCTGTTACAACAGTTTAATTCAAGTATATCCAACTGCAGTCACAGAGCCAGAGGCGTGTCATGAAAATGCGCGTGGTTTGTACTGATGTGGGCGGGTGGTCGTTAGGGTTAGGGGAGGGGTTAGGATTAGGGTTAAGCCTAGTTTATAGTCGTCCGTAAAGTGCTCTACGTAGGTTACAGTGCCCTCTCCGTCGTCTCCGGCTGCACTAAATATTTTTTAAGTGTCCATCACTCCGTCAAGGGACAACGGAGACGGCAAGGGCTGTGATTGGTCTACCACTACGTAAACACTAGCAGCGCCATTTTTAAACCAGCTAGCCTACGAAGACGTAGATATGAGTCCAACCGAAGAACGTTTGGCTGAAGAAGTGAGGAAATACCTAAATCACTCCATTGTCTTTATTTTGCATCAAAAGTATCTGTTATTCAGCTGCAGCAACAACAATAGTCTTTCTCTCTCGGACGGCATCATATGAGTAGGTCAGTCTTGTATAGCGACCCCTACTTATCGGGCAGGAAATTGCACTGCGTATCTGGCAGCATCGCGGAGAACTATGAAGACTGGAGGGGTCTCCGTCGTTATGCAGTTGGATAACACATTGCGTAATTGGAGAAGTTATACTGTAGCCTTTAACGTTCCACTCACTCCAACAGTGGGTGTGGTTTGTAGGGGGCGTGGCTGTATGGGTGTGGTTTGTAGTGGCTCAGGCTGCAGCTAGGTACTACTCGTTTTGTCCGTCATTAACATGCGGTAACGTGTTTTTCCGAGCCATCTTTGAGCGGACCATGGGTGACGCGCTGATGTCAGCATGCAGTAACAGAAGACGGTGCAGCTCGGTGTGGGTCAAGTCCAGCAAACCAGTCAGAGCCAACAAAAGGCATGTACCTCCACTTCACGTAATACATTTGTGCTTCACTCACCGCCAGTTAGGACACAGAGGTGCTAAACAGACGTGGCGAAGCTCAGAGCATCTGCTTGAACTGTACACAAACAGCTAAGCTAGCGTTAGCATTGCATTTAGCTTAACAGTTGTTCGTAAACTCTGCTTGTTAACAAACCTGCTACTTCGATCTGACTGCTGGCGTCTGAGTGAAATCTCAGAAATAGAAATCCATCCAATAACCATCAGTGATCACGCACCAGTATCATTAACTCTGAGAAATAAAACTATTAAACCAGCAACCAGGAGTTGGAGATTTAATACATCATTACTGAAAGATCCTGAGTTTATCAGCTATTTTAAAAGAGAATGGTCCATTTATCTAGAGAACAACGATGTACCAGAAACTCCAGCATGTGTCCTTTGGGAAGCAGGTAAAGCAGTGATGCGAGGGAAAATAATTTCCTTCTCTTCCCATAAAAAAAAAAAAAAGGAAGCTGCAAGAATCTCAGAATTAGAAGTTAGAATTAAATCACTAGAAGACGCCTACCAGGTCTCCCCGGAGGAACACATGCTGAATGATATAAGGAAATTCAAGCTCGAGTTAAACAAAATAATAGACCAAAAAACACAATTCTTAGTTCAAAGACTTCGTTTAGAAAACTTCGACCATGGTAACAAGTCTGGCAAGCTTCTAGCTAATCAGTTAAAAATCAATAAGGAAAAAGCAACAATCTCCTCCGTTAAAGACTCAGAAGGAAGTATCAGCCATGATCCTGACCAGATAAATAACATTTTTAGAAACTTCTACAGAACACTATATAAATCACAAATAAACCCCACAGATGATGATATTAATCAATTTCTTAATAGTATCATTCTTCCAAAACTAGAACAGGAAAATATTACGGTTTTAGATTTACCCCTCTCAATAAGTGAATTACATGATGCTCTGCAACATATGCCCAATAATAAAGCCCCAGGCCCAGATGGATATCCGGTCGAATTTTACAAAGAGTTCTGGACAATTCTGGCTCTGGTTAAGATAATACGGAGTATTTATTAACTAGTCTACAAACTACATGAGATAATGTATGTACAAGATATATACAAGAAATATGTGAGCATGATGATCAACCAAAAGTTATCTTGTGAAAGAAATGTGAGATGGTATGAAAATGAAACATAAATTAATTAAGCCTCAGTTAATTAATAAATGTTCAAGGAAAAGAAGGAAGGATTTCTTAATCCAACTAAACAAAGTTAAACTGGGTCTGGTAAACCGTAGGCCTGGATTAATTCACTATCACCAACTTCTTGTGACATCAGATCATATTTCATAGCAAATGATCAGGATTCTCCTCAGAGGTTCCGTCTGACTGAGGTGCTTCACTCACGCCCTGGTTCTGCTGGACTGTTCCTCAAATCCTTTGGAAGATTGTCGGGTGGATGGCCCCAAAAATCTTCCCGATCTCCTGGAAGTTCGTCCGGCTCTCTGCGGGCTGTCAGCTCCGTGGTGGCTCTGGTTCGTCCTCTCTCTCTCATCCGTCTCCCCAGAGACGTGCAGCTTCAGGACTGATGTCACGGGATGGTTGATAGTAAAGATGATTTGGGTTAAAGTCTTCTTCTCTCCATCACTCCTCCCTGAGTGATCCGTGGTTCTGAACTCTGCTGAGTTCAGAGCAGGTTTCGTCTCATTCTTTCCCCATTGTTCCAAGTTTCTCCAGTTCTGTCTCTGCTCCTTCCAGTTCTCCCAGATCAGTTCTCTTTTAGTTCTGATCAGATCTAGTTCTCTTTCCGATCTGATTCTCTCAGTTCAGAGCTTCGCGCTCTGCCTTGGCAGTGGAATGTGGCTTGCAGCTTGTCAGCCAATGGGAAGCTGACAGAATCAGGTTTCATCCAATAGTCAGACACATCTCAAATGATCATTTGATTATCAGTTAAGCTTAATGGTTATAAGCATCTGTGAATTCTAAGTGAGGCATGTGTACAAATGGATCAATTATTCAGACATGATGAAATAAAATGAACACAATAAAATAAAATAAAGCAAAGATCTGAATTATATGAATAAAGGAAGACATTGAATAAACAAATCAGCTAAACAGATAAAACAGGATTAATCTTGATGATTTAAGATTCCTGTAAAGAAAATACGTGTGTTAGACATCATTTGATATGAGGAAGTCCATTTCTAACATAAAAGTGGATTTCAGCAGTTGGGTAAAGTGTCTCTTTCTTCACCTTCATGCAGCAAATCCTGGAATGCATGTGATGTGAATTTGGGGAAGAAACGTCTAGTTTCTAATCACCAAAGTATGTCATGTTGCATATCAAAAGAAAAGTCTTCATCATGAGATTAACATGAGCTTACTTTCCTGATAATATACAACAGTTCTTGAATGTTAAGAACACATTACAAAATTGGCTATAAGGAACCAGTTTATAGCAGGTCGTAAATACTGTGAAGAAGTATCTTCAAGCTTGGAGGATGGGTTCAAAGTTCACCAATTGGCCTTTGTTTGTTTTACCAAAATGCAGGTCCTCAG
This sequence comes from Atherinomorus stipes, assembly GCA_023101725.1. Taxonomy (NCBI): domain Eukaryota; kingdom Metazoa; phylum Chordata; class Actinopteri; order Atheriniformes; family Atherinidae; genus Atherinomorus; species Atherinomorus stipes. The sequence continues at coordinate 76,604 of JALJCO010003679.1, forward strand.
CTGAGTTGCACTCAGGACCGTAAATCTGTGGTTACTCAGAGAAGGTCCTTCTCTGAGCAAAATTCCTCCTTGGGACGTCTGTTTTACATCCAAATGTGGCCTTTATCAGTCAGTATGTGTTCCAAAGTATATTTGGTTAGATGTGTGTATCCTTTTGCTGAGACCTTTGGGCTTGAGATCACTACACACCGTATTATTAAAACCAGGTAGAGACCCGACACTTCCAGCTAGTTATCGGCCAATCTCATTCATAAATGTAGATCTTAAGATAATCAGCAAAGCACTCGCTAAAAGGATAGAAAAAATAACTCCTCTGATAATACATCCTGATCAAACTGGTTTTATTAAAGGTCGACATTCTTCTACTAACACACGCAGGCTGATTAATCTAATAGACTATGCTACCATTCATAATCTGGAATCCACTATCATCTCGTTAGATGCAGAAAAAGCCTTCGATCGTGTTAACTGGAAATTCCTGTTTGCAACATTAAATAAATTTGGTTTTGGTCCTTATTTCATAGACTGGATGAAAATACTTCATAACAACCCTAATGCATGTGTGAGGACCAATGACCAAACTTCTCCAAGTTTCTGTTTACAGCGAGGCACCAGGCAGGGCTGCCCGCTCTCCCCTTCACTTTTTGCCATTTTCATTGAACCACTAGCAGCAGCTATAAGACAGGACAGAGATATTAAAGGGATCCCCGGCAAAAATCTGGAACATAAAGTAAGTCTTTATGCAGACGACGTACTGCTTTTCCTCCAGAGCTAATCAACATCTCTCTCCCAGACAATCACATTGATCAATAAATTTTCAATGACATCTGAATACTCTATTAACTGGACCAAGACTACAGCTTTATCTGTTAATTGTACTTTACAAAACATCCCTAACACCACAATACAGTCTGGTAATATCAGATATTTAGGAATAAATATTTCTCCACAACTTTCAGAGTTAATAAAGTTAAATTATGTCCAGCTATTAAAGTCAATAGAGGAAGATCTCACACGATGGAAGCACTTACCCATATCACTCATGGGGAGAGTTGCTACCATCAAAATGATGGTTCTATCGAAAATTAACTACTTGTTCTCAATGATACCCACCAAACCTTCCTCCAGTTGGTTTAAGTCACTGGACTCTCACATTTCCAAATTCCTTTGGAAAAACAAGCCATCACGTATCAGTTTAAAAACCTTACAACAGGTAAAAGTCCGGGGAGGGTTAGTCACCCAATTTCAATTATTATTTCCTAGCAAATAAGCTACAATTTATTTCCAAATGGCTGAAACCTACCCATCTAGATGAACCGTGGCTAGACACAGAACAAGCATTATGTGAGGATCTGGATGTTTCTGATTTGCCGTTCAGCAGTTCAGCAGTCAGATCTCATAAATGCTTTAAAAGTATCAACATCTGCTCTACTCTGAAAGCATGGTGGGAATTCCTGAAGTTAACCGAGTCTTCTATTATTCCATGTAAACTCACACCCATCTGGAATAACCTGGATATTCTACAAAACAAGAAAATGATAAATTTTGTGCATTGGAAGGATAAAGGAGTAAAACAATTACAACATATCATTGAAAATGGAAATTTCCTGTCATTTAATACACTCACCTTACAATACGGGATCAGTAGTACTAAATTCTTAGAATACCATCAACTTAAATCTATATTAAGCAAAAAATATACCTCTAACCAACTGATCCTGCAGACTCCGGTCAGGGTAGCAGAATTCCTGAATCTCTCTATCCCCAAACTACTGTCGAAAATATATAGATTATTATTAAAACTGGATGATTCAATTTCCCTTCCAACTTTGAAGTGGGAAGCTGACTTGTCCAGAACCCTTAACCAAAACACATGGACACAGATATGTTTAAGCACGTTCCTAATGACTAAAAACTCAAATATGCAGTTGATACAATTCAAGGTTTTACACAGAGTACATTACACAGGACAGAGGATGTTCAAGATGGGTCTGTCACCTTCAAATATTTGTTTACACTGCAATGAGAATACAACAGACAATTATCTTCACGCCTTGTGGTCTTGTCCACCTGTCTAGAGGTTTTGGCTTCAGGTATGTGATGACCTGTCAACGTGGCTCAGGTGTAACTTTCCTGCAAGCCCCACACTGTGTTTACTGGGGGACTTGGATGAGATCAACATGGTAACCAACTATGCACATATGATACTTACTGTATTATGTATTGCAAAGAAAACTATCTTGGTAAACTGGAAATCCCAAAATAATCTGAGCATTAGCCAGTTTAGGAATTTCTTAGTAGACCATATCAGTATTGAGACGATGTCTGCCTCCTCTAAGAACCAGTTAGATGAATTCCACTCCCTCTGGTCCCCTGTGATTAGCTCCATCACTTAACGTTGGTGTAGGAGAGCGGCCTCGGCGATGTGGTGGTTGGGTACTGGCGAGTGCTTGATGGCTATGGATCCCTGGCGGTTGACTTGGGGGGGGGGGGTCTGGGCTGCCTCCCTGCTGGGGCGGGTCTGTATCCAGCCCGATGGGGGGCATGGGGGTCAGCGGTTGGGGCTGCTCTGCGGCGGTGGGCGGGTCGCTGGTAGGGCCCTGGCCGGTTGCTGTCTGCCGGCGCCGGGTGGCCGGGGCCGTCCCGGGGGGGCAGGGGGTCCTGGGCCCCAGTGCTCAGGGGTGGCCCCTGCCCCCAGGGCCGGGGGACCCGGCTTGGCGCTGGGGGGGGGGGGGGGGGCGGGCCGGCGGGACGTGCCTCCTCTGGTTTTGACCGGTCCTCACGACCTGGTGTCTAGTCACTGCGCCGGGGGCCGGGGCGCCTCTGCTGTGTGCGTGCGGGTGTGTGTGCCGGTGGGGGTGTGTGTGGGGGGGTGGGGGGGTTGCGGGGTGGCCGGGTCTTTTCCACGCCGGGTGCCTGCCCTGCCCGGCCGCTGTGTCGGTTGGGGCTGGCCTGCGCGGGTGGTCTCATGCGGGTTGGTCTCGCGTGGTCCGGGGGCTGGGTGCGGTGGACTTGTGGCGTGGGGGGGGGCTGGTGGCCCCGTGGTCCCCGTCCTTGGTGTGGGTGGGTGTGTGACTGGAGGGGGGCGTGAATGCGGGTGTGTGTGTGTGTGGTTGCCTGTGGGGGTGTGTGGAGATGGGTGGGTGGGTAGGGGTGCATGGGGGATGGGTGTGGGGGTGGTGGTGCATTGGTGGGGTTTGTGTGTGTCGAGTTGGGGGGGGGTTGGGTGGGGAGCGGGGGGTGGATCTGTGGGGGGATCGGATGCGGGGCGGCTTGGGGGTGGGTGGGTGGGCGTGTCTCTGGCGGGGTTGGGGGATTGAAAAAAAAAAATAAATAAAATAAATAAATAAATAAATAAAGCCCCCAATATCAGTATAGGAATTGGCCTCAAAAATCCCAATTCGATCGGGCTCTACACCTGAGCATCACATCTGGACGTCCACCTCACACCTGAACGTCCAGCTCACACCCGAATATCACACCTGAACATCAAACCTGAATGTCCACCTCACACCTGAACATTACACCTGAACATCACACATGAACATCCACATCACATTTTGAACATCACCCCTGAACATCACACCTGGACGTCCACCTCACACCTGAACATCACACCTGGATGTCCAAATCACACCTGAACATCACACCTGAATATTACAGGTCCACATCACCCCTGACGGTTCCCCTCACACCATGTAGCACCTGAACATTATACCTGAGTGTCCACCTCACATTTGAACATCACACCTGGACGTCATGCTGCTTTAGGGATATAGCCGACATTCCATGAAAGAAACTGATGACAGTAAATGTGACGTTGGTTGTGTTGCTGGAGGCTGAAGATGAATCTGCTCATATCCCTTTAATGTTCATCCATCCTTCTACCCCTCCGTCCAACCATCCATCTATCCTTCATCCATCTATCCATCCATCCTTCTATCCCTCCATCCAACCATCCATCTATCCCTCCATCCATCCATCCATCCAGCCTTCTACCCCTCCATCCAACCATTCATCTATCCCTCCATCCAACCATTCATCTATCCCTCTATCTATCCAGCCATCCATCTATTCACCCCCCCTTTATCCCTCTATTCATCTGTCCATCCATCCATCCAGGAAAACCTGATGAAAGTCCAGACGATGCATCTTCCAAACATTACCTAAACGCATCGTGTGTGCAGATCCGTCCCGTGTGCCGTGTCTGACCTGGTCTGTGGTTCAATTCAACTCAACTTTATTTGTATTTCGTCAATTCATGACAATGTCACCTCAGGGCGCTTAAAAAATTCAAGTCAGATTCATAATAGCCTAGCTAAGGAAACCAATAGATTGGATTGAATCTTGACTTGACCCGGTCCAATCCCCCATCCTGAGCAAGCACGGAGGGGTGGCGACAGTGGGAAGGAAAACACCCTTTTAACAGGGAGGAAAAACCTCCGGCAGAACCCGGCTCAGGTAGGACGGCCATCTGCCTCGACCGGCTGGGGTGGAGAAGACAGAAAGAGAGACCAACAAATACTGCAACTTTTATCCAGCTGAGAGAGGAGAAACACAGTTAATGATGCAATACTGTCACAAGTTTCTACATGGAAGCAGAGAGGGGTACCTTTTTGGTAGTTGGTGTGTTGATGATGAGGATATTAAGCCACCGGAGGACGAGGGGAGTTTTTTTAAAAAGAGAGGGAGGGGGGAAGAAGGAAGAGAGGGATTTTTTCTCTCTCTCTCTTCCTCTTCTTCTCCTCTCTTTTCTTTCATATTCTATATTCTTCCTTAAAAAGAAGGAAAAAAAAAAAAAAAAAAAAAAAAAAAAAAAAAAAGACTAAATAAAAAAAAAAAAAAAAACTAAAAAAAAAAAAAAAAAAAAAAAAAAAAAAAAAAAAAAAAAGAGATGAGTGGGAAGGAAGAGCCCAGTGCATCATGAATGTCCCGCAGCAGTCTAAGCCTATAGCAGTTTAACTAAGGGAAGGCTAACCATCCCTAACGGTGTGTTCAGACCAAGCGCGATTTGGGCGTCAAGGGCGTCAGGTTTACATGCAAAGTCAATGGCCGACGCGCGTCAAGGAGCGTCGGCCTTTCTAGCGGCGCGTTTCGCGCGTCGGGCGCGGCGCGTCTAGGGCGTTAGCGCGTCGAGTTTTGAGATGTTCAGCGTTTGCGCGTCAAGGGCGTCAGACGCCGGAGTTGGAAAATCTGAACGTTGGCGTCTTGACGCGGGGGCGTCGACCAATCAGAGCGAGTCATGACACAGACACACTTTTTCTGACAGGAGAGGAAACACACAGAAGAACCAGGAAAATCTCCTCTCTATCTGAACACAGAGGATAAACTGTGATCTGTGTCCGGTCCTGGTTTCTGAACGGTGGTTTGATGACCTGCTGTCCTGATGGGATGTAATGGGCTGATAATGCTGCCCCGCATCGGGACAGCGGGACGTTAAACTGGGCCAGATCAGACGGCTGAAAGTGCCGCTCGCCAGCAGCTCCTGAAGTAAATGATGAAACTCATCACAGTCAGAACACCTGGAATCATCTGGTGAACCGGACACAGAGCAGAGATGCCCGACGATCACGTTCCCTGCTTTATTTATCACATTAAGCCGAGCCACTCTCTCTCCTGCACCTGCCATGGTGCAGACAGACGGAAAGGAAAAAGAGAAAGGAAAGGCTCCTCCCACAGCGCGGCGAGCGCTGCTTGACTGGACATCTCTCGCCGCGCGTCAGAGCATCAAGACGCTGGGAAACAGGCGTCGGACTTTTAATGACACGGCGTCCAACTTTGGGCGTCAGGCGCGTTTTTGACGCCCAAATCGCGCTTGGTCTGAACACACCGTAACTTTAAGACTTATCAAAAAGGAAGGTTTTAACCCTAATCTTAAATGTAGAGAGGGTGTCTGCCTCCCCAACCTGATTTGGTAGCTGGTTCCATAATAAGGGGGCCTGATAGCCAAATGCTCCGCCTCCCATTCTACTCTTATGGGCCTTTTCCATTGCAGCTGCACAGGGCACGGTACAGCACAGTACAGCACCACACGCTAAAGAAGACCAGCACGGTTTTTGTTTCCACACAGTAGAAGCAGTAGTGGGCAGAGTTGGCTCGGTTGAGACTGCCGTGATGTCACTGACGTGCCACACAATGACCAGTAAAGTAAAAACAACAATGGAGGCATTGGATAATATCAAGGTGTTACTGCTGTTGTTGTTTTCTCTGTGGCTTGTAGTCACCGAAAACGGAGCCAGATATTTTTAGAAGAGACGCAGAAAGACGTATGACGCATATGATGACAATTTCCTTTGACCAATCAGTGGACAGCCATCAGTTACGTCACGTTTTGTGTAGGTTCAGCACAGTTGGAGCTTCCTCTGAAATGGATGCAAAAAATCGTAACTGGTTGTAATGGCTTTTCCCAGAGGAAACACAAATAAAGCGTGCTGTGTGGAAGGGTTACGAAAATGTGCAGTGGAAAAGGCCCATTGGAGACTCTTGGAACCACCAGAAGACCTGCAGTCTGAGAGCCAATTGCTCTGCTTGGAATATATGGAACTATGAGATCTCTAATATATAATGGAGCTTGGTCATGGAGAGCTTTATATGTGAGAAGAAGAATTTTAAATTCTATCCTGATTTTAACAGGAAGCCAATGAAGAGAAGCTAGAACTGGAGAAATATGATCTCTCCTGCTGGTTCTAGTCAGAACCCTAGCTGCAGCATTCTGGATCAGCTGGAGACTTTTCAAGGCATATTTGGGGCAGCCCAATAATAAGGAATTACGGTAGTCCAATCTGGAAGTAACAAAAGCATGGACTAGTTTTTCTGCATCGTTCTGAGCGAGGATGCCCCTAATTTTAGCAATATTATGTAGGTGGAAGAAGGCGGTTCTAGAAACCTGTTTTATATGTGAGCCAAAAGAAAAATCCTGGTCAAAAGTGACTCAAAGATTCTTTCCTGTAGTGCTGGAAGCCAAATTAATACCATCCAGATCAATTATAAAGCTAGAAAATTTAGTCCTGAGTTTTTCGGGTCCAAAGACTATAACCTCAGTCTTGTCTCAATTTAGAAGCAGAAAATTCAGTCATCCAGGTCTTTATGTCACTAAGACATCTTTGTAATCTAACAAACCGATTGATTTCATCATGCTTCATAGATAAGTAAATCTGAGTGTCGTCTGCATAGCAATGAAAATTTATGCCATGTCGTCTGATGTTACTACCCAAAGGAAGCATGTCTTGAGCCTTTAAACCAGATCTGGTTACATAAGAGTTGTCACACTGCTGGGTCAGAACTTTGTGGGTCAGAACCAGTGGACTCCACTTCCTTGAGGATTCCATGGAAACATCAGGACCACCATTCAAAGGTTCTAAAGAGCCAGAACAGAAAAGTTAAAGGAATAGTTCACCCTCAGAATGATTTAACTTAATTTTCCACTTACCCTCATGGTGAGCAAGACTCTGGACCACTTTTTTAATATGTCAAATGCAGCCGGATATCAGGGCAACTTCTTGTTTCCCCCCAATGGAGTTCGCAAGGGTCTGAGCCAAAAAGGTCCATAAAAGTCCACAAAAAAAAGTCAATATTCCTCCATACTGCTCGTCCCATGTAATCCAAGTGTCCTGAGTGGGTAGCGTCCAGAATTTACTTGAAAGTACGCCATTTAGTATATTTTTAGAGTCTAAAAAGGAGTATTGTGTATGTCCATGAAGCGCGCACATGCGCGGTCACGAAGCCTCGGCGTTCAGAGCCTACTCTGCCGATAATGCAAGTGTAGAAGAAGAAATTCACTGTTTACATTGTGGAAAGCGCAAGAGCTCTAAACAAACCGGGACAAACACAGGAGGGGTTGGATATTAATCTAAAAGAAAGAAAGAAAAAGAGAGCGCGCGATCTCGTCTGCCGTGGCTTCCGTAGTTTCGTGAATGCGCATCGGCGTGCTTGCTGGGCATGCGATGTAGTCTTGTTTAGACTCTAAAAATATACTAAATGGCGTAGTTTCAAGTAAATTCTGGACACTACCCACTCAGGGCACTTAGGATTACATAGGACGAGCAGTATGGAGGAATATTGACAATTTGACAATTTTTTGTGGACTTTTATGGACCTTTTTGGCTCGGACCCTGGCGAACTCCATTGGGGGGGAACGAAAAGTTGCCCTGATCTCCCATGGCATGCCCAGCAAGCATGCCGATGCGCATTCACGAAACTACGGAAGCCACGGCAGACGAGATCGCTTGCTCTCTTTTTCTTTCTTTCTTTCTTTTAGATCAATATCCAACCCCTCCTGTGTTTGTCCCAGTTTGTTTAGAGCTCTTGCGCTCTTACCACAATGTAAACAGTGAATTTCTTCTTCTACACTTGCATTATCGGCAGAGTGGGCTCTGAACGCCGAGGCTTCCGTAGTTTCGTGACCGCGCATGTGCACGCTTCATGGACGTACGCAATACTCCTTTTTAGACTCTAAAAATATACTAAATGGCGTAGTTTCAAGTAAATTCTGGACGCTACCCACTCAGGACACTTGGATTACATAGGACGAGCAGTATGGAGGAATATTGACAATTTGACAATTTTTTGTGGACTTTTATGGACCTTTTTGGCTCGGACCCTGGCGAACTCCATTGGGGGGGAACGAAAAGTTGCCCTGATCTCCCATGGCATGCCCAGCAAGCATGCCGATGCGCATTCACGAAACTACGGAAGCCACGGCAGACGAGATCGCTTGCTCTCTTTTTCTTTCTTTCTTTCTTTTAGATCAATATCCAACCCCTCCTGTGTTTGTCCCAGTTTGTTTAGAGCTCTTGCGCTCTTACCACAATGTAAACAGTGAATTTCTTCTTCTACACTTGCATTATCGGCAGAGTGGGCTCTGAACGCCGAGGCTTCCGTAGTTTCGTGACCGCGCATGTGCACGCTTCATGGACGTACGCAATACTCCTTTTTAGACTCTAAAAATATACTAAATGGCGTAGTTTCAAGTAAATTCTGGACACTACCCACTCAGGACACTTGGATTACATGGGACGAGCAGTATGGAGGAATATTGACTTTTTTTGTGGACTTTTATGGACCTTTTTGGCTGGACCCTTGCAAACTCCATTGGGGGGAAACAAGAAGTCCCCCTGATCTCCGGCTGCATTTGACATATTAAAAAAGTGGTCCAGAGTCTTGCTCACCATCAGGGTAAGTGGAAAATAAAGTTAAATCATTCTGAGGGTGAACTATTCCTTTAAGGAGTCTCTGGACTGTGGTGGGCCGAGGAGCGTCTTTAGACCAGTTCCTGACGGTCCTGGATCAGGAAAACCTGATGACGATGAAGGTGTGTGTGGTACTGAAATACACCCCGTCTGCTTCTCTTTCAGTCCCTTCTGGACCCCAACACCCTGGCAGAGTGCCGGCCCCCAGATGGCTCGATGCCCGGTGAGTCTCTAACTGGTCTGGTGGTGTCTAGTGTTGATGGTGATGATGATGTTAATGATGGTGATGATGATGACGATGATTTTCCCCTGTCTCCCCAGAGAGCAGCTACTGGCAGCTGTGCCCTCCCTCCAAGTCCGGCCTGCAGGGGGGGCTGCTGAGCTCCAGCTTCCCCCCCGGTCCTGTGCCCCTGGTGCCTCCAGATGCATGCCTGGAGGCAAACGACCCCCTGGACGGGGGCCCGTCTCACCGCCGGCCGCTGGCGCCCAGCGCTTCGGCGTCCGAGTTGACCCTCCCCGGAGCAGCAGCCGCCCCGCCCGGGCCCCCTCCACCTCCCCCCCGCCCCCCAAACGGCATTGCCGCTCGCTGTCGGTCCCTGAGGACCTATCGCGCTGCCGCTACACGTGGCGGCCAAGCGCCTCGCGGGTCTGGACTCCCGTCAGCCGCCAGCAGTGCCACGGCAGTGGGGGCGGGGTGGCATCGGCCGGAGGGGGGGGCGCATGCCCGCTCCGCGCACCCAGCTCCTCCCTGAACTCATCATTGCACTCCTCATCCAGCCCAACCTTCTTCAGCCTGGCGCTGTCGCCGGACTCCCCACTGCCGTGGAGCTTCCCCTGGGACCCCAGCGAGGCTGCGGCAGGGGGCGGAGCCTGCTGTTGCTTTTTCCCCTCCCCCTCATCCTGCTCCTCCTCGCCCTCCCCGCTTCACCCGCCGCCCCCCCCACAGAGGCGTTTCTCTCTTTCTCCGGTGCTCATCAGAGACTCAGCGGCATCTACCTTCCTGCCACCGCCGCCGGTGCCGAACCAGGCGGCACCGCCCCGGGTGGGTGCGGCGGGCGGAGGGGGCGTGGCAGCCCCGGTGCCCGCCTCGCCATCCTCCGCCTGCAGCACGCCCTCCTCTCTCCGCCGCAGCCTCCCGCCGCCGCTGCCGCGCTGCCACTCGCAGCCCTGCGACCTGCTGCTCCTAAAGCCAGGCCTGAAGCGGCGCCGCGACCCGGACCGGCCCTGCGCGCGCCCCGTCCTGGACTTCGCCAAGATGACTCAGGTAGGCTCGTCGAAGCTGTGCTTGTTTGTCGTTGGCGGCGCCGTGGTGACCTCTTCTTGTTGTGTTTGCAGACGCGCAGCCTGGACCCGCAGTGCCTGGAGCGCGGTGGCCGGCTGGCCTGCGGTGCCGACATCTGCATCGGCGTGGAGCCCTTCATGGGTGACTTCCGCGGCTCGCCAGCTGAGTGCCGAGGCAGGACCAGCATCGGGCCGCTGAGCGAGAGCGATGAGGAGTGCCGTGAGGACGAGGACGAGGAGGCGGAGGAGCGCGAGGCAGCGCAGCAGGCGGTGTTCGAGCGGGACTGTACAGAACTGGACCTGAACTTGATAGAAGAAAACTGACGTCTGTAAATGAAGCTCTTCTTTTTCTGTGCAATTTTATAAGGATCTGACTCCACCCCTTCCTGCCCTATCCACCAATCAGCAGGGCTCTCAGGAACAACGCCTTCTCCTGATGGATGAGCTGATTCGTCAAGACGGTGATGATGTGGCTACCGCCGTTACGTCATGTTTAATTGATGCAGATACGCTGGAGTCATGCAGCAACGATGCATTTAAGAACACGGCGTCGTGTTTAGCTAATGCAGACACGCCGGTCGTCATGCCAGAGCGATGTGTTCAGGGACACGGCGTCGTGTTTAGCTGATGCAGATGCGCCGGTCGTCATGCCAGAGTGATGTGTTCAGGGACACGGCGTCGTGTTCAACTGATGCAGACACACCGGAGTCATGCTGCAGCGATGCGTTCGGGGACACTGCGTCGTGTTTCACTGATTCAGATGCTTCGGGGTCATGCCGAAGCGATGCATTCAGGGACACGGCGTCGTGTTTAGCTGATGTAGATGCGCCGGTAGTCATGCCACAGCGATGTGTTCAGGGACACTGCGTCGTGTTTAGCTGATGTAGATGCGCCGGTCGTCATGCCGCAGCGATGTATTCAGGGACACGGCGTCGTGTTTAGCTGATGCAGATACGCCGGAGTCATGCTGCAGCGATGCGTTCAGGGACACGGCGTCGTGTTTAACTGGTGCAGATGCACCAGAGTCATGCCGTAGCGATGCTTTCAGGGACATGGCATCGTGTTTAACTGACACAGACGCGCCGGAGTCATGTGACCGCTGTGGTGATGCATTCAGGAACACTGCGGCCAGGTAGCCACTGATGCCGTCATCCACACGTTCCTGTTCACCCCTAAAAACTCTACAGACTGTGTGTGTGCGTGCATGTGTGTTTGAGTGTGTGTGGACGTGCGTGCGCTGTGACATCACACCCGGGTTGTCATGTGACCAGACTGAAGGTCCAGACCGAAGGTCCAGATTGAAGGTCCATGCTGAAGGTCCAGACTTTTGATCCGGACCTTTGGTCCAGACTGAAGGTCCAGACTTTTGATCCGGACCTTTGGTCCAGACTGAAGGTCCTGACCTTTGATCCAGACTGAAGGTCCAGACCGAAGGTCCTGACCTTTGGTCTGTCTGAAGGTCTGAATTATGTCCAGGAAACTCTGAATGTGACCAGATGAAGAAATAAAACTATAAACTCTGTTTTATTTATTTTATCTTGATGATTCCTGATCCGGTTTTGATCCAGTCCTGACTTGTGTAGACAGTTTAGGTTTCATGCCACATGCACATGAGGAACTAGAGGGTGGAGGATGGGTCAGGTTTTATTTCAGGCACACATGAGAAACAAGAGGGTGGAGGACGGGTCGGGTTTTATTCCAGGGACACATGATGTTAGAAAGACTTATAATTCAGCTTGACCTATTCCGATGGACCTATTTCCCAGTGCGGAAGAATCCGCAGCTGCTCCTCACTATGTTGCATGCATGCTGAGAGAGAGAGCGCTATTCGGAGCCTGCATGAGACGCTGCTGCAATGTTCCTTTCCAACAAGTAGTATGCAGTCAGTCAGTCATTTTCTGTACCGCTTATCCTGTTCAGGGTCGCGGGGGTTGCTGGAGCCTATCCCAGCTATTATCAGGCAAGGGCGGGGTACACCCTGGACAGGTCGCCAGTCTGTCGCAGGTATGCAAGTATGCTTTAAGTATACTAATTTTTAACTTTAAATAAGACAATATACTTTCAGTTTACTATTTATGTACTTGTCAGGAATATACTTAACAAAGTTTACTTGGCATTTACTAATAAATATACTAGAAGTTTAACATATTTAGCCTAGACTTGTATTTAAACTTTTGAACAATATACTTTAATAGTACTACATTCATACTACATTTTCAAACATTCTAAGAGTTTAAATGTTACTTGACCATTTGGTGGAGTCAAATAAAACACCTGAATGTATTTTTGAAAGAAATTTTACTTTTACTCAGCATTAAAGCTGGAGTAGAAGTATGATAAGGTGATTTTCAGTATATTTGAAAATGTATTTTTAAACACTAAACAGTGGACTATATGTGTACAGGGAGTGCTGAATTATAAGCCAAATGAGTATTTTGACCACATCATCCTATTTATGCATGTTGTCTTACTCCAAGCTGTATAGGCCCAAAGCCTACTACCAATTAAGCATATCAGGTGATGTGCATCTCTGTAATGAGAAGGGGTGTGGTCTAATGACATCAACACCCACTATTAGGTGTATTAGGCAAACTGAATTATTAGGCAACTTCCTTTCCTTTGGCAAAATGGGTCAGAAGAGGGACTTGACAGGCTCCGAAAAGTCAAAAATAGTGAGATATCTTGCAGAGGGATGCAGCACTCTTAAAATTGCCAAGCTTCGGAAGCGTGATCATCGAACAATCAAGTGTTTCATTCAAAATAGTCAATATGGTCGCAAGAAACGTGTGGAAAAACCAAGGCACAAAATAACTCCCCATGAACTGAAAAAAGTCAAGCGTGCAGATGCCAACATGCCACTTGCCAGCAGTTTTGCCATATTTCAGAGCTGCAACATCACTGGAGTGCCCAAAAGCACAAGGTGTACAATACTCAGAGACATGGCCAAGGTAAGAAAGGCTGAAAAACCACCACCACTGAACAAGACACACAAGCTGAAACGTCAAGACTGGGCCAAGAAATATCTCAAGACTGATTTTTCTAAGGTTTTATGGACTGATGAAATGCGTGAGTCTTGATGGGCCAGATGGATGGGTCCGTGGCTGGATCGGTAAAGGGCAGAGAGCTCCAGTCCCACTCAGACGCCAGCAAGGTGGAGGTGGGGTACTGGTATGGGCTGGTATCATCAAAGATGAGCTTGTGGGGCCTTTTCAGGTTGAGGATGGAGTCAAGCTCAACTCCCAGTCCTACTGCCAGTTTCTGGAAGACACCTTCTTCAAGCAGTGGTACAGGAAGAAGTCTGCATCCTTCAAGAAAAACATGATTTTCATGCAGGACAATGCTCCATCACACGCATCCAAGTACTCCACAGCGTGGCTGCAAGAAAGAGTCTAAAAGAAGAAAAACTAATGACATGGCCTCCTTGTTCACCTGATCTGAACCCCATAGAGAACCTGTGGTCCCTCATCAAATGTGAGATTTACAAGGAGGGAAAACAGTCCACCTCTCTGAACAGTGTCTGGGAGGCTGTGGTTGCTGCTGCACGCAATGTTGATGGTGAACAGATCAAAACACTGACAGGATCCATGGATGGCAGCTTTTGAGTGTCCTTGCAAAGAAAGGTGGCTATATTGGTCACTGATTTGTTTTTTTTGTTTTTGAATGTCAGAAATGTATATTTGTGAATATTGAGCTGTTATATTGGTTTCCCTGGTGAAAATAAATATTTGAAATGGGTATATATTTGTTTATTGTTAAGTTGCCTAATAATTCTGTTTGCCTAATACACCTGATATCGGGTGTTGATGTCATTAGACCACACCCCTTCTCATTACAGAGATGCACTTCACCTGATATGCTTAATTGATAGTAAGCTTTTGTCCTATACAGCTTGGAATGAGACAACATGCATAAAGAGGATGATGTGGTCAATTGCCTAATAATTCTGCACTCCCTGTATTATCAGTAAACTCATAGCAAACCTAAAAGGTTACTTTCTGTTTACTTAAAAGTCTACTTTCTTAAACTAAAAGGGCATTGAGAAGTTTACTGCTAAAAAACTAACGGTATACATAGAGGAATACTTTTAGTACACTTAAAAGTGTACTTTGTAAGAGTAAAAATATGCTTAAAGTTTTAGTACAAGTAAACTAACAGTATACCTAGAAGTATACTCTCAGTTTACTTTAAAGTGTACTTTCTAAAAGTAAAAGTAAGCTTGAAGTTTTAGTACAAGTACACTAATAGTGTACCTAGAAGATTACATTTAGCATACTTAAAAGTGTACTTTGTAAGAGTAAAAGAAAGCTTAAAGTGCTAGTATGTGTATGGCGGAGTGGGTGGCCTAGTGGTGATGTCATGGGCTTAGATGTGGAGGACCCGGGTTTGAGTCCCCATCACGCCACTCAGGTCTTTAACCGAGGTCTTTAACCCCCACCAACTGCTTCCCGAGCGCCCAAAGTAGCAGCCCACTGCTCTCTGATACTTACAGAGGTGGGTGAAATACAGAGCCCTAATTTCCCCTCAGGGATCATAACAGTATCTATAAAAAATGAAATAAACTAACAGTATATCTAGAATTGTACTTTCTAAAAATAAAAGTAAGCTTGAAGTTTTAGTACGAGTACACTCACAGTATACCAGCTGATTACTTTAAGTATACTTAAAAGTATACTTTTAAATACTTAAATTGGGCCAATTTCGTCCCAAGAAGTACACTTGTTAGTATACTGGTAGCTGGGCAATGTGAGACATCGGGTAATGTGAGACACCCGCTGTTTCTCGGCAAATAAATACATTTGTGGTCAGGTGACCAGTATGTTTTCAAGCTCCTCCCATTACCCACTTACCAGGAAGGAGAATTTGTGCTGGTGCTATGTTAAGTATGTTTTTTTTTTCACAAAAATGTTTTTTGCATGTAAAAGTAAATTTTCTTGCCGTGAACTTTATCAGCTGTTGTGTCAAAGCAAATTGATTCAGGTAGAAAAACTTATAGAAGCATGTTGATGAACCTCTAACATGTAAAACCACGTGCTTGATTCTGGTTTAAGATTAGCCTGAACTGCCAGATATGTTGTTTTTTCCAAAAAAGTGGCTCTGGGGTAAAGTGAGACACTGTCTTGAAGCACGAAGAACAAGTTTAGTTTAGTCTTAAATATTTTTTTGTGTAATATTACACTGCATATGTTTTATTTTTCATATGATAAAAAGCCCAGGGTCCCAGGCTCTTCTAACAGGTTCTGATGGTCCCATATTCTGACCCCGAGGCTGCGTACTAGCTGGTTCTGATTGTACCTTGTCCTGACCCCACACTGTCAATGTTAATTTAAACATTTTAACTTTTACTTTTAAAGTACTTTGGATTTGGGCTGCCACAAACTATTATTTTGAAATTGGATGGTGTGAAAATTGTAACATATTTACAGAACTACTCAAAAGTTTGGAAACTTTCTCATAAATCTAATGGAAAAACGTGTCCAAACTTTTCAGGTAGTGTGTATGTTTATTTATGTCAATATACAATTCTAGAAGCTGACCAGACAGAAAGACAACGCAGCAGAAGGTACAGTGGCAATTTTAAGAGGAAAAACAAAGCTTATAAACAATAAATGATCAGTCGATTTATAAAATTAGTCGCCAACCATTTTATAGTCAACGATGAGTTGATTAGTCGATTTATCATGGCAGCCCTACTTTGGATAAATTTCAAGTGTTTGAAAAATTTGCTTATTCAACCAATCCCCATGATTCTGTTACCTTTCAGGCAGTAGTTTTGGAATGCGCAGTTGTCAGTCCAGCAAATTGTTAAAAATGGGTTGTTATGGTAGTTTTAAAGTGGAAAATGTGAGAGGACACATGACCACTTTTTTTTTTTTTTTTAACAATCATATTTTCATTGCCCTTCGTCCTAAAACAATCTGGTCATTTCCATAACTAGGAAATAACCTGAATTAATGGGAAATGTGTACATTTTACATCTATATCATTTTATCTTGGCAAGAGGGGAGCAAATGTAAAAACTGTATCACATTACCCCGCTCTCCCCTACACTGAAAGCAGTGTACTTGGTAAATACTTGGGGGATATACTTTAGTATACTTGAGTATAATGACATGTAGCTACTTAAGGAATACTTCTTTGTAAGAGTCCAAGTTTGTGAGGTTACCTAGAGTCTGAATCATTAATACATGCCAGTGGGTGATATAAAGTGTGTCACTGACGAAACGTAAGTTTATCAACCCCTGTGGACAGTGAAATTCTAACGTGCAACTTTCCCTGCGTTAGCTGTGGCTATTAGCATGTAGCTCGTGTTCAGTAGGCTCCCCTAGAGCCCGTATAGTTTGTGTGTTATTATATATGTGAAGGTTCAAATGTCCAAATTACTGATGGCTGCATACAGTTGCACATGCGATGATTACATCATATATGTCATATAGTCTATGTTGTATTCGGTTGAAATATTATGAGTCTAAGTCTTTGCCAAGTTAGCAGATTGATCTTAGGTTGCCAGTAGATGGCAGCAGAGGCCCTTCAGAATACTTTGCTAGCTGGATGCTTGTTAACCTCAGTTTTAGGTTCAATTAATGGATGTAAGCATATACAGTTTATTTGCTTTATCTTATTATTTATATTTCATTTATACTGAGTATTGTAATATTTCATTTTCCCTTTTAGACCACTCACACCCACTCTCACCTGCATGTACAGTGCCTTTTATGCTGTGTCCTGGAATAAATCTGCATCAGTCCCTATGCAAACTGCACTCTGACTCCAGAGGTGTTTTACATCGGTCCTGAAGACAAGAGAGAGATCATTTTATCAAAATTACAGAATTTCAATCCTTCTCGGTGTGTGAAAAACTTGGGTGCCCTTTTTGACTCTGAGCTGAATTTTATTCCACATATCAGAAATGTCACAAAGACAGAATTTTATCATCTTAAAAACATCGCCAGAGTCGCCCATTTCTCTCTCTTGCCAGCACGGAGGTGCTGATGCATGCTTTTATGTCCAGTAGAATAGATTATGCCCTGCTCTCTGGTCTTCCTAAAAAGTCTGTTTCTAGCTTACAGTTACTGCAGAACTCAGCGGCACGAGTTCTGACCAGGACCAGAGGGCGGGAACATATTACACCAGTTTTAAAATCACTGCATTGGCTCCCCGTGCATTTCAGGATTGATTTTAAGGTTCTTTTAGTGGTTTATCAATGTCTTAATGGTCTTGGGCCTTCTTATTTATCGGACCTGCTCAGAAGCACTTACCCATATCACTCATGGGGAGAGTTGCTACCATTAAAATGATGGTTCTACCTAAAATTAACTACCTGTTCTCAATGATACCCACCAAACCTTCCTCCAGTTGGTTTAAGTTACTGGACTCTCACATATCCAAATTCCTCTGGAAAAATAAGACAGCATGTATCAGTTTAAAAACTTTACAACAGGTAAAAGACCGGGGAGGGTTAGACTCACCCAATTTCAATGATTATTTCCTAGCAAATAAGCTACAATTTATCTCCAAATGGTTGAAACCTACCCATCTAGATGAACCGTGGCTAGACACAGAACAAGCATTATGTGAGGATCTGGTTGCCTCTGACTTGCCATTCATCAGTTCACCAGTCAGATCTTATAAATGCTTTAAAAGTACTTTGACAGTGGTACCCAAACTACTGTTAAAAAAAATATAGATTATTAAAACTGGATTGTTCAATTTCCCTTCCAACTTCGAAGTGGGAGGCTGACTTGTCCAGAACCCTTAGCCAAAAAACATGGACACAGATATGTTTAAACACGTTCCTAATGACTAAAAACTCAAATATGCAACTTATACAATTCAAGGTTTTACACAGAGTACATTACACAGGACAGAGGATGTTCAAGATGGGTCTGTCACCTTCA
This sequence comes from Atherinomorus stipes, assembly GCA_023101725.1. Lineage (NCBI taxonomy): Eukaryota > Metazoa > Chordata > Actinopteri > Atheriniformes > Atherinidae > Atherinomorus > Atherinomorus stipes. The sequence goes on from JALJCO010003679.1 coordinate 94,968, forward strand.
AATATTTGTTTGCACTGCAATGAGAATACAACAGACAATTATCTTCACGCCTTGTGGTCTTGTCCACCTGTCCAGAGGTTTTGGCTTCAGGTATGTGGTGACCTGTCAACGTGGCTCAGGTGTAACTTTCCTGCAAGCCCCACACTGTGTTTACTGGGGGACTTGGATGAGATCAACATGGTAACCAACTATGCACATATGATACTTACTGTATTATGTATTGCAAAGAAAACTATCCTGGTAAACTGGAAATCCAAAAATAATCTGAGCATTAGCCAGTTTAGGAATTTCTTAGTAGACCATATCAGTATTGAGACGATGTCTGCCTCCTCTAAGAACCAGTTAGATGAATTCCACTCCCTCTGGTCCCCTGTGATTAGCTCCATCACTTAACGTTGGTGTAGGAGAGCGGCCTCGACGATGTGGGAGTTGGATGCTGGCGAGCGCTTGATGGCTATGGGTCCCTGGCGGTTGATTTGGGGGGGAGGTCTGGGCTGCCTTTCCGCGGGAGCAGGACTGTGTCCAGCCCGATGGGAGGGATGGGGGTCAATGGTTGGGGCTGCTCTGCGGCGGTGGGCGGGTCACTGGTAGGGCCCTGACCGGTTGCTGTTGGCCAGCTCTGGATGATCGGGGCCGTCCCGGGGTGGGGGGTCCTGGGCCCTGGTGCTAGGAGGTTGCCCCTGCCTCCTGGGCCAGGGGACCTGACTCGGCGCTGGGGGGTCCGAGCTGGCAGGACGCGCCTCCTCTGGTTTGGGCCGGTCCTCACGTCTTGGTGTCTAGCCCCTGCACCGGGGGCTGGGGCGCTCCTGCTATGTGTATGTGTGTGTGTGTGTGTCAGTAGGGGTGTGTGTGTGGGGGTTGCGGGGTGGCCAGGTCTTTTCCGCGCCGGGTGCCTGTCCTGCCCGGCTGCTGTGTGGTTGGGGCTGGCCTGCGCGGGTGGTCTCGTGCGGGTTGGTCTCGCGTGGTCCGGGGGCTGGGGGCGGTGGACTTGTGGTGTGGGGGAGGGTTGGTGGCCCTGTGGTCCCCATCCATGGTGTATGTGGGTGGGTGTATGCCTGGAGGGGGAGCGTGAGTGCAGGGGGATGTGTGTATGGTTGCCTGTAGGAGTGTATGGGGTTGAGGGGGCGGGTCAGGGTGCATGGGAGATGAATGTTCAGGTGTGGGTGGAGGGGTGCATTGATGGGGTTTGTGTGTATCGGGTTAGAGGGGTTTGGGGGTGGAGCGGGGATGGATCTGTGAGGGGATGGGATGCGGGGCAGCTGAGTGAATGAGGGTGGTGTGTGGAAGGGTGGACGGATGGGGGTTCTGGCGGGGTTGGAGGATTGTGTATGTCACGGCCAGGATGGGGGTGCGGGCTTGAGTAAGGAGAGGGGGGGGGGGCATGGGGACCAGGGGGGCGGATGTGCAGGGATTAGCTGGCTATGTGGGAGGGGTGGAAGGAGGATGTGGATGGGAATGGGGGAGTGTTGACGGGGGTGAAATTGTGGGTTGTTCAGGGTAGGGTGTGGTGGTGATAGGATTGAATGGGGGAGGAAAAAAGAAAAAAAAAAGAGGCAGCTCTGCGTGCCTCTTGGGGAGTCTGCAGGGCTTGGGATGGGCCTGCAACTCTGGCCCCCTCTGCTGACCTCGTTCTCTCCCGTCCCTGTCCCCCCTCCCTGGCCTGGGGTGGTCAAGTGCCCCCAGGGGCCGCCGCTGGCCCCTTTGTGGTGAATGCCGGTCGCCTGGCCTCCCCTTGGTAAAGCAAAACTGTTTAACACAATAAAGCAATCGGATTTCCATTTTGCTTGCTATGATGCTGGACAGGACAAAAAGAAAAAAAAAAGAAGAAAAAGAGAAACAAGAAGGTGGAGGACGGGTCGGGTCTCGGGTTTCATTCCAGGCACACTTTCCAGGTTTGTTTCATTGTTTATTTTTTGGAACGAAGTGAAAATAATGTTGAATATAAACAAGGTGATGTGGTCACCATCAACACCAACAAAGCACCAGCAGAACCATCACCAGTTCTTCCGGGACAAAATGGGGACATTAGGTTTTGTCCAATCAGATGCAATGAAGATACATTTGTTTTAAATCAAACTTTATTGACACACTTTCCTGCATAAAAACAAATTGCTTCACATGAATCAGTTTACATGAAAATAGTTCAAACAGATAAAAGCAGAGACGCACACCCATCTTCCTCTTTTCCCACTGACACCCCCCCCCCCATTTCAGAACAGTTTGAAGCTGTGTCTCATGTTGCATCTGCACTGAAGTGTGGATTTGTCGGCTGCATATGTCACAGTGGCGCGTTGAGTACTGTCCTGATTCACAAACGTCTGGAGGAGCCTCCAAGCCCGCACTCCCTTTGGCCTGAAATGAAGCTTATGTGTGATTTATCCTCCGTGGCCTCGCTTATCCCTGAAGAGGGAATAAGAATGTAATATCTGGACGTAGGTGGATTTTTAAGCGTTAAATGAAGTGTTTACCTGTTAGAAACAACAGAGTCTCCCGGTAAATTCAAAAATATGCAGTCAAGCTTAAAAAGAGTTTTTGCCTCAGAAAATGCTTGTTTGATATTCTGGTTTACGAGCGTATAATAGGGTGTTAATGTTCAGGTAAGGACAGATAAATGGAAAGGAATACAAATTCCGGTTCCATTTAGTTTGTACGTATCTGAAGGAATAAGTGGAAAGAAGGCCATTACTAGACAGCTGTGGAGTCTGCAGTTGCTAGGGAACGAGACTGGAGCACTATGGGAAAGTCTCGTTGGCTATGTCCCATTTCAGCAGCTACCGTTTCAGGAGGCTGCTTCGGACTCCGTAACTACGTAGTCTGCTACATGAGACACAGCTTAAGTTTCTTTCGTCTTTTTATCCGTTAACGAAGAGAAGAAGTTCGTGATCAGCTTCCAGTTTCCTCCAGACAAAGATAGATTAATGGATGAGATGCTTCACTCCGCAGCGCTGCTCTCTGAGGGAGGGGCGCTCCCCTCCAGCCCCCCACTGGACGACGAGGCGTCACTGGAGGTGACGGCCGGGGCGGAGGCCAAGCTGATGGGAACGATCCTCTCCTTCCCGTCGGCCGGCGGCCCCTCCCTGGGTGCATGGATCTGCAGCCGGCCCCCCACCAGCGAGCAGGTGACGGTCTCCGGGTCTACCCCCTTCGGCAGGTCCAGCTCCTGCCGGAACTCCTGGCAGCGGTAGGAGTACGAGCCCCTCCCGTCCTCCTGCTTCCTCTCCGTCCTGCCGCTCACCCTCAGCTTCCGGCCCACCTGCCGGACCCACAGCTCCTGGGGGGAGAAGTCCTGGGTGTCCAGGCTGAGGACGAAGCTGCCGTCCCCCGTCCCCAGCTCCCGGAAGCCGATGGGCTGTAAAGAGGAAGAAGAGGAAGAGGAAGAGGAGGAGGTGGCGTCCATCTCCTCGAAGAGCTTCTGGTGCAGCCTCTCCATGAACTCCATGTTCTGCCTCATCTCCTGCATGTGGCGGATCATCTCCTGCTCCACGTGGTAGACCAGAGGCCGGGTCTGGGGCCAGAGGCTGCGGACGGGCCAGTGCAGGTCCAGGAGAGTCCTGATGGGGACGGGGGGCGGCTGGAAGACGCTGGGACACAACATGTCTCTGCTCGGGTCTGAAGTTTCTGGCTGGTCCGCCGCCCCCGGCTGTTTTAATAACCCCCCACCCACACACACGGAATGTTCCAGCAGCATTCCCCGTGTGTGTGTGAGTGTGTTCACCTGCTTTATAAAGACGGTGACGAGTCCTGCAGCAGAAATAGAACAAAGCTGAGACGCGCTGGCATGCAGCAGCTGCACGCGCACACACACACACACACACACACACACACACGCGTGTTCTTCCATCTGTGTGAGGACTCTCATTGACCTCATGCTTTCCCCAGCCAAGTATCAACAGATCTGGTCGGGGGGGGAGACACGTCCTGCGGGAGTTTCCACCTGCTGACCCTGATGTGCAGAACTTGACATCAGCGCACCGGTGCTGGTGACGTCATCGTATGTAAACACAGGGTCTCAGGAGGATACTGGTGTCCCCCCCCCCCCCCCCCCCCCCCCCCGATTTTATTCTTATGTCGGAGCATTTAATTAATTGACTGCAATCGGGGTGTGAAGGAGATTTTAAGCAAATACTAAAACATGCTCCTGGAAAACATCATCTACCCTGCCTGCTGGGGCACCGCCAGGTATTTGAGGCCCCATGAAAGACATTCATATTGGACCCTCCCCCCCCAATAAAATTGATGCAAGATTTAAAACTGATATAAAGAGTATTATTTACAGTTTCAATGTATTTTTCATTGTAAAATTCCAACAAAGAAAAATTGTGCCAACACAAAAGAGTTGGTCATCTGACCTCTCTTTATTCATTCTCATTACTTCCACTATCAGTCTTTCCCTTCTTCCTCCATTTCTATACTTCTTTCTGGCCAAACCTGAGGGCTCTGAAGAATGTGAGCAAAGCATGTAACAATTGTTACATTTATATACCAACAAATTACATAATCTAATTACATAAATTATCAACAGCTCAGTGTACACCTCACAGCTAGATTGCAAACAGGTACATGCATTTATGCCGCAGCTCAAGCTGCTCAAATAAATTCACCTTCATGGGATGTTTTAATAGCTGTAATTCAGTCTGAATGTAAGAATCTGAATTATTTTAATAGTTTGATGTTACAGGCTGCTGGTGGCTACTCAGTGTTTTCATTCAACTGTCCAATATCCAGTACAAACTACTACAACTACAGGGCATTTTTATTTTATATAGATCAAAATGTGAGGGGGAAAAAAAAGTGTTCTTATTTTTATAAAAGAGGTAAAAAGAGAGAAAGTCCCACAGTAATGTCCCTGAACACAATGTTGCTCACCTTCACCGCTGGGGGGGGGGGGGGGGGGGTGAAGAGATGGGGCTGCTGCTGGTGTATCATCTGTTTACATATGATTGAGGGACAAGGACGGTTATTTAGTATAACTTGCTAAACAATAGCACTCAGTTGATGTTCTGAGGACGGTGGCGTTTTCCTGGTCTGGTTATATAAATGTAAATTCTCAGCTCTGAGCTTTTTGGCTCATTTTCTTGGCCTCTGTAGCAACAGACACACAATAGGCTCATTACAAACGCTGGAGAATCCTGGTTTAACTTTTCTTTATAAGAAAAATGAGGGATTAAAAAAGAGAAAAACATTGCAATCATTTTCCGTTTAAGATGCAGCAGCACCCGCCCGGCATCATCAATGATGTGATCCCGCTTCCACCTTGAGGAGGATTAACTAAGTAGGAATAGCCCGCAGCTTCTTTCACTCAACAGGTTCATTTGAACTACTCGAGCAACAAACCTTTCTTGAAAAACGGGGTCACGCTTCGTTCGTCTCCTCTTTCTCCCTTCTGTTCTTTTTAAAAATTCATTCTTTGAGTTCTTGGGGCGCTGCATTCTTCAGCCGCGGATGTTTTTTCTTTTCACATCGCTGCTTATTTACACATTTTCTTGTTCAGTTGTTTTATTCACTGTCACTCTGTCAAATGAAGTGCATGTGGCAGCAAAGGCCCACAACCAGCAAACCGCTGCTGACTGACAGGGAGCTGATGCACCAAGGCAGGTCTTGACCAAGCCATTTCTTGCACTTTCATGGAGGTGGATTGGCCAACACATTCATGCTTTGTTTTGCCGTTTACTGCTGAAAAAACAGCAACACGGAGATAATTTATTTTACTGCTGTATTTTGTTATATTTGAAAGCAAATATTTGAAATTAAGGTTTAATAATTTCCATATCTTTTGCCCCCCTCTCCAAGTCATGGGCCCTTGGAATCTTGTTAACCCCCCCCCCCACAGCATCCCTGCCTGCCTGTAACAATGCCTTAACTTTAATAGCCCCAAAAACCCATTTACCCCAACACGTCTACCTTGAAACGTTTACCCCCGATGCATTTACCCCCAACACGACACATCTACCCCGATGCATTTACCCCAACACATGCAGCCTTTACTTCCATTGTACAGAGATCTGGCGAGCCACAGACTGGTTCCGACCCCAGTTTGAAAACCACTGATCTACAGAACTTGGAGGGGAGACCAGGACCACAGCTTGAACCACAAACTCAGATCAAGTTGAGACTCTTCCCGTTCCAGCCTGGAGATGCATTCAAGGCTCAGAGAAATGTTGGAATTCTAACACTTTATTTACATCTTTATTAGTCATCTTTCAGGTTTGCTCCACAAATTCAAGCAGCAGAAAAAGTAAAAGAAACTCAGGACAACACAGAGGCAAACTCTCCCTCCACGGATCAGTTTGGTTTTCAGAACGATGGGGACACATGAGGATGAGGAGCCTGATCCAGACGAAGGTGAAGGTGGAACACAGATAAACTCAAACGGTGACTTTCCAATTGGTGCAGGACTCAAACATGATGCAGGTGACAGGTGATCAATAAGACGCAGGTCAATACAAACAGAGGTGCTCACAACGTGCCCGTGTCCAGCTGTCCCACCATTGGACGGCTGCATAAAGCTCAGATCAGGGTCCAATCACATCCCTGATCCCAGTGAGGTCGCTACGTTGCAACCCTAAAAAGACGACAACATCCCGGAAAACACACAAACTCCAAGACGTCCCGCATCAGATGGCGATTCCTCAAAGACCAGGTCCTGGATCAGTCCAGCTGGGTCTGGTCCACATCAGTATGGGTTCCAGAAGAACTGGTCAGAAAACACAGGAACCTGCTGGTCCTCGGAGCCGAAATCTGCAAAAACAGAGTGGGAACGTCAGAAAACCAGGAGACGAAGGGAACATCGGGGAACGGAGAGAGAGCCGAGAGGACGGGAACGTCGGGGAACCGGGAGAGACGCATGTGAAGATGAGCAGAGTCACCAGCTGATGCTGAAAGGAAGCCGTTCCAACACACCACAGAAAACGTCCTGCAGGACGTTTCGTCTCAGTCCAAGCCAGATCTGGACGCTCCGACTCAGCTGCTGCCACAGTATCAGACTCTGTCCCAGACTCGGTCCTTCATAATTCTCTGGCCTGACCATGAAGTGAGCAGCAGACAACTCCGGTACGACAGTCGTTTGATCTTACCTTGGGCGTGGTCGTTTTCTGTGAGGAGGCGGAGCCAATCGTTCATGTCGTCATCAGGGGTTAGCTGACCCCTGTGGGAGTAACTCAGACCAGGAGGAGATCTGAGGCGCCGCCGGCTGGTCCTCAGCTGCAAGACAAACAAGCGGTTTCAGACAGGTTGGAGTCTTCAGCATACATCTGTAATTCCCATTTCCACGTAAACAGAGGAACAAAAACGTCCTTGGAGTCATCAGTTCATGCACTGGTGTCTCAGGACTGCAGCTAGATTTATAACAGTGTTGCTAAGCAACGCTACGGGGCTGAGCGCAGCTAGGTTTATGACAACGTTGCTAGGCAATGCTAGGGGGTGGAGCAAAGCGTGACCTTAGTTATGTTTATAACAACGTTGCTAGGCAACGCTACAGGGTCGAGCGCAGCTACGTTTATGCAATGTTGCTAGGCAACTATGGGGCTGAGCACAGCTACGTTTATTACAACGTTGATAGGCAACGCAACAGGGCCAAGCAGAGAGTGACCTCAGCTACATTCATAACAATGTTGCTAGACAACGCTATGGAGCCAGGCAGAGCGTGACTGCAGCTACGTTTATAACAACGTTGTGAAATTAACAAAAACTCACCATTTTTCCAGTCGCACTTTAACTCTTTACAGTGTCATAACGATTTTGCTTCATTGCATCAGCATTACTAGAGTTTTGGCAACTTAGCATAACATTACCTAAGAGTTGCAACATTTCAGAGCAATGTGAAGGTGGAGGGAGGGGTGTTGATGTCACTCGTAGTTTTACTTGGTCAGAAATACTACAAGGTGACAGGCTGGAACATTAGAACCAGACTTGTCACCGTTCATGGCCCTAACTGATTTTATTCTAATCTCTAAGAAAAATGCTTTCCACACAGTATATTATAGTAAAAGAGGTGATTTTATAAAAATAAATGACTTAGTTTGCACATTGCATGAATCCAGGCATTTAGTTTTGGTTTCTAATGGTGTCGTGATGCTCTTCTCGGCCAATGGAGTTCATTCTACAGAATTTCTGGTTTCTAATCAGTCACTAACAGCGTTTCCTAACGAACGCCCTCACCTAGCGCGTGCACGGCAACACTTGGAAACAGAACCGCATGATGTCTACCAAAGGGAAAGTCGCGATACAGCAAAACAGCCTGAAATAATCAAAACTGAGGAGGAGGAGAAACTTGAAACGCAGGAGAGACCAAAGGAGGAATAAAGTTGGTGTTAATCTGGGTGGATTGTTCTGAAGGTAGAGATTAGCTGGATGGCCTCGGACTGAATGTGGACTGGAAGTCCGCCTACACAGGTATCTGTTCAATAACTTTCTTTATAGTGGCATACGTCCTTGGCTACTAGTCTGACTGCGTTCTTGTATCCAATAATATGTATGTCCTAAAATGTCAGGGTGGCGCAACCATAGAAACGTGACTAATTGTATAACAAAGAGGTAGCAACAGCAAACATGTTGCTGCAGCCAGATGATCCCAAGTAGACTTTACTGGTGAGTGAAAAAGATTTGTTATTCTCTATAAAATACGGACAAATTTAGCTTTTCTTCAACTCATAGGTAGACTGGTACACTTTTAATGTCAGGTGGTAAAACACAAAAGTTCGTGTTTCATTCATAATTCTGTTTATATCAAAATCTTTTTTCACTTAGTTGTACTGTCTTTCTGTGCCTAATTTTTACATAATTGTCTAATTGTTGAATGTTTATGTAATGTTTATTTATGTAGGACCCCAGGAAGACTAATTTGTCTCAGGACAAAAGCGAAGGAGATCCAAATAATAAATAAAATTCTGTCAGAGGTCATGTTGGACGTGTTGGACATGTGAGGAAGACATCTGTACTTCATGAATCTGGACTTCATGGCAGAAAGAATAACGGAGCATAGAAACGTGACTTAATGAAGAGGACACCAGAGGGCTGCAGAGGACTATGTTTGACCAGGAACTCACTCGTGTTTATATGCAGTGTAATCTAAGACCACACCACCAAGACATCACCGAGACCAGGACCTTACCCAGTCTTGTACAATGTCTTGGTCCCTGGTTGCCGAAACATCTTGGTACTTGGTCTCAGTAATGTCTGGCGTCGTCTTGACTACAACACTCCAGCGTAGACCAACATATAGCCCTTTTCCACCAGCACAGGTCAGCTCAACTCAACAAAACTTAATTCAGCTTGGCTTGGTAGCTTTTCAATTACAATCCATTACCCTGATCACAAGTAGGCAGGAAAAGAGTGAAGCCGTTGAGACGTACTAGATTGTGCAACGCAAACGATAGCAGCAATAGTTCACACTCCCTACCAGTAGGTAGCGGTAATGCACCTCAAATTGTTTGCCAGCTGCCAGTAAAAACGGCAACAGAGAAAGATGAAAAGAAAGAAGATGAGAGTCACAGACAAGATGGTTATTTGTGACATGCTTTATGGAGTTTGGATCGCTCAGTTGGTAGAACCTCTTACTTTTAACCCAAGGGTGGAAGGTTCAAGTCCCTGTTTGGGTGTACGTTTTTCTTTTTTTCCTTCCACTATCTTGTTGACAACCGGGAATCATTTCCCCCAAGAGTTCCTGTGTGTGTCATTCATATATTTTTTGTGTATATGTATATATGTGTCTCTCTCTCTCTATATATATATATATATATATATGTCTCTCTCTCTCTCTCATATATATATATATATATATATATATATATATATATATATATATATATATATATATATATATATATATATATATATATATATATATATATATATATATATATATATATATATATATATATATATATATATATATATATATACATATACATACATACATACATACATACACACATACATACACATACATATATATACACACATGCACACACACACTCAAGTGTTCATTCTCAAGATCACAGCATTGCATTTATAACCTGATGATGTAGACCCCAGGAAGAATAGCGACTGCTGTGTCAGTAGCTAATGGTGGATCTAAATGAATAATAAAAAATAAAAAAAAAACGGAGGGGGAAAAAAAGAATGATGTTCATTTGAATGTGGATTTGAACCCTGGATCCATGGATTAAAAGTCAAGTGCTTTACCAACTATCCCCAAAGATATCACAAGTAGCCATCTCATCTGTGCCTCTCATCTTCCTTTTCTTCCTCTGTTACCGTTTTAGCTGGCGGCTGGTTAATTTATGAGATGCGTTACCACCACCTACTGGTAGGGAGTGTGAACTGTCGCTCTTTAATGATGCCACTCTCTGACCCTGACATCTGATTGGCTAACCCCTTGGCCAATAGGTGGCATGCTGTGAGATGACGTCAGACATAGCTCGGCTTAGCTCGCTCAGAATCTCACCAGAGCAGGTACATAAAATGTCTCACCTCAGCTCGGAAAACCCCTAGTAGAAAAACCCACTGACTGAGGCGAGGTGAGTTGAGCAGAAAAGTAATGATGGAAAAGGGGCAATAGACTTGGGATCACCAACTCCGGGCCTGGAGGGCCACAGTTTGTAATCCCTTGTCTAGACTGATGGCCTCAATCTGAAGGGAGTTCATCAGGATAGCTGGAAGCTGCATAAATGCTCTGTAGGGAGAATTTTGGAATCTGGAAACAATCTTCTTCATCGCTCTGATTAAATCAGTTTCTGGAATTTTTTCTGCCAAAATGTGGGAATCCACCAGTCGGGCTCTGGTTAACGGAGTCCAGGATGATGACATGGATCAGTTATAAAACCCAACGGAGCGGTGTTACCGGTGACAACGGGAGGGTCCAGGATCCTGGCGTCTCCATGGATGACCGGGCTGACGGAGGAGAGGCCGCAGGAGTCTCCTTCTCTCTCTGCTCGTCTCCTCCATCCTCACAAAGGTCCGACGTCATCTTCGCCAGCTGGTTCTGCCTGCAGAGAGAACAAGACGTTCAGAGGATCTAGAATCCTGCTGGGAAACCACCAAGCCTCGGTCTCCACCTACAGTTGCTCCACAGGGTCCGAGGCATCGGCGGTTTCCGGCTGGCCGGCGGTTGGGGGGTCCCACAGGTGCAGCGCCCGCCTCCACAGACGCACCTGCATGTCCCAGGACCGCCGGCTGTACTTCCTGTACTTGTTGGGAGTGGACGGGTGCAACTTCGGGTCCCTCAGGTGTCTGAGGAGACCAGAAAGACCTGGGTCACACAGTGCTCAAATAAATCCAGAGTGGTGTCCTCAGGTGTGTGTGGATGGGGCCAACAGGACTGCCTGGAGTCCAGTGCGTCAGGTTTCTTACTTGGGAACCTGCTGCAGGTAGTTCTGGTACCCGCTGGTGTTCTTGCCGTACTGGATCTGCTTCTGCCGCCGCTTCAGGACTGCCGCATTGGTCTCGGTGTTGGCCGGATCCGGCAGACGGGGGTAACCACGGCTGAACGGGGGCCTGCAGAACAAACCAGAGATCTAAGACGGCACTTTGGAGAACCAGAACTTCAAAACCTTTTCACCCAAAAGTCACAAGACCATTTAAACCCAGCAGAGACCCATGAGGATGAAGGTACGGGCACGGGTGAGATTAAGGATGACGCTATGGATGAAATTAAGGGTGAAGGTACGGGTGAAATTAAGGATGAAGTTATGGGTGAAACTAAGGGTGAAGGTACGGGTGAAGGCACAGGTGAAATTAAGATGAAGGTACGTTGAAGCTATGGGTGAAATAATGGATGAAGGTACGGGTGAAATTAAGGGTCAATCTCAATGTCAGCTTTATTTATGTAGCACATTTAGACCAATGGCCAACCAAAGTGCTTTACAGAATAAAAGTCAATGATTAAATAAAAGCAACACTATGAAGGATGGAGGAGTGTCCAGGACCAACAGGTCAGCTGACCCAAAGGCTCTCAGGGGCTGATGCCCCTTCACAAGGTCAGCCAAATATTCTGGGGCCAGTCCATTCAAAGACTTGAATAGAAGAATATTACAAGTCAATCCTGGACTAACCGGAAGCCAGTGAAGGGAGGAAAGCAGCGGTGTAACGTGCTGGCGTCTTTGCTCCAGTTAGTAGATGAGCCGCTGCATTCTGGACCAGCTGCAGACGGTTCAGTTCTGCCCGGCCAACACCGACGTACAGCAATAGTCCAAATGTGACTTAAACGCATGGACGACTCTTTCCAGATCAGCCCTTCTTAGATAGGGTTTGCTTTGGCCAGGAGCCGAAGCTGAAGAAAGCTGGCCTTGACCACGGAGCTGACCTGTTTATCTAATTTAACAAATCGCACCAAGATTCCTCGCCTGGGACCAGATGTAGGGCGCTAAAAGGCCAAGGGAGCTGGCGAGGACTTGGACTTTATCAGGGTGACCACAAAGCACAATTTCGGTTTTGTTTTCATTTAACCTTAAAATATGTAAGTCCATCTAGGACTGGACAATTAATCAAATTTTGAACGCGTCTTCAATTTTGCCTTCTCACGATCATAAAAACACTGTAATCAAAGAAAAACTATTAATCCTGAAGTGAACAGACTGGTGGAGTTAGAGGAAGCAAACTGCAGGGAGTATAGAACAGGAATCATGTAGACTGGGTAGATTTTTATTGCCATTATTATTTTAATATATTATTCTTATTTTACTCGTTTACTTGTTTATAATTTATTTCCGGTTGTGTTTTTTTTTTTTATTATTATTACATTTTAGGTTGAGTTTTGGTGGTTCAATAAACACCTTTTTTAATCAATGAATAATCGTGTATACTAATCGTGATTTCAATATCAGTCAAAATAATCGCGATTATATTTTTTTCCATAATTGTCCAACCCTAAGTCCAACTTCAGTATGTTTTAATTTCTTTCACGCAGTTAAAGAGCATGAAGTGAATCCCGTGAATGGACTTTTAATGGCAAGTAAACCTGCAAATCGTCAGCAAAACAGTGAAAAGGAATATTATGCTTCCTAAATATCAACCGCAGTGTCAGCACATAAAGGCAGAACAGCAGAGGGCCCAAAACAGACCCTTGGGGGACCCCACAGGTCAGAGGGGCCACAGAAGAAGAAAACTGGGTGAATCCTATAAAATGATTTACTTGTTTATTGCTTTAATGAATCACGCTCAACATCATCAGGTAAAACATGCAGGGGTGAATACTTTATAGGGACTAGTTTGAGGGCTGGGATATACTTGCTGTTAACACAAACATTCACACCAGCGGTCTGCATCGTCTGAATACATTTGGTGTAGGGCTGAAAGATATATCGTTATCGTATCTATATCGAGATATGGACATTCAAGATATTAATATCGCAAAAGCAACTATATAAAGATATAGGTTTCCCCTGTGCTTGTCCTGCATATAAAGCTCTGGAAGTCACAAACAAAACTGCACTTTCCACCAAAGTGCTTGGTTTTCAACGAACCCGTAGTCATATCGTATCGATATTGAGATGTCTGGCATGAATATCGAGATATGAAATTTTGTCCATATCGTTCAGCCCTAATTTGGTGTAGCACGTTGCGGCTCAAATGCTCAATGCCGGAGGTCTCCTATAGGAGAAGAACTCAGCGGTTGGATATTGAAGTTGGGAAAAAAAATCAATCTGCCGGTTAATTGAATTTCCAGGGCAGCATAATCACCCCAAACATTTCCAATCTGTTTCCAGCGACGTGAGTGTTTGTCACTGTACAACGGGACGAAACGTAATACAGATGCCACTAGTTGTGGAAAAAGTCAGAGTGGCGCTCTTCAAAACAACTCGCCATCGTGTTTACCTCTGATCTCGTTGTTCATGCTTTGACACGAGCACGTCGAGCGTTCAAGTCAACATTGCACAACGTGTCAATGTTACCTCGCGTCAACGCCTGCAGCCTATGCGCCGCAGGTACATCAGAAATGCGTGGGCCCACTGACGCGTATGCGTCGCCAGCAGCAACTATATTCCAGCCCTAGCAGACTGACCTCTTGTTGTCCACGTCATCTGTCCCCACGGCAATGCTGCTAGTGGACACCTTGAGGATGCAGCGCTCCAGGATGGATGGCCTACGGGAGAGGACAGACTCAGACATCATGGAGAACAGTTTACAGTCTCTAAACCAGACTCTCTGCTGCAGCACCCAGCAGGATGCCAGCCCTCGAGGACCGGAGTTGCCCAGCCCTGCTCTAAACTGTGAGTATTAAACTCCTTTTAATCCAACACAGAAGCAGGAACTGGTCCTCGGACCAAGGACTGAATCCGCTCTTGGTTCCTTCGGTCAATCAGCTGCTTTGTCTGAACCAGATGGAAACCTGCGAAGCTTGCTGCTGGCTGCTCGCTCTCGTCCTCGCAGGGCACCTGTGGTGGGTGGAGACGGAACCGGAGATGTGTTGCTGTGAAGAGACCACCAAAAAAAACAAAAACAAGTCACAATCAGGCAACCAGACCATCGCAAAACCACGTCACAGCCAGGCAACCAGACCACCGCAAAACCACATCACAGTCAGGCAGAGACCTCCCACCTCCGGGAGAGCTTCAACCATGTTGCTAGTCGGAGCTGTGGCCGTAAAGTTGTCGATGCCTGTTGTGGCGGTAATACCCGAACTCGCTGGTGGATATCAGCGGTGAGGGACGCAGTCAAGCTGAAGGAGGAGCCCTACGGGGCCTTCCTGGCCTGTGGGACTCAACTACTCAGTGGTCCTCTGTGCTAGAGCTCTTACATTTGGACATGTGATCCATTTGTCTGCTATAAATGACATACACTTGGACTTCTACTACACCATCACAGATTAGTTAAATTTATGTCAAATAAAAAGTGATGTGTTGCTGCAACCTCCCCCAGCACCCGGGTGAGTTGTAACACTACTTGAGGATGGATGTAACAATCAAATTATTAAGTTTAAAAAACAAACACTAATAAATGTATGGAAGCCTTTTAATGAAAAATAAGAAGGAATCGTACACTTGTGATACTATAAACATAATAATGATAAAGTAAAGAGTATAAATTTAATGCCAGAAAAATAAATAAAGATTTTTCATTTTGTTGTATGCATGACATAAAATAGATTAAATTAAAAATAATAAAAGTATTAAGTGCTATGTGTTGTGTTTATATTTTGTAGCTTGAAACAGGTTCATGTGAAAATGTCATTTGGACACTTTGGAGATTCATGAACCACCAACAAGCCGCTTTTGGAGGTGCAGATGTGCCGAGGAGGCTACTTACCAAGTAGCCCAACAATCAACTGAACAGTTGAACTGTGTATTTTAGGTGCAGAAATACTAGTAAATAGAAATATTAGAAATACTCGTGATCATCAACTAAGCAAATGGCCAAAGGCATAATACATTTATTTAATTAGGTTTGGCAGTTGTGGCAAATATAGTTGTGACATTTGTTCCAACCATCCCCCACGCCAGGCAGCCATTAGAAAGCTAACCTTTTTTAGTATTTAGCTTCAAAGCTAGCAGTAATGCAACACATCAAATTTATCTAGAGAAACTACTTAAGCCGATATAAGTGAAACAATTGTATCTACAACACAACAGACACAATGCAAAAAATACTGGTGATAAACTGTTTCATACCTGAAAAATGTTGTTTTGGCTCCAGAACAGTTTTTCAACCATCCCCTCTCTCCCTACCGTTATTCAAAATAAATCTGATGGTACTCATAAAGTACTCAGTACTTGAGTTGTTTTTTCAGTGAGTACCTTTTTACTTTTACTTGAGTAATTATTTGGATGACTACTTTTTACTTGTACTTGAGTAATATTTTTCTAAAGTAACAGTATTTTTACTTGAGTATAATTTTTGGCTGCTCTCCCCACCTTTGATGATCCATTACTGTTAAACAACGCAACTCTGTACCACAAATACTGTCGTAGTAGTAGTAGTAGTAGCAGCAGCAGCAATCCGTGTCCATACCTGACCAGGCTGTCGTAGACAGAGCTGCAGCCCGGCAGGAGCCACGGTTCTGGGGCGGCGCATCCTGGGGCGGTCAGCGGGGGGTTGGAGGCGGACCAGCCCTTCACACAAACACAGGACCAGGGGCTGAAACAGAAACTGGAGACGGAAGTATCTGTTAGACCCTGAAGAACGGGACCAGACGTTCACGGTACGGAACTGCAGACTCAAGAGGGGGGCTGGATACTCAAACATCGTAAACACCGCCGCCAGCCAAACATCATGAACACCACCACAACGTAAACATCGTAAAACACCAGCACTCCCCAGCCGAGGCTCGAACTAGCAACCTTCTTGCTGTGAGGCTGAGGTGCTAACCATCGCACCACCGTGTAGCCAGTTAATATGGTTAGAAGGCATTATAGACATGTTTCACGGTCAAAACCATGGGAGCAGCCATGTCTGCCAGTTTCTGCAAAGGGCTTCCGGTTACCACGGTTACAGGGTATTTTACACTGAGGACATACGCAAATCACAACACACTTAGGAAGAGCTCTCAAACTCGATGACTGAAAAGTGGATATTGTTAAGCCCAAAAAGCGGTCTTAGACAATTTGTGCTGCACGTTGCTGCAGCAGCTTGTGAAAACAAATATGAACCTTGTAATAGGGCTGGACAATATAGAAAAAAAGATTATCGATAAAAAAATCTGCATCGATCGATATCGATATTTATTTATATATATATATATAAAAAGCTATTTTAGGTGCAGCTCTGGCCATTTTAGCTTTTGCTGAATGACCTACTCAAAGTTCACACTAAAGCCGTTTTCAGACTTGCATTGCGGAACATGAGCGGTAAAGTCCGTCCGCTCTTTAAACAGACTCGTCTTTTCAAACATGCCGCTTCCTTGCAGACTTGCCGTGTCCCGGCGCTTTTATACATCAGGAAAGGTTGCGGAAAAGTCAGGACACCCCGAATCTCCCTTCAACTCTGTCCAGAACATTTTCTTGTGCTTTCAGCCAAAAAGACGCGCCGCAACATTTCCGCTCTTGTGACATGTAGACCAGCCGGTACATGTCCGCTACATCTCTGAGGTAAAAGAGCGGTATGCATGTCTGAATGCAGACGTTAAAGGACAGAGTCCACAATATTACCGCTTTCCAGTGCAAATTTGAAAGAGGCATAACACTGAATTCCAATTCATCCTTTGCCTGGTCTGCATTTGTGATTGGTTTGGCCGAAGGAGTGACTGTAGTATCATGCTACCCGATAGGCTACAGCAGAAAACTGTCCTTCTATATTGAACTTTTATTGACCCTCTTTTTTTTATATTGAAAAAACCTCTATCGACCGATATAGACATTGAATTATCGTCCAGCCCTACCTTGTAAACTGAGCGAACTCACCATAGGACGGCAGCCACGCAGCTATGTGACCGACCACCGGGTGCAGCCCGCTGTCTCAAACTCTCCGTTCTCCTTAACTCAATAAATAAAATCTACCGTAACCACCACTCAAGCCTTCTGACAGCAATCATCCAGACACTGGCTCGGTGTTGAACATTTGTCTTCATGGACACTAAACTGCCGTGTGTGTGTCGCTATGAACACACAGCCGACTGCGTCTCTATGCAAGTCAATGGTGTTCCCGTTTATCACCATAGGACTCAACAAAGTACAAAAATATATTGCTAGTTGTAACATCAGGTCATTTCATCATATTATCCTCCCAGCTCAGTGTCGTAGCAGGTGAGAAGGTAATAAAACATGTTCTTTTATAAGAAATACATGAGAATGTTACCATTTTAGAGACATCACTATTCAGTATAAATGAATGCAGATATTATCGACTGGAAGCGCTTGGTAGAAATTGATTGACTGCGGAAGTAAAATGGAAATGTCCGTGAAACTTGTCTATAGAGAAAAACTTCCAATCGTGATATAAGAATAAGAGTATAAGAACAAGTCACCTTTTTATGATAAGTGGTTCAGCAATGGTATAATTTCTGTAAGTCAGCTCTTTAATCAGGATGGACTAGTGTACAGTTATTCAGAATTTCTTGCCAAGTAAAAAATTCGTATAAGCCCAAAGAATTCTCTATAGTTTTTGATGCTGTGCCCTCTGGCCTTCATATGTTATTCAGAACAGCTGATTTCTCTCCACCATTGTCAGTGTCACCCCCAAATCCAACTCGTCTTTCATTAGGTAAAATCTGTTTTTTTTAGATCCTTGTTTCAGGCTGACCTAGTTTCTACTTCTCCTGCAATTTTCTATTGGAATAAGTTTGATTTTCACATAGACTGGGAAAAAGTCTGGTCCCTACCCCAGAAGTTCCTTTTAACTAACAAAATCAAAGAAGTCTCCTTGAAGTTGCTTCACAGATTTTACCCCACAAATGTACGCTTGAATAAGTTCAAGAATGATGTTGATGTGAAATGCTCTTTTTGTGGTTTGTATCCTGAAACTATTTCACATTTGTTCTGGTCGTGTGAATTTACAAACTCTGGAAAGACAACTCATTCAGACTTGACAATATTTTTTCTGATTTTTCCATGCACTACAAAAATGTCATTTTTGGTTATTTTAGTGACAATGGGAAGAAGGATGATGCATTTTTTTCAGTGAATCTAATCCTACTTGTTGCTAAATTTCACATCCACAAATAAAAGACCGCTTTTCTTGGTTTTTAAAGGCTGAAATGGAACAGCATCTCTCAGCCATCTCCTGTATAAATAACAAAAAAGCTGTTACAACTGTCGATATTTGTACTACGTTCAATGTATTTGAGTAATTACATTGTGGGGTTTTTTTTTCATTTATTTATTTTTTTCTCTTATTAATTTTTATTTTTTTGCCTTTGTGTTTTTAATGTTTGCATTTATTTTATTATTTATTATATTTATCTATATTATATTTTTTATTATATTTATTTTTTTGCATTTTAATGTTTGTATTATTAGTCTGGTATATTTTCCTTTTTTTATCATTTGCTCTTGTTTGTATGTCAATGGACTTTCAAGAAGTCTTTTGTATTGTTGATTTGTTTGAATAAAGTTTTGGAGAAAAAAAAAACAAAACTTCCAATCGTGATTATTGATCACTTGTAAATGAAGTTGGAGACGGCGTACCGGCTCACACAGCGCAGAAAGGGACCAACTTCTCTTCCATGAATAATTATTCAGTTTCCATGAGAAATGATGTCGGTAAAACACCCTGAATAAAACATGAACCTGGAATCCGTCTGTAGGTCAGAATCAGTCCATCTGAACCTCGCTCACCTGGGGAGGGGGGGGGGTATGGAAAACGGTTCTGATGGTTCCTAAAACAGATGCCGGTTCTCGTTCTCTCTCTCTCTCTGTGAGCGAGGTCCAGTCACTGGTACCGCACTAAACCCGGATCTAGCCGAGCAGGACCTCCCAGAACAGCACCTGATCCCGGCCTCTGACCCCGTTCCGGCTGGTTTGTACTCGCTACGGTGACGTCACACTTGCGGGACTCACGCGCCCCGTTTCCCCCGCCGGCCCAGGTCCGGTTCTGGTTCGTACCCAGAGGTAGAGATGGGACATTTGACACCGAGACTTCGAAGCCTCTGACACTTGAGTGAGACAGACAAGCTCGAAACTGCTTCAAAACCCCGATCGAGTCTGCGTGATGACCGATGACATGAGGCTCACTGACACCGACATTGAACCATATTACTGGTACACTTTCAAAGATGCTGCCACACTTCCATGCTTAGCTTACACGATGATCATCAGACAGACAACATAAGCGTAAGACTATTTCTGTAATGATGGAAGATAAAGTTGAATGATTTATATGGAAGATTGGAGCTGCTATGACTCCAACTGACCACCAGGTGTCACTGGCTTTGAGGTTTAGATTTTTTTTCTCCCAATACAGTCAAACAAAAGCCTCAAAAGATTCACAAGGCTCCATCGGCCCATCTCTACCTGGAGGACAGCAGCGGGCTCTGGGCTGCAGGATCCACTCGGCTCACGGACATTCCTGCGCGGGGATCGGCTCCTTGTCTTCGGGCAAACAGACGCCATCCTCCTGCTCAGCTTTAATCAGCCGCACCTGCGCGGAGGGGGCGGGGCCTGACACACCTGAGACACGTCCGGTTCTTCAGACCGGACACACGTCACCTGGGGCCTCATTAGGCTTGTTTATATATATATATATTACAATGATACTTTGGCATATATAAAATTAATTCGTGGATCTTTGAACAAAAAGGCTTCTAAAACGATAAATATTTGTATCACATACAAATTATTTGAATGTATGTAATTTTGCATATCACCCCTGGCAATTGCAATATATATGTTTGTGTGCAACAATAAAAAAAAAAAAAAAAAAAAAAAAATATATATATATATATATATATATATATATATATATATATATATATATATATATATATATATATATATATATATATATGCATGCATTCTGGCTAGATTAAGAAAGGATAATGATTAGAGAGGGCTAATTGAGACAGATGATGTGAAAGTTTTTTTGCTTCAGGTTTTTCACTAATATCTAAGGAAATTTTCAAGAGATGTAGATCCTCTCTAAAAACGGCCCATAGTGGCTTAGATTTGCCATATCTGCATTTATGTATGTAGAATTTTAAAATCATAAGCGTGAATAAGAAATTCAACACTTTTATTCTCAGATACATAACCATATAAACAGTTTGGAAGGAGAAGGGGTCTACGATGATGGATTTTACAGTCAGGAGGTCATGCAGGGATTCCCATGAGGTTTTAACAGATGGAGAGAAAAGGAATAAGTGCTCTGTTGTTTCAGGTTAATTACAAATGTAACAGTTCGCACACTAAATTCTAAATCTATGTCTAATGAACTCATTTGACAGATAAATGTCATGTAAAGTTTTGAAATGTACCTCTTTATATTTTGATGGAAAAGAAAATTTTAGACATTTTGATATTAGTTTTGACTGATCTTTTTTTTTTTTTTTTTCAAACTTTTCCATAAATTTCCTTCTTATCAGGGTACATTTGTTTTGCTAAATGTTGTCTGAAGAAAACATTATTACGTTTTTTGTGTCGAAAATCTAATCAATTAATACTGATACTCTAACATTTAATTGTTGGTTTTGTTTCATAATTGGTCTTTATGAGTTGAACAAATGGGTTTATTGTTTTTACTATTTTGTCATATTCACTTTTCGTACAGATTAGATTATATTTACTAATAAATTCATCATATACACATATGATGCCATTCTCATCCAATAAATGACCAAATTTGCCTCTTCATTCAGTTTTCCACAAATATAGACTTCCTTCGGTGTAAAACAAGTCTGTTATTCCAAAAAGGCACATTATGGGGGCTGAAATTGTGTTTGGATGCCAATTTCCAATTTAACAGCACCTGTTGGTAAAAAGCAGATAATTTCACAGGCAATTTAGGAATATCGAAATTACATCCCAGCAGGAACTCCACACCACTAATTTTACTGACTATCAGAGGGGAAAGCAAACCAGATCTCATGTTTATTTTTAATAAACGATTGTAGCCATTTAAGTTTCAATACGCCATTCATTATTTCAAAGTCTATTGCTTTAATTCCTCCATCTTCATAACTTTTAATTACATTTCCTTTTTTTATATAGTGATGTTTGTTTCTCCAGATGAAGTTAAAGTTTAGTTTATTGATTTCCTTGATAATTCTGTGGGGTATGCTGGGTAAATAAAGCTTGACAAGGTCTCCATTTTGGTGAGTAGGGTCCTGCCAAAAGTAGTTACGTCTCTTTATAACCAATTGTTAAATATCACTTTACATTTAAGATGTTCCCAATATTTAGTTTGACATTATTACCTTCAATTTTTGTTATCCAAATAGCAGGTATCGAACCACTGATATCAACCCTGCATAGTGGTCTCAAAGTGGACTTTGCAGCCTGAACCCTATAATTTGGTTTATCTCTGGCTCTGGAACCCAGTACAGTCACCTATCCCTGACTCTGGGACCTGAAGTCTGCATCGTTCTGTTTGTCTACTGTCTGAATAATCTTGGACGGGTTGTACTGAAAACAAAATTTCATTGCACTGGGACGCCGGTAATGACAATAAAGTCTTTACTAATAGTAAGACTAATTTTTTTTCTGGGGGAGGGTTGTCTATATCAAAAATAATTCAATTATCAAAATTAAAAAAACCGGAGACTTGTGTCGGGCGGTGGTTTAATAGAGTTTAGAGAAGGCAGGAAAAAACATTAAAGGAAAAAATCCTCCAATTCTCTACTCTCCCCCCGGGAAAAAGAATGGGGTGTTTCACCACTGAGAGCGAGCCTGAATCTGAATAGTGATTTGCTTAGTGTGCCCCAGTATAATCTCAGGAGTAAACGCAGGAGTTAACCATCCGGCAGTGAAGGATAAGATGATATAAATAAGAAATGAACAGAAGAAAGTTTTCTGTTTACATTCAGATCATTCAGTTTTATGGTAACAAGCTCCAGTTTGCTCTAACTTCTTTATTATAATAATTATTGACGGTCTAAAATAAACCTTCCACCCCTCCTAAACGGAGCACAATGGTTCAGTCCAAAGCTGCGCTGCTAACTAACGGTCCACAGATGCTAGCATCTTACTTAGACTGTTACTGGAGGCAGGACGGTCATTCAAGAAAGGTAATCAACCTACCAAGAAATAAATGTAAGAAACGAGACAGAGAGAAAATAAAGTGAAGCAGCTGTTTCTTGACTTCTTTGAGAAGAGGTGAGCTGCACACCTGAACTTAGTTTTGGCTCATTAGGATTGATTCAGGGACAACACGTCAGAAATCTGACCGTTATTAAAGTTTGACTTTGGGTCGATATTTCACCCCTTTCCCAGAGGTCAACCAGGATGAATTTCATATCAATTGATTCCTTATGATCTCAGGATTGTGAAAAACTGAATATGATAGACCTAAAAAACCGAATCTATGATCTCCTATCAAACAGAAAATGATTTCAATATGTAGCCTTGATGGTGGAATAAGACTGATTATATGACCCAGGCTACTGTAGATGCCTTTGATAAAGATTTAATGTATTAATATAAACTCTATTATCTTGAAAGAGGATTTTTTTTATAATGTTGATAATGATATAATAACAATTAGTACTTATTAGAAAATAAAGTTATCATGTAAAACCATCCAGCAGAAAAGTGTTCAGCCTGCATGTTAGAAGATTCAGAAGTTTACAGTCAGACAGCAGGTTCAATACCAAACATGACTCAGTGGACGTTTACTGGAGAATAAAGTCCAACACCATTCTTTAAAAAACATTTTCTGGAACAGATTTCCAGCTTTTACTTATAATAATTTTTCTGCAAATATAAATAAATGTGAATTCCAGTTGTGCTTGAAAGTTTACACGCCCTCCCATTGAAGAAAAGGCTCATAACAGTAATTCAAATAACAAGAAACTAAAAAAAAAGTAATAATAAATAAATAAAATTACTATATTATAATTTAGTAAAATAAAATATTTATTTTGATGTTTTGTTTTAAATAATAATAAACAAACAAAACTGTTCCAGACTAATGAAAGCACCTTTCCCGTTAACAGTGGACCAACATACAGTTGTCCTCAAAATGATCCATACCCTGAAATTAAAGAAGGAAAAAAAATCAGCTGCCAGTGAAATAAGATGAAACTGACAAGAGTGATAAATAAAAAATACACGTATAAAATCCTAGAATAAGATCCATGTGGAAAAGCAAAGATACGTATCCTTTACCTGAGTGATTCAGAGGTCTGTGCTAAGAGGCAAACAAACATAAACATATGAACAAACAAAAATATATAAAAACACACACACACACACACACACATATATATATATATATATATATATATATATATATATATATATATATATATATATATATATATATATATATATATGAATATATATATATATATATACATATATATATATATTTATATATATTTATATATAAATTATATATATATATATATATATATATATATATGAAACAAACACATCCCTTTGAAATCATTCAGGTTGAAGAACTGGACTAAAAATGAGTTAAAACGCAGCCAAAGGAAGCTTAAAGGAAAGTCCAGACCTTCAGAAAGTCTGGAAAAGAGAAAGATGGAAGTAGAAAAGTTGAGGAAGGGAGCGAGACCTTTGCACGGAAAAAAAGTGAAGGTAGTGAAAAAATAAAGTGGTGAAAAAAAAATTGTAAAAGAAAAGTGGTGAAAAAAAGAAATAGAGGAGAAGATGGTGCTGGTTCCTGCAGGTGGGAGTGGATTTTCCCTATAGAGGAGCAGAAAAACAGAATGTCAGTAAACTAGAAACGGATGGTGCCAGATGGTGGTGGCTTTAGGAGGAGGCTGGTGACTAGAAACGGATGGTAACTCCACCTGTCTGGTGGACGGGTGGAGTTAGCCAATTGGTGGTGGCTTCAGGAGGAGGATGCAGACGGGTGGACTTAGCCAGATGTTTTATGGCTTTAGGTAGAGGCTTATGACGGGTGGAGTTAGCCAGATGGTGGTAGCTTCAGGAGGCGGCTGCAAATGGGTGGAGCAGAGGGGTCCCCTGTAGAAAGAAGCAGAAAAAAACAGGAGAGGAAAAACAGAATTGTCAGTAAACTAGAAACTGCAGGTGGAGACGATGGATGGTTGAAGATGGTGGAGGTAGACTGTTTATGCAAGCCGATGTTTGTGGCTGCAGGTGGAGACTGCAGACGGGTGTAGTTGGCCAGATGGTTGTGGCTTCAGGAGGACAATGCAGACGGGTGGAGTTAGCCAGATGGTGGCAGCTTCAGGAGAAGGCTTCAGACGGGTGGAGTTCGCCAGATGGTGGTGGCTGAAGGAGGAGGATCCAGATGAGTGGAACTAGCCAGATGGTGGTAGCTTCAGGAGGAGGCTGCAGACGGGTGGACTTAGCCAGATGTTGTTGGCTTTAGGGGAGGCTTATGATGGGTGGAGTTAGCCAGATGGTGGTGGCTTCAGGTAGGGCCAGATGATAATTCAATATCAATATATATTGATCGATAGAAGTTTTTTCAATATAAAAAAAGAGGCTCCATAAAAGTTCAATAGAGACGCAGAGTTTTCCGCTGTAGCCTATTGGGTAGCACGATACTACAGTCACTCCTTCCACCGAACCAATCGCAAACCCAGACCCAGGGAAAAAGTGAACTGGAATTCAGTGTTGTGCTACTTTCAAACTTGCACTTGAAAGCAGTAATACTGTGAATTTTGTCCTTTATAATGTTTGCATTCAACGGTGGCTTCAGGAGAAGTCTGCAGTCGGTTGGGTTTAGCCAGATGGCAGTGGCTTCATGAGGAGGCTGCAAACGGGTGGAGTTAGCCATATGTTGTTGGCTTCAGACAGGTGGAGTAAGCCAGATGGTGGTGGCTTCAGGAGGAATATGCAGACGGGTGGAGTTAGCCAGATGGCGGTGGCTTCAAGAGGAGGATGCAGACGGGTGGAGTTAGCCAACAGGGTGGTGGCTTTAGGAGGAGGATTCAGACGAATGGAGTTAGCCATATGGTGGTGGCTTCAAGAGGAGGATACTGACAGGTGGAGTTAGCCAGATGGTGTTGGCCTCAGAAGGAGGCTGCATACGGGTGGAGTTAGCCAGAATTTGTTGGTTTCAGGGGGAGGCTTTAGACGTGTGGAATAAGCCAGATGGTCGTGGCTTCAGGAGGAGGATGCAGACGGGTGGAGTTAGCCAGATGGTGGTGGTTTCAGAAGGAGGATGCAGACGGGTGGAGTTAGCCAGTTGGTGGTGGCTTCAGGAGGAGGATGCAGACGGGTGGACTTAGCCAGATGTTTTATGGCTTTAGGTAGAGGCTTATGACGGGTGGAGTTAGCCAGATGGTGGTAGCTTCAGGAGGCGGCTGCAAATGGGTGGAGCAGAGGGGTCCCCTGTAGAAAGAAGCAGAAAAAACAGGAGAGGAAAAACAGAATTGTCAGTAAACTAGAAACTGCAGGTGGAGACAATGGATGGTTGAAGATGGTGGAGGTAGACTGTTTATGCAAGCCGATGTTTGTGGCTGCAGGTGGAGACTGCAGACGGGTGTAGTTGGCCAGATGGTTGTGGCTTCAGGAGGACAATGCAGACGGGTGGAGTTAGCCAGATGGTGGCAGCTTCAGGAGAAGGCTTCAGACGGGTGGAGTTCGCCAGATGGTGGTGGCTTAAGGAGGAGGATCCAGATGAGTGGAATTAGCCAGATGGTGGTAGCTTCAGGAGGAGGCTGCAGACGGGTGGACTTAGCCAGATGTTGTTGGCTTTAGGGGGAGGCTTATGATGGGTGGAGTTAGCCAGATGGTGGTGGCTTCAGGTAGGGCCAGATGATAATTCAATATCAATATATATTGATCGATAGAAGTTTTTTCAATATAAAAAAAGAGGCTCCATAAAAGTTCAATAGAGACGCAGAGTTTTCCGCTGTAGCCTATTGGGTAGCACGATACTACAGTCACTCCTTCCACCGAACCAATCGCAAACCCAGACCCAGGGAAAAAGTGAACTGGAATTCAGTGTTGTGCCACTTTCAAACTTGCACTTGAAAGCAGTAATACTGTGAATTTTGTCCTTTATAATGTTTGCATTCAACGGTGGCTTCAGGAGAAGTCTGCAGACGGGTGGAGTTAGCCAGATGGCAGTGGCTTCATGAGGAGGCTGCAAACGGGTGGAGTTAGCCATATGTTGTTGGCTTCAGACAGGTGGAGTTAGCCAGATGGTGGTGGCTTCAGGAGGAGGATGGAGACGGGTGGAGTTAGCCAGATGGTGGTGGTTTCAGGAGGAGGATGCAGATGGGTGGAGTTAGCCAGATGGTTGTGGCTTCAGGGGGAGGATGCAGACAGGTGGAGTTAGCCAGATGGTGGTGGCTTCAGGAGGAGGCTGTAGATGGGTGGAGGTAGCCAGATGGTGGGGGCTTCAGGAGGAGGATGCAGACTGGTTTAGTTAGCCAGATGGTGGTGGCTTCAGGAGGAGGCTTCAGACGGGTGAAGTTATCCGGATGGTGGTGGCTTCATGAGGAGGCTGCAAACGGGTGGAGTTAGCCAGATGGTGGTGGCTTCAGGAGGAATATGCAGACGGGTGGAGTTAGCCAGATGGCGGTGGCTTCAAGAGAAGGATGCAGACGGATGGAGTAAGCCAACAGGGTGGTGGCTTTAGGAGGAGGATTCAGACGAATGGAGTTAGCCATATGGTAGTGGCTTCAAGAGGAGGATACTGACAGGTGGAGTTAGCCAGATGGTGTTGGCCTCAGAAGGAGGCTGCATACGGGTGGAGTTAGCCAGAATTTGTTGGTTTCAGGGGGAGGCTTTAGATGGGTGGAGTTAGCCAGATGGTCGTGGCTTCTGAAGGAGGATGCAGACGGGTGGAGTTAGCCAGTTGGTGGTGGCTTCAGGAGGAGGATGCAGACGGGTGGAGTTAGCCAGATGTTTTATGGCTTTAGGTAGAGGCTTATGACGGGTGGAGTTAGCCAGATGGTGGTAGCTTCAGGAGGCGGCTGCAAATGGGTGGAGCAGAGGGGTCCCCTGTAGAAAGAAGCAGAAAAAAACAGGAGAGGAAAAACAGAATTGTCAGTAAACTAGAAACTGCAGGTGGAGACGATGGATGGTTGAAGATGGTGGAGGTAGACTGTTTATGCAAGCCGATGTTTGTGGCTGCAGGTGGAGACTGCAGACGGGTGTAGTTGGCCAGATGGTTGTGGCTTCAGGAGGAGGATGCAGACGGGTGGAGTTAGCCAGATGGTGGCAGCTTCAGGAGAAGGCTTCAGACGGGTGGAGTTCGCCAGATGGTGGTGGCTTAAGGAGGAGGATCCAGATGAGTGGAATTAGCCAGATGGTGGTAGCTTCAGGAGGAGGCTGCAGACGGGTGGACTTAGCCAGATGTTGTTGGCTTTAGGGGGAGGCTTATGATGGGTGGAGTTAGCCAGATGGTGGTGGCTTCAGGTAGGGCCAGATGATAATTCAATATCAATATATATTGATCGATAGAAGTTTTTTCAATACAAAAAAAGAGGCTCCATAAAAGTTCAATAGAGACGCAGAGTTTTCCGCTGTAGCCTATTGGGTAGCACGATACTACAGTCACTCCTTCCACCGAACCAATCGCAAACCCAGACCCAGGGAAAAAGTGAACTGGAATTCAGTGTTGTGCCACTTTCAAACTTGCACTTGAAAGCAGTAATACTGTGAATTTTGTCCTTTATAATGTTTGCATTCAACGGTGGCTTCAGGAGAAGGCTGCAGACGGGTGGAGTTAGCCAGATGGTGGTGGCTTCAGGAGGAGGCTGCAAACGGGTGGAGTTAGCCATATGTTGTTGGCTTCAGACGGGTGGAGTTAGCCAGATGGTGGTGGCTTCAGGAGAAGGCTGCAGACGGGTGGAGTTAGCCAGATGGTGGTGGCTTCAGGAGGAGGCTGGAGACGGGTGGAGTTAGCCAGATGGTGGTGGTTTCAGGAGGAGGATGCAGATGGGTGGAGTTAGCCAGATGGTGGTGGCTTCTGGAGGAGGATGCAGACGGGTGGAGTTAGCCAGATGGTGGTGGCTTCAGGAGGAGGCTGTAGATGGGTGGAGTTAGCCAGATGGTGGTGGCTTCAGGAGGAGGCTGCAGACGGGTGGAGTTAGCCAGATGGTGGTGGCTTCAGGAGGAGGCTGCAGACGGGTGGAGTTAGCCAGATGGTGGTGGCTTCAGGAGGAGGCTGCAGACGGGTGGGAGTTAGCCAGATGGTGGTGGCTTCAGGAGGAGGCTGCAGACGGGTGGAGTTAGCCAGATGGTGGTGGCTTCAGGGGAGGCTTCAGACGGGTGGAGTTAGCCAGATGGTGGTGGCTTCAGGAGGAGGCTGCAGACGGGTGGAGTTAGCCAGATGGTGGTGGCTTCAGGAGGAGGATGCAGACGGGTGGAGTTAGCCAGATGGTGGTGGCTTCAGGAGGAGGATGCAGACGGGTGGAGTTAGCCAGATGGTGGTGGCTTCAGGAGGAGGCTGCAGACGGGTGGAGTTAGCCAGATGGTGGTGGCTTCAGGAGGAGGCTGCAGATGGGTGGAGTTAGCCAGATGGTGGTGGCTTCAGGAGGAGGCTGCAGACGGGTGGAGTTAGCCAGATGGTGGTGGCTTCAGGAGGAGGCTGCAGACGGGTGGAGTTAGCCAGATGGTGGTGGCTTCAGGAGGAGGATGCAGACGGGTGGAGTTAGCCAGATGGTGGTGGCTTCAGGAGGAGGATGCAGACGGGTGGAGTTAGCCAGTTGGTGGTGGCTTCAGGAGGAGGATGCAGACGGGTGGAGTTAGCCAGATGGTGGTGGCTTCAGGAGGAGGCTGCAGATGGGTGGAGTTAGCCAGATGGTGGTGGCTTCAGAAGGAGGCTGCAGACGGGTGGAGTTAGCCAGATGGTGGTGGCTTCAGGAGGAGGCTGCAGATGGGTGGAGTTAGCCAGATGGTGGTGGCTTCAGGAGGAGGCTGCAGACGGGTGGAGTTAGCCAGATGGTGGTGGCTTCAGGAGGAGGTTGCTGACGGGTGGAGTTAGCCAGATGGTGGTGGCTTCAGGAAGGAGGCTGGAGATGGGTAGAGTTAGCCAGATGGTGTTGGCTTCAGGAGGAGGCTGCAGACAGGTGGAGTTAGTCAGATGGTGGTGGCTTCAGGAGGAGGCTGCAGATGGGTGGAGTTAGCCAGATGGTGGTGGCTTCAGGAGGAGGCTGCAGACGGGTGGAGTTAGCCAGATGGTGGTGGCTTCAGGAGGAGGCTGCAGACGGGTGGAGTTAGCCAGATGGTGGTGGCTTCAGGAGGAGGCTGCAGACGGGTGGAGTTAGCCAGATGGTGGTGGCTTCAGGAGGAGGCTGCAGACGGGTGGAGTTAGCCAGATGGTGGTGGCTTCAGGAGGAGGCTGCAATGGGTGGAGTTAGCCAGATGGTGTTGGCTTTAGGAGGAGGCTGCAGATGGGTGGAGTTAGCCAGATGGTGGTGGCTTCAGGAGGAGGCTGGAGATGGGTGGAGTTAGCCAGATGGTGGTGGCTTAAGGAGGAGGATGCAGACAGGTGGAGTTAGCCAGATGGTGGTGGCTTCAGGAGGAGGCTTCAGATGGGTGGAGTTAGCCAGATGGTGGTGGCTTCAGGAGGAGGCTGCAGACGGGTGGAGTTAGCCAGATGGTGGTGGCTTCAGGAGGAGGCTTCAGACGGGTGGAGTTAGCCAGATGGTGGTGGCTTCAGGAGGAGGCTGCAGACGGGTGGAGTTAGCCAGATGGTGGTGGCTTCAGGAGGAGGCTGCAGACGGGTGGAGTTAGCCAGATGGTGGTGGCTTCAGGAGGAGGATGCAGACGGGTGGAGTTAGCCAGATGGTGGTGGCTTCAGGAGGAGGCTGCAGACGGGTGGAGTTAGCCAGATGGT
Organism: Atherinomorus stipes; assembly: GCA_023101725.1. Classification (NCBI taxonomy): domain Eukaryota; kingdom Metazoa; phylum Chordata; class Actinopteri; order Atheriniformes; family Atherinidae; genus Atherinomorus; species Atherinomorus stipes. The sequence goes on from JALJCO010003679.1 coordinate 125,280, forward strand.
GGTGGCTTCAGGAGGAGGCTGCAGATGGGTGGAGTTAGCCAGATGGTGGTGGCTTCAGGAGGAGGCTGCAGACGGGTGGAGTTAGCCAGATGGTTGTGGCTTCAGGAGGAGGATGCAGACGGGTGGAGTTAGCCAGTTGGTGGTGGCTTCAGGAGGAGGATGAGGCAGGTGGAGTTGGCCAGATGGTGGTGGCTTCAGGAGGAGGCTTCAGACGGGTGGAGTTAGCCAGATGGTGGTGGCTTCATGATGGAGGCTGTAAACGGGTGGAGTTAGCCAGATGGTGGTGGCTTCAGGAGGAGGATGCAGACTGGTTTAGTTAGCCAGATGGTGGTGGCTTCAGGAGGAGGCTTCAGACGGGCGGAGTTAGCCAGATGGTGGTGGCTTCATGAGGAGGCTGCAAATGTGTGGAGTAAGCCAGATGGTGGTGAATTCAGGAGGAGGCTGCAGATGGGTGGAGTTAGCCAGATGGTTGTGGCTTCAGGAGGAGGCTGCAGACGGGGGAAGTTAGCCAAATGGTGAGGGCTTAGGAGGAGGATGCAGACAGGTGGAGTTAGCCAGATGGTGGTGGCTTTAGGAGGAGGCTGCAGACAGGTGGAGCAGAGGGGTCCCCTGTAGAAAGAAGCAGAAAAAAACAGGAGAGGAAAAACAGAATGTCAGTAAACTAGAAACTGCAGGTGGAGACGGTGGAGGGTTGAAGATGGTGAAGGTGAAGGTAAGCTAAATGCAAGCTGATGTTTGTAGCTGCAGGTGGAGACTGCACATGGGTGGAGTTAGCCAGATGGTGGTTGCTTCAGGAGAGGGCTTCAGACGGGTGGAGTTAGCCAGATGGTGGTGGCTTCAGGAGAAGGCTTCAGACGGGTGGAGTTAGCCAGATGGTGGTGGCTTCAGGAGTGGGCTGCATACGGGTGGAGTTAGCCAGAATTTGTTGGTTTCAGGGGGAGGCCTTCAGATGGGTGGAGTAAACCAGATTGTGGTGGCTTTAAGAGGAGGCTGCAGATGGGTGGAGTTAGCCAGATGGTTGTGGCTTCAGAAGGAAGATGCAGACGGGTGGAGTTAGCCAGATGGTGGTGGCTTCAGGAGGAGGATGAGGCAGGTGGAGTTGGCCAGATGGTGGTGGCTTCAGGAAGAGGATTCAGACAGGTGGAGTTAGCCAGATGGTGGTGGCTTCAGGGGGAGGCTTCAGACGGGTGGAGTTAGCCAGATGGTGGTGGCTTCAGGAGGAGGCTGTAGTTGGATGGAGGAAGCCAGATGGTGGTGGCTTCAGGAGCAAGATGTAGACGGGTGGAGTTAGCCAGTGGTGGTGGCTTCAGGAGGAGGATGCAGCTGGGTGGAGTTAGCCAGATGGTGTTGACTTCAGGAGGAGGGATGCAGACGGGTGTAGTTAGCCAGATGGTGGTTGTTCAGGGGGAGGCTTCAGGAAGCTGGAGTTAGCCATATGTTGTTGGCTTCAGACGGGTGGAGTTTGCCAGATGGTGGTGGCTTCAGGAGAAGGATGCAGACGGGTGGAGTTAGCCAGATGGTGGTGGATTCAGGAGGAGGCTGCAGATGGGTGGAGGTAGTCAGATGGTGGTGGCTTCAGGAGGAGGCTGTGTATGGGTGGAGGTAGCCAGATAGTGGTGGCTTCAGGAGGAGGATGCAGACTGGTTTAGTTAGCCAGATGGTGGTGGCTTCAGGAGGAGGCTGTAGTTGGATGGAGGAAGCCAGATGGTGGTGGCTTCAGGAGCAGGATGTAGACGGGTGGAGTTAGCCAGTGGTGGTGGCATCAGGAGGAGGATGCAGCTGGGTGGAGTCAGCCAGATGGAGTCGACTTCAGTAGGAGGATGCAGACGGGTGGAGTTAGCCAGATGGTGGTGGATTCAGGAGGAGGCTTGAGACTGGTGGATTTAGCCAGATGTTGTTGGCTTCATTGGGAGGATGCAGACCGGATGGAGTAAGCCAAATGGTGGTGGCTTCAGGAGGAGGCTGTGTATGGGTGGAGGTAGCCAGATAGTGGTGGCTTCAGGAGGAGGATGCAGACTGGTTTAGTTAGCCAGATTGTGGTGGCTTCAGGAGGAGGCTTCAGATGGGTGGAGTTAACCAGATGGTGGTGGCTTCATGAGGAGACTGCAAACGGGTGGAGTTAGCCAGACGGTGGTGGCTTCAGGAGAGGGCTACAGACGGGTGGAGTTTGCCAGATGGTGGTGGCTTCAGGAGAAGGATGCAGACGGGTGGAGTTAGCCAGATGGTGGTGGATTCAGGAGGATGCTTGAGACTGGTGGATTTAGCCAGATGTTGTTGGCTTCAGGAGGAGGCTTCAGATGGGTGGAGTTAACCAGATGGTGGTGGCTTCATGAGGAGACTGCAAACGGGTGGAGTTAGCCAGACGGTGGTGGCTTCAGGAGAGGGCTACAGACGATTGGAGTTTGCCAGATGGTGGTGGCTTCAGGGGGAGGATGCAGACGGATGGAGTTAGCCAGATGGTGGTGGCTTCAGGAGGAGGCTGTAGATGGGTGGAGGTAGCCAGATGGTGGTGGCTTCAGGAGGAGGATGCAGACTGGTTTAAATAGCCAGATGGTGGTGGCTTCAGGAGGAGGCTTCAGACGGGTGGAGTTATCCAGATGGTGGTGGCTGCATGAGGAGGCTGCAAACGGGTGGAGTTAGCCAGACGGTGGTGGCTTCAGGAAAGGGCTGCAGACGGGTGGAGTTAGCCAGATGGTGGTGGCTTTAGGGGGAGGCTTCAGACGGGTGGAGTTAGCCAGATGGTGGTGGCTTCAGGAGGAGGCTTCAGACGGGTGGAGTTATCCAGATGGTGGTGGCTTCATGAGGAGGCTGCAAATGGATGGAGTTAGCCAGACGGTGGTGGCTTCAGGAGGAGGCTTCAGACGGGTGGAGTTAGCCAGATGGTGATGGCTTCAGGAGAAGGATGCAGACGGGTGGAGTTAGCCAGACGGTGGTGGCTTCAGGTGGAGGCTGGAGACGGGTGGAGTAAGCCAGATGGTGGTGGTTTCAGGAGCAGGATGCAGATGGGTGGAGTTAGCCAGATGGTGGTGGCTTCTGGAGGAGGATGTAGATTGGTGGAGTTAGGCAGATGGTGGTGGCTTTAGGAGGAGGCTGACGACGGGTGGAGTTAGCCAGATGTTGTTGGCTTCAGGGGGAGGATTCAGACGGGTGGAGTTAGCCAGATGGTGGTGGCTTCAGGAGGAGGCTGTAGATGGGTGGAAGTAGCCAGATGGTGGTGGCTTCAGGAGGAGGATGCAGACAGGTGGAGTTAGCCAGATGGTGGTGGCTTCAGGGGGAGGCTTCATTCAGTTGGAGTTAGCCAGATGGTGGTGGTTTCAGGAGCAGGATGCAGATGGGTGGAGTAAGCCAAATGGTGGTGGCTTCAGGAGGAGGCTGTGTATGGGTGGAGTTAGCCAGATAGTGGTGGCTTCAGGAGGAGGATGCAGACTGGTTTAGTTAGCCAGATTGTGGTGGCTTCAGGAGGAGGCTTCAGATGGGTGGAGTTAACCAGATGGTGGTGGCTTCATGAGGAGACTGCAAACGGGTGGAGTTAGCCAGACGGTGGTGGCTTCAGGAGAGGGCTACAGACGGGTGGAGTTCGCCAGATGGTGGTGGCTTCAGGAGAAGGATGCAGACGGGTGGAGTTAGCCAGATGGTGGTGGATTCAGGAGGAGGCTTGAGACTGGTGGATTTAGCCAGATGTTGTTGGCTTCAGGAGGAGGCTTCAGATGGGTGGAGTTAACCAGATGGTGGTGGCTTCATGAGGAGACTGCAAACGGGTGGAGTTAGCCAGACGGTGGTGGCTTCAGGAGAGGGCTACAGACGGGTGGAGTTTGCCAGATGGTGGTGGCTTCAGGGGGAGGATGCAGACGGATGGAGTTAGCCAGATGGTGGTGGCTTCAGGAGAGGGCTACAGACGGGTGGAGTTCGCCAGATGGTGGTGGCTTCAGGAGAAGGATGCAGACGGGTGGAGTTAGCCAGATGGTGGTGGATTCAGGAGGAGGCTTGAGACTGGTGGATTTAGCCAGATGTTGTTGGCTTCAGGAGGAGGCTTCAGATGGGTGGAGTTAACCAGATGGTGGTGGCTTCATGAGGAGACTGCAAACGGGTGGAGTTAGCCAGACGGTGGTGGCTTCAGGAGAGGGCTACAGACGGGTGGAGTTTGCCAGATGGTGGTGGCTTCAGGGGAGGATGCAGACGGATGGAGTTAGCCAGATGGTGGTGGCTTCAGGAGGAGGCTGTAGATGGGTGGAGGTAGCCAGATGGTGGTGGCTTCAGGAGGAGGATGCAGACTGGTTTAAATAGCCAGATGGTGGTGGTTTCAGGAGCAGGATGCAGATGGGTGGAGTTAGCCAGATGGTGGTGGCTTCTGGAGGAGGATGTAGATTGGTGGAGTTAGGCAGATGGTGGTGGCTTTAGGAGGAGGCTGACGACGGGTGGAGTTAGCCAGATGTTGTTGGCTTCAGGGGGAGGATTCAGACGGGTGGAGTTATCCAGATGGTGGTGGCTGCATGAGGAGGCTGCAAACGGGTGGAGTTAGCCAGACGGTGGTGGCTTCAGGAAGGGGCTGCAGACGGGTGGAGTTAGCCAGATGGTGGTGGCTTTAGGGGGAGGCTTCAGACGGGTGGAGTTAGCCAGATGGTGGTGGCTTCAGGAGGAGGCTTCAGACGGGTGGAGTTATCCAGATGGTGGTGGCTTCATGAGGAGGCTGCAAATGGATGGAGTTAGCCAGACGGTGGTGGCTTCAGGAGGAGGCTTCAGACGGGTGGAGTTAGCCAGATGGTGATGGCTTCAGGAGAAGGATGTAGACGGGTGGAGTTAGCCAGACGGTGGTGGCTTCAGGTGGAGGCTGGAGACGGGTGGAGTAAGCCAGATGGTGGTGGTTTCAGGAGCAGGATGCAGATGGGTGGAGTTAGCCAGATGGTGGTGGCTTCTGGAGGAGGATGTAGATTGGTGGAGTTAGGCAGATGGTGGTGGCTTTAGGAGGAGGCTGACGACGGGTGGAGTTAGCCAGATGTTGTTGGCTTCAGGGGGAGGATTCAGACGGTTGGAGTTAGCCAGATGGTGGTGGCTTCAGGAGGAGGCTGTAGATGGGTGGAGGTAGCCAGATGGTGGTGGCTTCAGGAGGAGGATGCAGACAGGTGGAGTTAGCCAGATGGTGGTGGCTTCAGGGGGAGGCTTCAGACAGTTGGAGTTAGCCAGATGGTGGTGGTTTCAGGAGCAGGATGCAGATGGGTGGAGTCAGCCAGATGGTGGTGGTAGCTTTAGGAGGAGGATGCAGACGGGTGGAGTTAGCAAGATGGTGGTTGTTCACGGGGAGGTTTCAGACAGGTGGAGTTAGCCAGATGGTGTTGGCTTCAGGGGGAGGCATCAGACAGGTGGAGTTAGCCAGATGGTGGTGGCTTCAGGAGGAGGCTGCAGATGGATGGAGGTAGCCAGATGGTGGTGGCTTCAGGAGGAGGATGTAGACAGGTGGAGTTAGCCAGGTGGTAGCTTTAGGAGCAGGATGCAGATGCGTGGAGTTAGCCAGATTGTGGTGGCTTCATGAGGAGGCTGCAAACGGGTGGAGTTAGCCAGATGGTGGTGGCTTCAGGAGAGGGCTGCAGTTGGGTGGAGGTAGTTAGATGGTGGTGGCTGCAGGAGGAGGATGCAGACGGGTGGAGTTCGCCAGATGGTGGTGGCTTCAGGAGGAGGCTTCAGACGGGTGGAGTTAGCCAGATGGTGGTGGCTTCATTAGGAGGCTGCAAACGGGTGGAGTAAGCCAGATGGTGGTGGCTTCAGGAGAGGGCTGCAGACGGGTGGAGTTAGCCAGATGGTGGTTGTTCAGGGGGAGGCTTCAGGAAGCTGGAGTTAGCCATATGTTGTTGGCTTCAGACGGGTGGAGTTTGCCAGATGGTGGTGGCTTCAGGAGAAGGATGCAGACGGGTGGAGTTAGCCAGATGGTGGTGGATTCAGGAGGAGGCTGCAGATGGGTGGAGGTAGTCAGATGGTGGTGGCTTCAGGAGGAGGCTGTGTATGGGTGGAGGTAGCCAGATAGTGGTGGCTTCAGGAGGAGGATGCAGACTGGTTTAGTTAGCCAGATGGTGGTGGCTTCAGGAGGAGGCTGTAGTTGGATGGAGGAAGCCAGATGGTTGTGGCTTCAGGAGCAAGATGTAGACGGGTGGAGTTAGCCAGGTGGTGGCATCAGGAGGAGGATGCAGCTGGGTGGAGTCAGCCAGATGGAGTCGACTTAAGTAGGAGGATGCAGACGGGTGTAGTTAGCCAGATGGTGGTGGTAGCTTTAGGAGAAGGATGCAGACGGGTGGAGTTAGCCAGATGGTGGTAGATTCAGGAGGAGGCTTGAGACTGGTGGATTTAGCCAGATGTTGTTGGCTTCATTGGGAGGATGCAGACGGATGGAGTAAGCCAAATGGTGGTGGCTTCAGGAGGAGGCTGTGTATGGGTGGAGGTAGCCAGATAGTGGTGGCTTCAGGAGGAGGATGCAGACTGGTTTAGTTAGCCAGATTGTGGTGGCTTCAGGAGGAGGCTTCAGATGGGTGGAGTTAACCAGATGGTGTTGGCTTCATGAGGAGACTGCAAACGGGTGGAGTTAGCCAGACGGTGGTGGCTTCAGGAGAGGGCTACAGACGGGTGGAGTTTGCCAGATGGTGGTGGCTTCAGGAGAAGGATGCAGACGGGTGGAGTTAGCCAGATGGTGGTGGATTCAGGAGGAGGCTTGAGACTGGTGGATTTAGCCAGATGTTGTTGGCTTCAGGAGGAGGCTTCAGATGGGTGGAGTTAACCAGATGGTGGTGGCTTCAGGAGGAGACTGCAAACGGGTGGAGTTAGCCAGACGGTGGTGGCTTCAGGAGAGGGCTACAGACGGGTGGAGTTTGCCAGATGGTGGTGGCTTCAGGGGGAGGATGCAGACGGATGGAGTTAGCCAGATGGTGGTGGCTTCAGGAGGAGGCTGTAGATGGGTGGAGGTAGCCAGATGGTGGTGGCTTCAGGAGGAGGATGCAGACTGGTTTAGTTAGCCAGATGGTGGTGGCTTCAGGAGGAGGCTTCAGACGGGTGGAGTTATCCAGATGGTGGTGGCTTCATGAGGAGGCTGCAAACGGGTGGAGTTAGCCAGACGGTGGTGGCTTCAGGAGAGGGCTGCAGACGGGTGGAGTTAGCCAGATGGTGGTGGCTTTAGGGGGAGGCTTCAGACGGGTGGAGTTAGCCAGATGGTGGTGGCTTCAGGAGGAGGCTTCAGACGGGGTGGAGTTATCCAGATGGTGGTGGCTTCATGAGGAGGCTGCAAATGGATGGAGTTAGCCAGACGGTGGTGGCTTCAGGAGGAGGCTTCAGACGGGTGGAGTTAGCCAGATGGTGATGGCTTCAGGAGAAGGATGTAGACGGGTGGAGTTAGCCAGACGGTGGTGGCTTCAGGTGGAGGCTGGAGACGGGTGGAGTAAGCCAGATGGTGGTGGTTTCAGGAGGAGGATGCAGATGGGTGGAGTTAGCCAGATGGTGGTGGCTTCTGGAGGAGGATGCAGAGGGGTGGAGTTAGGCAGATGGTGGTGGCTTCAGGAGGAGGCTGACGACGGGTGGAGTTAGCCAGATGTTGTTGGCTTCAGGGGGAGGATGCAGACGGGTGGAGTTAGCCAGATGGTGGTGGCTTCAGGAGGAGGCTGTAGATGGGTGGAGGTAGCCAGATGGTGGTGGCTTCAGGAGGAGGATGCAGACAGGTGGAGTTAGCCAGATGGTGGTGGCTTCAGGGGGAGGCTTCAGACGGGTGGAGTTAGCCAGATGGTGGTGGTTTCAGGAGCAGGATGCAGATGGGTGGAGTCAGCCAGATGGTGGTGGTAGCTTTAGGAGGAGGATGCAGACGGGTGGAGTTAGCAAGATGGTGGTTGCTTCACGGGGAGGTTTCAGACAGGTGGAGTTAGCCAGATGGTGTTGGCTTCAGGGGGAGGCATCAGACAGGTGGAGTTAGCCAGATGGTGGTGGCTTCAGGAGGAGGCTGCAGATGGATGGAGGTAGCCAGATGGTGGTGGCTTCAGGAGGAGGATGTAGACAGGTGGAGTTAGCCAGGGTGGTAGCTTTAGGAGGAGGATGCAGATGGGTGGAGTTAGCCAGATTGTGGTGGCTTCATGAGGAGGCTGCAAACGGGTGGAGTTAGCCAGATGGTGGTGGCTTCATGAGGAGGCTGCAGACGGGTGTAGTTATCCTGTTGGTGTTGGCTGCAGACAGATGGTTTGGTCAGCTGATGGTGTTGCTGCAGATGGACACAGGTGTGCTTGATGACGGAGGTTGATGAACAGAATAAAAGGGAGAAACACAAAAACACTTTGGTGTTGAACATTAAATATCAGAACTATTTACATAAAACAAAAAGAATCAAACATCATCAACAACTTGAACTTTGTACAAAAGTGAAACATTTGAGTGTTGAGTGTAAAACTTAGTGACGAGGCCGCTGTGAAGATCTGGAAGACCACTTGTCGTCTTCGTCGCGCTTCCTCTTCCTAAAGCCACAAAACAGAGTAAAGACAGTCAAAACAGAGTTCAGGCGTTTCCATGGTGACCTGCTTTATTAAAACGTTTCTAAAACAGTAATATTGAGACAAGAAAGCAGGAAGCTGACGGGTCAGGAGTGGAGAGAAGTAGATCTGGAGGAGCAACTTACCGTGTGGAGCTGGTGCGGCGGGCGGTGCACACTGGCTTCCTGCAGAGACACAAACACACATTTCAGAGGACAGAACAGACGTACAGCTACAGACAGACGCTCAGTTGCTGATCAGCAACTCTGATCAGGTTTTGTCTTTTACTTACAGTCCAAAAGGGACGAGGAGGTTTCCATTGGGGAGCCGGAAGACGGGCAGAGGGGTCCCCTGTAGACACAAACACAAAACTTCAGCATGACGCTGCTGCCAGCTCACACACAAAAACACACACTGGAGACATTTTCATACGTCTGATCAATAACATTAATCAGCTGTTAGATGAGTCTTCTATCATCAGATCTGTTATATTCACCTTTTTAAATAAATCTTGTTTTTTTGTGTTATTTTTTTTTTTTTTGTAGTTTTTCTTTTTCATTTTATTATTATTCATAATAAAATAATGTTTCATTTAAAAACTATTGTCATCGCATAAAAAAAAAATAATTGTTTTAATTAAATTTTTTTTTAATTAGAACCTTAATTTTTTTTTTTTTTAAATGAAAATTTTTTAAAATTATTTTTTTTATTAATTTAAAATTAGGAAGAGTAAATTTTTTTTCATTATTAATAATCATCATTATGATAAACAGAAAAGAAGGGGGATTTTTGTTGTGGTGTGGGGGTGGGGGGGGGGGCGGGGGGGGGGGGGGGGGGGGGGGGGGGGGGGGGGGGGGCGGCGGGAGCGGGGAGGGGAGGGAGGTGGGCGACGAGAAGGAGGAGGAGGAGGGGGACAGACGGGGGAAAAGGTGTAACGGAAGAAGGGGGAAAAGGAAGAAAAAGGGGAGGAAGAAGGAGGAGGAGGGGGAGAGAGGAAGGGGAGGAGAAGGGGGGGGGAGGGGAGGGGGGGAGGGGGGGAGAGGGAAGAGGAGAGGAGAGAAGGAGGAAGGGAAAAAGGGGAAGGAGGAGAAGGAGGAGAAGGAAGGGGAGGAGAAAGAGGAGGGAGAGGAGAGGAGGAGAGGGAAGGGAAGAAGGGAGAGGAGAGGAAAGGGGGGGAGGAAGGGAAGAAGGAGGAGAAGGAAGGGGAGGAGAAGAAGGAGGAAGAGGAGAGGAGGAGGAGGAAGAAGAGGAGGAGAGGAAAGGGAAGAAGGGAGAGGAGAGGAGACGAGGAGGAAGGGAAGGAGGAGAAGGAAGGGGAGGAGAAGGAGGAAGAGGGGAGGAGGAGGAAGAAGAGGAGGAGGAGAGGGAAGGGAAGAAGGGAGAGGAGAGGAGACGAGGAGGAAGGGAAGGAGGAGAAAGAGGAGGAAGAGGAGAGAGGAGGAGGAGGAGGAGAGGGAAGGAAAGAAGGGAGAGGAAAGGAGACGAGGAGGAAGGGAAGAAGGAGAAGGAAGGGGAGGAGAAGGAGGAGGAAGAGGAGAGGAGGAGGAGGAAGGAGAGGAGGAGGAGGAAGAAGAAGAGGAGGAGAGGGAAGGGAAGAAGGGAGAGGAGAGGAGACGAGGAGGAAGAGGAGAGGAGAAGAGGAGGAAGAGGAAGAAGAGGAGGGAGAGGAAGAAGAGGAGGAGGAGAGGAAGAGGAGGGAGAGGAAGGGAAGGAGGGAGAGGAGAGGGAAGGAGAAGAAGGAGAAGAAAGAAGAGGAGAGGGAGAAGGGGAAGGAGGAGAGGGAGTGCGATGAGGAGAAGGAAGAGGGAAATGGGGAGAGGAGAGGAGAGGAGAAGGAGGAGAAGGAAGAGGAGAGGGAGGAACAAGGGAGCGAAAAGAGGAAAAAGAAGAAGGAGGGGGAGAATGGGGGGGAAAAAAAAAGGGGGGGGGGGGGGGGGGGGGAAAAAAGGGGGGAAAAGGGGGGGGGGGGAGGGGGGGAGAAAAGAGGGGGGGGTAAAGGAGGGGGGAGAGGAGAGGGTGGAGGGGAAAGAGGAGGAGGAGAGAGAAGGGAGGGACCGGAGGGAGGAGAAGTAGGAGGGGGAAGAGGAGAAAAAGGAGGAAGAGGGCAGAAGTCGGCCACCTCCCAGGGGGGCGTCTCCTGGACAGGACGGACCACCTGGAAAACAAGAAGACACGTTTCAGTTTCTACGTTAAAATCTCAGAACTCAGAAACAGGAAAGTGAAGCAGGAAACATGTCGCACATGTATGACAGCAAGACTGAGGGCAGACAGAAACACGGACACGGCTGATGCTTAAAAACCGCCATCAGGTCACCGAGAAGCTACGGACAGAACTACAGACGTACAGATGCTGCAGCGTAACCACATCAGCAGAGGAAATCACACCCACGTTCTCTCTGTCTAACCTCCTCACTGGCCAAATCATCTAAAAGAATCATGATGAATAACTTTAATTATATTTTAAATTGCATCGTACATTTTTTTCTTCCTATTAAGCCGGAATATGTCCGAAATCTAAATCTGAAGGTTTAGGCCGTAAACGTATGTGGTGTAAACAAAAATACAATCTATGAACATGACCGCTTTCATTGTTTTCTCACTGATCTCATTTAACTGGTTTAAGTTGACATTACAGCTTTATTTAAAAGAATAATCTTTCTTAAAATAAGATTACAAGCTGAAAAAGACTCGTATTCATGTAATTCAAAAGTTATCAGCCAATACAATTATTATTATATCCTACTCTCTCTGAGCTGAATTATTTTCTGTGTAATTACTTTTTTTTTCACTTAAATTTATTTACGTAAAATGTAAAACTTGATTTAGTATTAAGATATATTATAAAATATATATTATATAAATATATGATAAAATATAGAAACAGAAAAAATGGACCAAATTATCCATACGCCCATATTATTCAGAGATAAAATCTGTTTTCTAGAAGAACTTTTTTTTTCAATCAAACACAGTTTGAGGAAAACATTAGCACCCTAAACTTGTCCCAGATCCCTTAAACTGAATCATTTACTGGCAGTTTTTTTCTTCTAATCCACAAAATACAATAACCAACAACCCCAATGTCAAATCTTTAGTTTTCAAATGCACTTTTTTTTCCCTCTAAATTAGTTGAAGCCAGACTTGTATTAGTTAATTATGTCACATCATTAGTGGTTGTTTAAAGTCTTAACAGAAAAGAAACAAGCTCAAATCTCACATTTTCCATGTTAAGCTTTTTATGCTGTTTATATATATATATTTATATTTATATATATATATATATATATATATATATATATATATATATATATATATATACTTTTTTTTTCTTGAATAACTTGCAAGAAACTTGTCTTCAAAGACAACTTTGTTGGAAAGAAACCGGAATTTTTCCAGAAAACCTGTCTATAAACTTTTATAATGATGCACCTGCTGGAAGCACCATAGCAACCGTGGAACCAGGTGCTCTGCTGCTTAGATGTGGACAAAATGATGGTATGAGATGTTGTTTTTTTAATCAAACCATATCTGTGAAATTGTCCATGTTCACCTGTAAAAATTTAAATTTACACCTGCCCCATAAGAAAACAGCAGCTCTGCTATGTTTTTCAATATGTCTCTTATTTCACTACTGTAGGGCTGCGCGATATACTGATATACCACGATATATTTACATGAGAGAGATATGATGTTTACACATATCGTTATATCGCGGTATTAATCGTGCAAGTTTTTTTGCTTTGTTTTTTCGTAATGACCCGGCTGCATCTTGACTGACTACGAAGGGGTCACCTGATTATTGAATAAGGGTGGGAAAAAGTATTGATACACTGAAATATCGCGATATTTTCATATGCTGATACCATATCTATATTTAAAAACGCTGCATCGATCTATTTTACTAATGAAATCTCGCGAGATATCATTTTGTTACAAAATCTCATGAGATTTCACGAAATAGCACAAGATTTTATAACAGAACGATGAAATCTCTCGGTATTTCGTGAAATCTCATGAGATTTTGTAACAAAACGATATCTCGTGAGATTTCATTAATAAAATAGATCGACATCGCGTTTTTAAATATAGCTATGGTATGTTTGATATGAAATGAAACTTTCAGACAAATTAGGGTAAAAATACCGGTGTATATCGTATATCGTCATCTAAAATAAATATATCGTGATATGATATTTGGTCCATATCGCCCAGCCTTTCTGTACATCAGTCCCCATCTCATTTAAAGAGCTGAGCTGATCCTGGCATTTAATTTGCAAAACTCTGGCCAATTATTATTTTAAAAAGGGTTACAATGATGGATTGCCCCTAATATGACCAGATGATCAGTTGGTGGGGGTTTACTATAAACCCACACAATGTTGCTGCCTGTGTTGGATTTTATTTCCTGTAACATTACCCGTTTTATCATTTGATCACTGATCTCATTTACATAATTAATGAGATTAAGATTAAGTTTACATTAAAACTATATTTAAAAGAATAATCTTTCTTAAAATGAGTTTACAAGTCCATCTGCTGAAAATCAAATTTAAAAGTGCTCAGCCAATATATTTATTATTATTACCTACTGAGCTGAATTATTTTCTACGTGATTAGAAAGTCTAAACATGTAGAACAGACTCTTTTTCATCAATTACATTTATTTTGAAAACACAGCCTTCATAACATCTAAAAAACTTTCTGTTTGCCGCTTAACAACTCAGTATTTCAAAATGTAGAAACATAAAAAATGAACTCAATTATCCATACAACCATATTTTTGAGAGATAAAATCTGTTTTGTAAACAGAATAACATTTTTTTTCAATCAAACAGAAGTTTGAGGAAAATATTATCATCCTAAATTTGTCCCAGATCCCTTAAACTGAATAATTTACAAGCAGTTCTTTTCTTCAAATCCACAAAACACAAATACCAACAACCCAAATGTCAAAACTTTAGTTTTCAAATGCACGTTTTCCCTTTAAATTAGTTGAAGCCAGACTTGCATTAGTTAATTAGGCTGTGTCACATCATTAGTGGTTGTTAAAAATCTTAAATTTTGATCAACATTAAAGAAATAAGCTCAAATCTCACATTTTCTATAATAAGCTTATATGTTTCCATGTTTTCTTTGTGAATATTCTGTTTGTTTTTTTTTGTCTTGTGTGTTGACTAACTTGCAAAAATTTTGTCTTCAAAGACAACTTTACTGTAAAGAAACCGGAATTTTCCAGAAAACCTGTTTAATCTGTGAGAACTTTGTTTATAAACAACGATGCAACCATTGGAAGCACCATAGCAACCATTGGAATTAGGCGATGCCACATCATTAGTGGTTGTTAAAAATCTTAAATTATGATCTACAGAAAAGATATGTTTGTTAAGATGCTGTTTTGTCTTAAAAGACAACTTTTTTGGAAAGAAACCAGAATTTTAAACATCTTTAATCTGTTATCTTTAATCTGGGGTGTATTAGTGATGGACAAGAAGCCGAATACAGGGAACTTGTCAATAGTTTGGAAATGGTGAGAAAAAATAGCTAATTAAAATACAGAAGAAAAAGAGAGAATGTTGATGGAGGAGAAAGAATAAGAGATAGTCTTTCAAAGGAGAGGGAGGGGGGGGGAGAAAGAAATAAAAAATATGGGGTTAGGGGGAAAAAGATGATGGGAAATGAATGGGAAAATAAAAAGAGGAGTAGGAGAGCTCTTTTTTAAAGAAGGAAAAAATTTAAATAAATAGAGTAAAAATCTGAGTGTGGAGAAAGGATTATGGGAGGAGGAAGAGAAAGAGAAGAGAAAAAAAAGAAAGAGAAAAGAGAGGAGATTGTGGAGTGGGAGATGGAGGAAGAAAAAGAAAAAAATGAGAAGGAGAGGAGGAATCATCCCTACAAAGAAAAAGGAGGAAGGGGAGTGGTAGGTGTTAGAGGAGAGATAAGAAAGTATACAACAAAACAAAAGAACAAAAGATAATAATTAAAAAAAAAAAAAAAAAAAAAAAAAAAAAAAAAAAAAAAGAAAAAATGGAATATAAGAAATATATCATTTAAAACTGCTTGTTTATGCACCCATTAGAAGCACCATGGCAACCATGGAACCAGGTGCTCTGCTGTTTAGATGTGGACAAAATGATGCCATGAGATGTTTTTTTTTTTTTTTTTATCAAACCATATCAGTGAAATTGTTCATGTTCCCTGTAAAAACTTCAATTTACACCTGTCCAATCAGAAAACAGCAGTTCTGCTTTGTTTTCCAGTATTTCTCTCATTTCAGTGCATCAGTCCCCGTCTCATTTATACAGTTGAGCTTTCTATATTATGAATATACTGGAATCTAACCAGAAAAACTCAGGCCAATTCTGATTATTTAAAAAATGGTAAAAGGATTAATTGCCCTGATAATATCTGATTACTTGACTCTATAAATCCTCAGACTTCTGCTGCCAGTGTTGCATTTTACTTCCTGTAACATCACCATATACAGTATATGAACATTACCAGTTTTATTATTTAATCATTGACCTTATTTTATTGGTTTAACGTTACATTAAAGCTAAATTTAAAAGAATAATCTTTCTTAAAATGAGATTCCAAGTCCGTCTGCTGAAAATCAAATTCATGTAATTCAAAAGTGCTCAACCATTATATTTATTACTATAGCCTCGTCTCTCTGAGCTGAATTATTTTCTGCGTGACTTGTAGAAAGTCTAAACATGGACTGTTTTTCATCAATTACATTTATCTATAATGTAAAACTTGATTAATATTGAGATATATTTTTGTAACAGAATATTGTTCATTGAAAACAGCCTTCATAACATCTGAAAAACTCTTTGCAAATTGCAGCTTTACAATTCAGTTATTCAAAATGTAGAAACATATGATGAACTTAATTCTCCATGTATCCAAAACATTTAGAGATGAATTCAGTTTTGTGTACATTAAGTTTTCTTCATTTCATTTAATTATATGAAATAACAGTTTTTTTTCCATCAAACAGAAGTTTAAGGAAAATATTATAGTCCTTAACTTGTCCTATTTCCCTTTAACTGAATAATTTAAAAGTAGTTTTTCTCTTAAAATGCACAAAACACAAATACCAACAACCCAAAAAATTCAAAACTTGAGTTTGTCAAATGTACTTTTTTTTCTTTTCTTTAAATTAGTTGAAACCAGACTTTTATTAGTCATGTTGCATCATTAGTGGTTGTTAAAAGTCTTAAATTATGATTGACAGAAAAGAAATAAGCTCAAATCTCACGTTTTCCATGTTAATTGTGTATTTTTCCAAGTTTTCCTTGTGAAGTAACGTTTCTTCAGAGAGGACTTGCTGGAAAGAATCTGTTATTATCAGAAAAACAGTTTTATATGTGAAAACTGCTTGTTTTTAAATAATGATGCACCCATTAGAAGCACCATAGCAACCGAGAAATCCAGGTTACTGCTGTTTAGATTTGAATAAAATGATGGTATTAGATGTTCTATAATTCCAAATCAAGGATATTGTTTCATGTTCCCCTGTAAAAACTTCAATTTATACCTGTCCAATCAGAAAACAGCAGTTCTGCTTTGTTTTCCAATATTTCTCTCATTTCAGTGCATCAGTCCCCGTCTCATTTATACAGTTGAGCTTTCTATATTATGAATATACTGGAATCTAACCAGAAAAACTCAGGCCAATTCTGATTATTTTAAAAAATGGTACAACGATTAATTGCCCTGATAAAAATCTGATTACTTGACTCTATAAACCCTCAGACTTCAGCTGCCAGTGTAGGATTTTACTTCCTGTAACATCACCATATACAGTATATGAACATTACCAGTTTTATTATTTGATCAGTGACCTTATTTTATTGGTTTAAGTTTACATTAAAGCTAAATTTAAAAGAATAATCTTTCTTAAAATGAGATTCCAAGTCCGTCTGCTGAAAATCAAATTCATGTAATTCAAAAGTGCTCAACCAATATATTTATTACTATAGCCTCGTCTCTCTGAGCTGAATTTTTTTCTGCGTAACTTGTAGAAAGTCTAAACACGGACCGTTTTTCATCAGTTACATTTATCTTTAATTTAAACTTGATTAATATTGAGATATATTTTTGTAACAGAATATTGTTAATTGAAAACAGCCTTCATAACATCTGAAAAACTCTGCAAATTGCAGCTTTTCAATTCAGTTATTCAAAATATGATGAACTTAATTCTCCATGTATCCAAAACATTTAGAGATGAATTCAGTTTTGTGTACATTGAGTTTTCTTCATTTCATTTCATTATACAAAATAACAGTTTTTTTTTTCAATCAAACAGAAGTTTAAGGAAAACATTATAGTCCTAAACTTGTCCTATTTCGCTTAGACTGAATCATTTAAAAGCAGTTTTTCTCTTCAAATGTACAAAACACAAATACCAAAAAACCAAAAATTCAAAACTTAAGTTTGTCAAATGCACTTTTTTTCTTTAAATTAGTTGAAACCAGACTTTTATTAGTCATGTTGCATCATTAGTGGTCATAAAAAGTCTTCAATTATGATTGACAGAAAAGAAATAAGCTCAAATCTCACGTTTTCCATGTTAATTGTGTATTTTTCCAAGTTTTCCTTGTGAAGTAACGTTTCTTCAGAGAGGACTTGCTGGAAAGAATCTGTTATTATCAGAAAAACAGTTTTATATGTGACAACTGTTTGTTTTTAAATAATGATGCACCCATTGGAAGCACCATAGCAACCGAGGAATCCAGGTTACTGCTGTTTAGATTTGAATAAAATGATGGTATAAGATGTTCTATAATTCCAAATCGTTTCATGTTCCTCTGTAAAAACTCCAATGGGCTCTATGCACGACTCCACTACTTCCTGAACTTAAGGTAGCTCTGTTGCTACGACAAACAAACAAAATAACCAAAAATAATCCATGATGTTTTTTGTTGTTGTTGTTTGTTTTTTTTTTTTTACCTTTGCGCCTTGCACCTGACCTAAACGGTCCACACTCAAAAGATGCTATGAAATTTTCATATATTTTCTATTTTTTTTCTTTTCTTTTTTTATAAATCACTCGAAAACCTTCAGACCTGCTCAAAATTACCAAACGTTTAATCATTCTAAGACTTTTAACCCTTTAAATACCAGTTTAATTGCTTTTATTATTGTTGTTGATCAAAATAACATAAAAAAGTTGAATATTTTCTATAAAATAATTATCACAGGAATGTGGCTTTTGTGGTGATTAGAGTCTTGGACATGTCAAAACTGATGTCATCAGTACTTTTTGTGTAGTATCAGATCATTCCTCTGATGACCTCTATGGGCAGTACTGTCCCCTTGACTTCCATTAGAATTACACGGGAATATTTGGAAATTTCAACTTATTTCACAGACAGCTGATGTACTTTTTTATTTTCAAAAGTTTAGTTAAAGTCATTTATACAGTAGCTTACATGGACAGAGGAGATACAGATGGTCAAGGGGTGGAACAGGGAGGAGCTGGGGGAGAGAAAGTGTGTGTGAAGGCGAAAGAATTGTTGCAGGTCAAATTATAAGGCAGGTAAAGAAGAAAGCCAAATTATTTAAAATTGGTATGACAAAGAGGGCTGCACTGTGGCGTGGTGGTTAGCACCACAGTCTCACAGCAAGAAGGTTTGTAGTTCGATTCCTGGCTGGGGAGGGGGCTCGAACAGTACCAACAGCGGCCTTCCTGTGTGGAGTTTGCATGTTCTCCCCGTGTATGCGTGGGTACTCCGGCTTGTTTATGGCAAGCTGTTTTAACATTTATTCAAAGCACACTCCTCCCTCTTGTTTCTTTGGTAGATCACCACGATAGATTCTTCCCTGTCAAAATCACATTCCAACTGGTCATAATGAAAATTAAAGATATCCTCAATCACATTGTTGCTAGCAGAAACTGTTATTCAAGATATTTAAGGTTCTATTTGTACTAATAAAAACTACGTTTCAGACATTTACAAATTTTAAGCGGCCGTTTTAACATTTATTCATTTGAGGAATGGGATTTCGGATATCTTTAATAACTTTCTTCCTTGTGAAAATAAATATTTCAGACAATCTAAAATCACATTCTTCCTATCTAAAATTAACATTTCAGATATCTAAAATAACATTCTTACTAGGATAAATGACATCATTTTCTCCAATCATGTGTATTGGGTTTTTACTTCCGGATATCTAAAATGACATTCTTCCTATCTGAAATAAATATTCTGGATGTCTGTTAAGGAATTCTTACTAGAATAAACTCTATTTTCAGACCTCCATAATTCAGTCGTTACTAGTTATAATTTCCATTTCAGATATCAAAAATGAATGACACACTCCAGATATGTACAATATAATTTTTAACAGTCAAAATAAGTTTTTACTAGTAAAAATGTCGTTACAGATATCAGCATTAGTAATATGACTAGTTAGAATTAAATTTCAGATATCTGAAACTCTAATTATGCCTTGGAACAATGCATTTACAAATATCTCCCAACATATTTTGCTTATCTTTTCACAGGATGATGGTACACCATTTTAATTTTTGAAAAACGCAAAACTGACTCGCCACGAATCTCTTGTAGATAGCATTAAAACATTCTTCCTCTTCAGAATTGTTATTCTCCTTTTCAGAATTGTAATTATAGTATCCTCAATTACCTTTTTACTAGTAGAAGCTCAATTATAAGCGATCTAGAATTAAAACTGTACTAGTAAGAACTCATTTTTAGATATTATTCTTCACAGATTTTAAGTGGCTGTTTTAACATATATTCATTTGACTAAATGGGTATGACAGATATCTTTTATAAAATTCCTACTTGTGAAAACTAACATTTCAGATATCTAAAATGGCATTCCTCCTATCTGAAATAAATATTCTGGATGTCTGTGAACGGCATTCTCTGTTGCCACAAATTCCTTGGCTCAGGGCTCGTTTAATTTCGTGACTTTTTCTGAAGATTCTGTCATTTACCCCCAACACCATCGCGTGTGCCTGCACGGAGAGAAAGCACAAAGAGGAAGCACAGAGAGGGAGCGGAAGTCTTATAGACGAGCTTCAACGACGAAATGTTACGTCAGTTTGTTAGTCGTCGGTGTTTTCTGATATCTGAAATGAAAATTATAACTTGAAAATTGCTGTTATTGCATAACAGCGCTGTGAATGCGCCAATGCAAAAGCTATTAAACTGGGATGCGTAGTGGCAAAACCCTGTTAAAGAAAGATTGGAAATGGCACCACGTTTCAAAGGACTAGTTCACCCACAGAATGATGTAACTTTATTTTCCACTGCCCTTCATGGTGAGCAAGACTCTGGAGCACTTTTTTAATATCTCAAATGCAGCCAGAGATCAGGAAGGCTTCTTGTTTCCCCCAAACTTTCATATAATGGCGTTCGATTGTGCCCGAGCCAAAAAGGTCCATAAAAGTCCACAAAAACTTGTCAATATTCCTCCATACTGCTCGTCCAATGTAATCCAAGTGTCCTGAGTGGGTAGCGTCCAGAATTTACTCAAAACGACATCATTTAGTATTTTTAGAGCCGAAACAGTAGAACATCTTTCTTTCGTGAAGCGCGCTTATGCACGTTCACAAAACTACGGAAGCCTCAGCGTTCAGAGCCTACTCTGCTGATAATACAGAGCTGCAGACAAACCGGGACAAACACAAGAGGGGTTGGATATTGATTTAAAACAGGAATAAAGAAAAAGAGAACGTGCGATCTCGTCTGCCGCGGCTTCCGTAAGTTCATGAACGCGAATCGGCGTGCTCGCAGGAGATGCAATGTAGCACTTTTTAGGCTCTAAAAATATACTAAATGGTGTAGCTTTCGAATAAATTCTGGACGCTACCCACTTAGGACACTTGGATTACATTGGACGAGCAGTATGGAGGAATATTGACAAGTTTTTGTGGACTTTTATGGACCTTTTTGGCTCGGGCACAATCGAACTCCATTATATGAAAGTTGGGGGAAAACGAGAAGCCTTCCTGATCTCCGGCGGCATTTGACATCTTAAAAAAGTGCTCCAGAGTCTTGCTCACCATGAGGGTAAGTGGAAAATAAAGTTACATCATTCTGTGGGTGAACTATTCCTTTAAAAGTCTTGAATTTACAAATTTTATTTAAAAAGTCCTTACATTTGACAGATTCGGTCTTGAACTCTATATGGCAAGTGTGAAATTATGTCGGCCTAAAGTTGTGCGGTGTATTGTGTTAAAAGGTGTCGGGGGAACTAATTTCTTCCAACTCGACCATTTTATTGAAATCGGGAACCAATTATACCTGACTTTGTGAGTATAAATGATTATATGGAACGTTAAGCCCAACACACATGAAGCCTTTATGGAGGCGCAGAAGAAAGCAACCTTACAGTGACTTTAGATTTTTTTGGATTCGCAAGTAAAAGAGAATATGCAAATTTTATTCTAGGTGGCATAAGAAATTGACCTTGACTTTTTATACACATATATTCTATGTGTGGTTGTTGTTGTTGTTCAATCTCTCTTTTTTTTATATGATATTGTTGAGGAATCTGTGTTTTGTTATCACATTTTGTGATCAAGCAGTTGAAGTGAAGCAAAGCTTTGCACGTTACACATTACATACATACCCAAGTCAGTGTAATAACTAGACTCTGCTGATGTAAATTAATGCATTTTCTTGAATTCTAGGTGACATTAATTATTGACAGTGTGGTTGTGAAAAGGGTATTAGATTCCGCTCTAAATGGTCTGTAAAAGGTCTTCAAAAGCCTTAAATTTAACTTGTATAATCCTGTAGGAACCCTGTACATAATGGAATTTACCAAAAACTCTTAATTTATGTAGATAGTTTTGAATTTGTATTCGTAATGATGTTTGAGGAATGCCATTTATGTTCTATTTTCATGTGTTATTTTGAGGGTGAGAGGAGATCAATGTGGAGAAAATGTGGCTGTAGCAGAATTAATGTTCTCAGTTCGTGGTACTGACACAAACAGCTTCATTGCAGGAAAAAGCGTACACAATCAGTGATGAGTTAAACTTAATTTAAGAAGATTCGGTATGTACAATTAATATCTAAATGTATTTTTACATAATTTATTCTCTTCTCCCCCCCCACCCCCCTCCACATACAGAATCGAGCACCTCTGGCGTGTTGTCTTTATGAATGTTACTGGTTTATATTATAACATCCTGCACTCTCTTGAGGATCAAGACTTGCTTGACATCAGACCTGACTTCATTGACCATTGACTTCACCTATTCTGCTGTCACTACGTGTTCCTGCCACGTATCCAGGCCAGCCGATGTCTTTCATGAGGCGTGGGACAACCATCCAATCAAGATGGAGCAAAACCTGACACTAAACCAACTGTGGTAGCTGGGCCTGGCCCAAAATCCCGTTTCCAATCCAGAGGTAAATGTATGCTCTGTTAAAATGTCCGATCATGGCGATTGCAAATTCTTAACTAAGAACCAAATGTTCAAAACTTTACGCGGAGTTCTGATAATCTCCTTCTGTTCTTTGCTTCTTGAATGCAGGAGAGAATAGCATTTTTTTTTTCCCAAATGTTTTTATTTAAATTTTACAAAAACATGATATGCAATGACGTTTGATATAAAGAAGAAAAACGAAGTGAAACATGTACAAGACTGTGTCAGTAAATCCCTAGCACCAACCCATCCGCATAAAGGCCCACTCAGGTCAGGTCAGACCTAAACTGAAGTTACCCCACACGTCCACGCACACATACATACATATACACACACAGACACACACACAGAGAAATAAAAGGAAAGTAAGACAGAGGGAGAAAAAAAAATCTGAAAGATAATGATTAAAAGAAAGGGAGAGAAATAGATAACTGAACTAGTAAATAGAGGGGGAGTCGGAGCTAAAGGGGTGCAAACTTAGTCCTGTCCTGCATCTAAATCTAGGTCGAGGGAGTGAACAAACTCCAAGAGGGGGTTCCAGGTGTTATGAAATTTCCTGGTGGAGCCACTGAGTGAAAAAATAGCTGACGCACAATTAGGATGGATAACCTGGTCATAGGCATGACCTATGGTATCAAAAACGTTCTGCCAGAAAGTTGTCAACCCTACTGACAGGTCATTTTCCCATGCTGTCCTGATTAGGTTAAGATGCTCAGCGAAGATGGTTGTACAACAGCAACATACATTTCTTTTGTTTAGGGTCTATAGTCAATAAGATATCCGTCAGGGATCAGGAGGGCGATTAGGAAAGTGGGGAAAATTCTTTTAAGTCTCTGATTTGAAAGAAACAAAAAAGGTGGCTACCTGGCAAATGAAATTTTGATGCGAGTTCTGTAAATGACGAGAAGATGTCATCCGTGTATAGGTCTTTAACAGTGATGATACTCTTGTGCCAATTTTTTAATGTTAGGTCTGTGTTCGAGGGTCTGAAGGCGTGGTTTTTGAAGAGTGGGGAGAGAATTGAAGGGTTGTGGAGGCCGAGGTTCTTCCTGAGTTGATTCCATATTTTTAGTGACGCAGATACAATTGCATTTGTCTTCAGATGAGTTACAGGGAGGGGAAGACGGGAGCATAGAACAGAGTGCAGGGAGAGGTCTAAAGATGCGCTTCCCGGCTGTATCCAGGCAGGTGAGGAATCAAGAGCATCATCCCTCCAGTATAGCATTTTCTGCACATTAGCTCCCAGTAGTATTGTCTAAGGTTTGGAAGCCCAAGGCCTCCATCCTTCTTGGGAGAGAATAGCATTTATTTTCCTTCAATCTCACATGTACAATATTTGTCTGCATTTCTACTGAAGTAGATTATCAAGAATAGTGTCATTATACATTACAGTGACAATTTCTGAGCAGTTATTTTTGTATTTATAGATAATGAATTTCACAACTTCTACATATTGTCTACCAAAAAATCCTGAAGGAGAATGTCCCTCAAGCTGAAGCGCACTTGGGTTCTGCAGCAGAACAATGATCCAGAACACACCAGCAAGTCCACCTCTGAATGGCTTAAGAAACACAAAATGATGACTTTGGAGTGGCCTAGTCAAAGTCCCCACCTGAATCCCATTGAGATGCTGTGGCATGACCTTAAAAAGGCGGTTCATGCTGGAAAAGCCTCCAATGTGGCTGAATTACAACAATTCTGCAAAGATGAGTGGAACAAAATTCCTCCACAGCGCTGTAGAAGACTCACTGCCAGTTATCGCAAAAGCTTGATTGCAGTTGTTGCTGCTAAGGGTGGAACAACCAGTTATTAGGTTTAGGGGAAGATCACTTTTTCACACAGGGCCATTTAAATTTGGATTTTTTTTCCCCCTTATTAATAAAAATCTTCATATAAAAACTGCATTTTCTGTTTACTTGTGTCATCTTTGTCTCACATTTAAATTTGTTTGATGATCTGAAACATTTATAAATATAAACGCATTAATTTTCTTAGAAATAAATTAGACTACAGCCTAACTCATAATAAGAATTGCAATTTGGCAATATCTTGCAAAACCCCTTGGTTACCTAATTTGTTTTTTATCATGCTTTCTTGTGCACAAAATACACCAAACCCCCGTTATCCCCCTAATTCATGAAGATGCTCACAGTTTTCCAGCCTCACATGTAGAGATGCTGGATGATCTAGGATGATCTGACATATCGCACAATAAAGAGCTCAGCCATTGGGGGTCAGGAACACCAACGTCTGGTAAAGTTTGGGAACTCCTAGATCTGTGTTGAACTGGCCGACCCGCCTGAACCGTTTCATCCCTGTGTTCACCGCTGCAGCAACGTGCTGTCACTTCTGTTTATCTGTGATTCCACTGTGAAGTCCAAATAAAATGTTTTTTTGACCCTCCACCTCACCAACAAGCACCTCCACTTCATTCTCCATGAAACTGTTTTCTTGTCTTCTCAGTCGCCAAGATCAAGCTTTGAATGCCTCAGATCAGCTGGCTTATTGATATGCAAAAATATCCATAAGGTGCTTTGCATTGACCCTTTATGTGTTCTAATAAACTAATCAGAACATTTCTTCAGTATCTCTGCCCTCTGGCAGATTTTATTGGTCATCTTTGTTTGGAAATTTGAACTGGAACCGGATCTGGCTAAATGCTGGAACATTTTCTTTAAGCAACAAAGTAAAAGAAGTCAGTTTTAAAATTTTACATAACGTGTACCCCGCTAAAAAATGAAAATAATTTTAAAAAATCATAGAGAGATTTAACCATTTCGTGTAGCTACATTTTGTGTACAAAACATTGAAACAATGACATTTATTTTACCAATGTATGTACTCAAAGATATTTTGAACAGATGTTCAATATTATATCCAACAGAAAACTGGACAAAACGTGCAGCTTACAGAGAAAGATATTCTACTTTATATGGAAAAAAGACATGGATAAAGACTGTACTTATTTCATCCAGCTTCTACTACTCCTTGGAAAATTTCATATCCAAAAAGCAAGATGGTCTGACTCTAAACCAAACGTAAACTGCTTCCTCCAAGAACTTGCACAATACTGTACAGCATCACAATAAAAGAACTTGAAAACCAAAAGTCAGTTAAAACAAACTGGGTTTTTTTTGACAAATTGAATGTGATCCCATGATCCTATGTATATTTATGTGATGTACTTTGTGTATATACTCAACTTGTTTTGTAATATGCCCTTTATTTATTTATTTCTCTTTTTCGTTTTCCTTTCTGATTGACCAGCCTTTTGCTTTTTAAAATTTGTTTCCCCTTGTATAGCGTTGTGTCTAATACACACCTGGTATTCACATGTTTTTGTCTAATTGTTACGCGCAGCAAAAAAAACGCAGTGTCGCCTCTTGTTCTCTACACTCATAACATAACCGACCATGTTCTCTCCTACTGATGACTGCGCCTGCGCGGCAGGTGACCGCTAGATGGCAGACGCGTTTAGTTCGCCTCCAGAGAAGAAGAAGAAGACGGCACTTCCGGTCAGATAGTAAACAAGATGGCGTCTGGCAGCGGGGTGAGTTTATCTGTTGTTAAATGTGTGACTTGGCTTCACTGAAACCTGTGCGTGACTGTGGAGCAGAGCCCTCCGGCGCACGCGACCCCAGCACCTGCGGGTCTACGGAGCGGAGAAGCGCCGCCTCGCGCCAGCAGCTAGCCGGCTAGCTGTTAACCTGCTAACTAGCCGGCTAGCTGCTGTAGATCAGCGCTCGCGAGCGCACCAGCTGTTGCTGGATCCGTGATATTAATTGAAAATTAATAACTCTATAACAGATAATTACAATATTATATCCAACTTTATGTCTAAGTTTTACGCTAATCTTTACAAGAAAGAGCCACGTTCTGACTTATGATATCTTTACATCCATAAAATTGTTAATAAAAAGTGAGCATTTCAACAAACAATGAGTGTAATGATCCAATATCCATTGAAGAAATACAACGGGGTATAAATAACTTGAAACCCAACAAATCGCCGGGGAATGATGGGAAGAAGCTCTGAATAATGAGGAATTACCACATTCTATGAAACAAGGTCTGATAACTTCAACCCCAAAGCCTGATAAAGATGCGTTTTATACTGACAGTTGGAGAGGCATTACCCTAATAAACAATGATTACTACTATACAATACATGTACATGAATTTTGACCATTCAATAATAATAACAAAAAAAAAGTTTTTTTCTAAAAAAAAAAAAGGTCCTTGACATTACGGAAATGCGTCTGCGATTCTCATACAGATGGTTAATGTTATCCACATGTTTGTGTGTCATGGGCCCAGTCCCAAACCGCCCCCTACACACTACGCCTTAACTGTAGAGTGTCACTCCCAGTGAAGTCCCACTGGCAGCTGTGGAGGCGCTTTGATTGCAGGTGGAGGGTGTTAATGACAACGAGACACCCTCTTATCACCACTGAAAAAGCAAAGCAGTCCGTGTCAAATAAATCTGTGTGGAAATACTTACTCACACTCATGTGTGAAGAACAATGTTTATTTTAAAGAAATAATAATGATCCTAAACAATTAAATACATGATAAAATTGTTATTATTATTACTAGGCCTAATTATTACTAATTATCATTAGTAATGGCTTCATGAAGCAATGAGGCTTTCCAGCCAATTGGTTTGGAGAAGGTTCAGTTCTCGGTGTTTCATTGATATTCCTCTTTAGTGACATCTAGTGTCCGAACGGGTCCACATCACCTTTTATAATTGACGGTGGAAAATGCTGGAGATGAATCCAGATGTGAGGAGACCAAGTTTCAGGCCAGAGACATTTTCCCCGTCACAGAAGATGTGTTTGGTCTTCGGGAGGTCAGGGAAGTGGGTAGGAGTGAGTAACGTCGTGGTAGCATCGTGGGCTTTGGCGCGGAGGACCTGGGTTCGAGTCCCCGACACGACTCCTAGGTGAACCACTGTGGACCCCTGAGCGAGGTCCTTAACCCCCGGGCGCTTTAAGTAGCAGCCCACTGCTCTCTGGTAATGTACAGAGATGGGTAAAATGCAGAGCCCTAATTTCCCCTCTGGGATCTTAACAGTATAACCCAAAAAAAAAGAAGGATGGAGGTTGTGGACGGCTCCCCCCATTCTAACGTCTCTGCTTTCTCTTCCAGTCCAGTAAGAACGACTTCCGTCGCAAATGGGACAAAGACGAGTATGAACACCTGGCCCAGAAACGTCTGGCGGAGGAGAGGGACCGGGAGAGGAAGGATGGTGGGGACAGTCTTGCTTCCGTTTCCATAACAACTACGTTTCCTTCTTACTGACACGCTGTCGTGTCCCTCCTCTCTTTCAGGAAAACCCACGCCGCCGGTCAAACGGGACCTGCTGCGTCACCGGGACTACAAAGTGGACCTGGAATCCAAACTGGGGAAGACCATCGTCATCACCAAGACCACTCCTCAGGCTGAGATGGGCGGGTGGGTGGCTCTCCACGCCTGACGCCAGAGCCGGAGTGGCATCAGTCTGACCTCCTCCTCTTCTCTTCCAGCTACTACTGCAATGTCTGCGACTGCGTGGTCAAGGACTCCATCAACTTCCTGGACCACATCAACGGGAAGAAACGTGAGTTTCCGCTCGGCTATGGGAACACTGGGCTCCAACCGGGACGCCATCTAAACGTGGAAATGGGCTGTGGAACGGTCCAGGTAAGACGGGTTCTGATTGGTTGTCTCTCCTGTGTTACCGAGCAGACCAGAGGAACCTGGGAATGTCGATGCGGGTGGAGCGCTCGTCGCTGGATCAGGTGAAGAAGCGATTCGAGGTCAACAAGAAGAAGCTGGAGGAGAAGCAGAAAGAGTACGACTTCGAGGAGCGCATGAAGGAGCTGCGTGAGGAGGTGGGGATGGAGGCCACGCCCCCTGCTAGTCTTATAAGAGAGGTCACACCCACTGCTAGACTTAAAGTGCTGATGACACGTTTTTGACATCTTTTGCCATGTTTTATAGACCAAAACGTCCTTCATGATGATCCATGTAACAGAAACAAGCACAGCTGCATAGATGAGTCATTAGAAAACATGGCTGCTTTTCTGACCAGACTGTGGCACTGTGAGCTGAAACCGGACGTGACGTCTGCAAGAGCGTCTTCGCAGCTTATTTAACATGGAAGTTAATTGTGGTTTTTAAGTTCCTCTTCCAGTTTTACAGACAAACAGTCACGAATGAGCCTTCAAACTGTATTGACAGTTAATGGTTAAAAGCTCGTAAGTGCAGCGTTAGTTTATTTAGGTTTCCTACGAATTCAGAATTTTATTTTGAAGAGGATAAAGAAGCAGGTCGGAGTCGTACTCACGGGCAAACAGGCAGCAGTAGTAGCCGTCTGCTCGTCTCTCCTGTACAGCATCTGTTGACTGAAACTTAGGCACCAGCGTGTTGAGACTTCTAACACGATGAAACTGCGATCATCTCCTCGGAAATATTCATTTTCATCCATCGTTGCTTCATCACATCGGTCATTCAGCTCCTGCTATCGGCAGACAGCAGCGGCTCGGTTATATGAGGACGTCTCCGGTCATCAGATCTCCTCCAGCCGCTTCCAAAGATCCATCCTTCCCTTCATCCTCGTCCTTATAAACGGGATTGGGAATTGGGATTTTACTCGCACGAGTCTAGCGTTTATTTTCACGGAGGGAACTTCGGACTATACCTTCAACCTGTCGTGGTTAACCCGTCTATGCAAACCTGTCCTAATCCATCCTGGTTAACCCGACTATGTTAACCCTTCCTGGTTAACTAGTCTATGTTAACCCGTCCTGGTTAACCCGTCTCCTTCACCTGTTCTGTTCCAGGAGGAGAAGGCGAAGGCCTACAAGAAAGAGAAGCAGAGAGAGAGGAAGCGGCGGGCGGAGGAGGACGTGGACTTTGAGGAGGATGACGAGATGGCGGCGGTGATGGGCTTCTCAGGGTTCGGCTCGTCCAAGAAGAGCCACTGATGGAGCTCTGAGACTGAAGCTGGTGTCCGTTGGGGGCGGAGCTTCAGACAGACTGTAGACGCTGGGGGGCATTATGATCCTCTCCATCCTGGACGGGCGTTTTATTCTGGAAGTCCGCCCTGCTGCTTCCTGTCAGAGGCAGACTGACTAGGACGGGAGGGACATGAGGGACATGGGAGTGGGAGGGATGGGAAGGTGGGAGGGACATGAGGACGAGACCGGGGAGACAGGACATTGTGTGACCAGGTGTGATGGAGGAGCTGAACTGAGACCAAACTTGCAGGAGTTTCCTCTGACAAGCGTGATGATGATGATGATGATGATGATGATGATGATGATGATGATGTTCTGTTAGAATGTTGGTTTTGCTTGTTTGTCTGAAGCGGCTGGTCCAGGTCCAGCTGGGAGACCTGGAGATTAAAGATCTGCTGATTAAAGACGGACCTGGGGCCTCATTTATGAAGTTCGCTCATGCACCAAACCAGGCCTGGACGCGGCGTAGGTGGTTTTCCTCAGGGGTGCCCAGGTCTGGTCCTGGAGTCCTGCCGTCCTGAAGACCTGGAGTCCTGCCATCCTGGAGTCCTGGAGTCTTGCCATCCTGCGACCTTTAGATCAGGGGTGTGTAGCTCCGGTCCTAGAGACCTGGAGTTAGGGCTGTGCGATATACGGATATGATATTGCGTTATGATATTTACATAAGAGAGATGTGATATTTACACATATCGTTATATCGCGGTGTTAGTTGTGCAAATTTCTTTGCTTTATTTTCTCACAATGACCCGACTGCACCTCGACACCTGATTATTTAATGAGGGTGGGAAAAAATATTGATACACTGAAATATTGTGATATGATACACTGAAATATTGTGATATTTTCATATGCCGATACCGCGTTTTATGGGATCGGTCTATTTTACAAATGAAATATCATGCGAAATCATCGTTTTGTTACGAAATCTCATGAGATTTCACGAAATACCGCAAGATGATAGGCTCGTTCGGATTGACTGCGTCTGTCTACTGTCTGACTTCGTGGTCAGAGGAGAGCTGCGTGAGTCGTCGGGCGGACCATGAACGCAGCGCATCTTAGCCGGACAAGTTCGCCAACGTGAAGACTGCAATAACGGAGGATTTCGCGGCATTTGCCTTTATTTAACTGAAAGTTACTGAACGCTGTGCAGATGTGATCAAGTCTAATTTCAAAGTATTGAAACAGCGTGTTGTTGACGCTGATAACATGAACTTGTGCTGTAGCAGACAGAATGTTATTTGCCTGTTAAGGTGAAACATAGAGGACAGTAATCTGGTAAATGTCCAACTCAAATATAAAAACAAATGCTTTGCCTTGATGAATAAATTTAAAACAAATAAAAGAAATAGAAACTTTTCTTTTTTTTTTTAGATGGGGGTAGAAATAAAAATATATATATATATATATATATATTTTATTAGGATTTGGGTGCTCATGGATAACATGGGGGGGGGGAGTGCAAAGGGAGCATGTGGAAAGGTGGATGCACACCAATAAGTCCAACAAATCCAAATTATGAAGAGGATTTGTGAAGGTTTTGGTATAACTTCGTTAAGCTTCATATTTATCTGAGTAGAATAACTTGTGGCTGCAACACGTTTGTGTTATTTTGTTGCAGCAGTCAGATTTCAGCCTGTCCAGGTTTGTGAACATCAGCCTAACTGCAAAATGAAACACCAAGGCTGTTTGAAATAAATGTGTAGTCTATTGAAAACAGCTAAATGGATTTATTACTGCAGCATCATGTGGAAGTCCCGTCCAAAAACCGGAGCTTACGTCAGAGAGAGATTAAACCAATCAGGACCAGGTTCTGTCGGCGGCGGAGGCAGGTCCAGAAGCTGCAGTTGCTGAGGTGTAACTGCACGATATGACTGCAGACGGACGCCCCCCGCGATGTTTGATGATCATGTGGTCACGTTTTCCGGTGCAGTGCAGACGCAGTCTGAAGTCGGACAAAGTTTCTAACCAACACGAAACATTCCAAGACCACGATCCCTCACTTCCAGCAGAGTTGCGCTGCAGATAGCCAAAGTCGAACGAGCCTTGTATCTCGATCTATTTTACTCATGAAATCTCACAACACTGTGTTTTTAAATATAGATCTGATATTGGCATATGAAAATATCGCGATATTTCAGTGTATCAATATTTTTTCAGACCCCTATTACTTAAATTGTCTGGAAGACAAGTCCTCCCCAAGACTTTTACAAAGAAATCATAAAAACCAGCCAACTATCTTTAATTACTTTGGTTAAACAAACATTTCTAACCAGTGTTTTGTCAGTTCCATCACTGCAGTGGAGCGATACCTTTACGCTAAACATGTTTCAATACTAAAAAACAGGTGTTTGATATGAAATGAAACTTTCAGACAAACTTGGGTAAAAATACCGGTATATATCGTATATTGTCATCTAAAATAAATATATCGTGATGTGATATTTGGTCTATATCACCCAGCCCTACCTGGAGTCCTGGAGACCTGCCATGTGACCTTTTTTACAGTTTGAAGTAAATTCAACAATAAATGTTTATTGTTCACGTCAAGTTTAAATCAACATTGTGCAGCAAAATCACTTTTTCCATGAAGATTTATCTCATATAACCCATCTTTTAAGACAAGACAGAAAATATTCAGTCAATACAAGGAATTTCAACCCCAGTCCTGAACCTTACCGAGTCACCAAACGCCTATTTATAGCACACAAATCTTATATATTTCTGCCACTTGCTTCAAATATCTCGGATTTTTTTCTTAACTTGCCAATATTTTGTTCTTCTACATTGTTTAAAATTTCAGGATATTTGTACAGCATTTAAAATGAATGTTCAAAGAATTCCATCATTTGACTCTTGACAGACACACACTTTAATTTTAAAGTAGTATGAGCACATGCAGTCTTGAAATAATATTGCTATCTTTGGCCCTCATCTACAACAAGAAACAAGAATGTTTGTAGCTTCAGGCAAAATTCTTTTTTTTTATCTTTCCATATATCAGCAACATTTTGAAGTCGACTAGATCCTTTAGTTTAAGCTGTGGTAACCTGACAGACCATTGGAGTGCACTCTAATTCCTCTCACTGATGATTCGTTTTGCTGTTTTCTATAACAGAACAAAGGTTTTATGTTACTGGGATAAGTATTCCTCCAGACTTCTGTGCAGTATACAAAATGCAGAAGAATAAGCGAACAATACAATATAATGAAATGTGACTCAACAAATATTTTACTTTGTATAACATAGCAATGCTTTTGCCAAATTTACTCTTAATGTAATTTATATGGGCCTTCCAATTTAACTTTCCACCTAAAATAACACCCAAAAACTTAACCTCCTAGATCATCTGAAACTGTCATTCTTTTTTCGATTACCAAAACTCACAAATTTATTTATTTTTTTTATTTTTATTTTTTTTACCAATTTAAGAATAACTTGTCAATAAACTAATTCCTCACTTTAGCCGTTTCCTCTCCTTATACTTCCTATAATCTCTAATAAATTTCTCCCAGAATTGAAAATGGTGTGATCACCTGCAGACAACAGAATTTGTAACATTTTGGATACGTCACATCATTTATAAATGTAAAAAGTAGTGGACCTAAAACTGACACTTGTGGAACTCCACATATGACTTTTTTATATTTAGAGTTTTGCCCATTAAAATGTACAAACTGCTGTTTGATGATGTACTGGAGCCCCGATTCCATAGTTAAAGGATAAGTTTGTTTTTCCAACCTGGACCTTATTTCTAGGAGTATATACGTGCATTTACTCACCGTTAAAGTTTCTGCATTACTTTGAGTCCTACGGAAGATATTATGTTGAGTCGCTCTTCGATGAGCGTTCTGTATCATGGCGGAGACGGGGAAGCCGCTAAGACATTATCTGCAGCAAAACTCCTTGATTTTCTCTAATAGGCTACTTTAAGTTGAATGAACGAACAAACGAGTACTATTGTCCTGTGAGGTCAGATTTAGCTTTCCAGTAGTTATCAGGGTGTTTACACACTTCTTGGGGCCGTGCGTTCACGATGTCTGCTTCCGTAGTACTGCTGAGACAAGTAGCTAGCTACCCAGACAACAATATCACAATTGGCGAAATTCTGAACTCACAGGACAACTGTACTCATTCGTTCGTTTTTTCTTTTAGAAGCATTGATGAAATGAAGGAGTTTTGCAGCAGATAATGTCTTATAGAGGCTGCCCCGTCTCTGCCATGATACCGGACGTTCACCGAAGAGTGACTCGACGTAATATCTTCCAAAGGACTCAAAGTGACGCAGACACTTTACTGGTGAGTAAATGCACATATAAACTCCTAGAAATAAGGTCCAGGTTAAAAAAAAAGAAACTTATCCTTTAAATAATAACAGTTCATGATTAACGGTATCGAAAGCTTTACGCAAGTCGAAAATATCATGGGTGCCCAGGTTCGGTCCTGGAGTCCTGGAGTCCTGTCACCTCCGACCTTTAGATCAGGGGTGTCCAGGTCCGGTCAGACGGTACCAGATGGTACCGCTGAGAGACGTCAGCTGTAAAAAACGTGCAGCTTCTTAAATCTTCATGTAACACCGTCCATATTAATAAATGACAAATGAAATAAAATATGCGTGTACCACAACGATGGTTCCCAGTTTTGTCAAAGTTGAAGTCCACTTGTCACGGGGTGGTCCTTTTAGAATACCGGCGACCGCTGGAGGGACAGAAAGAAGGCCGTCGCCGGCAGGTAGTGGTTGAATAATAATAAACTTTATTAAAGAAATGAAATAGCTGAAGTAATAAAAGTACTGATAAAAGGCCTAAAAGGGCTGGAGGTGGCTTTGACGGCTCTTCCAGCATCCTGGTCCATGGCAGCGTCCCGGTTCGTGGCCCCGTCTCCTCTGGCCACAGGCCTCTGCAGGCTCTGCAGCTGCCCTCCAGTTCCCTGGGGGGCCTGCAGAGATTTATTTGAGGGTTGTTCAAGGATGACTCTTGTTTCTTTCAACCTGGACCTTATGTGCAGGAATATTTACATGCATTTACTCACGGGTAACATTTCTGCATCACTCTGACTCTTTTGGATGATACTCAGAGCAGTTGTTTATCCATATACTCTGAACGGCTCTGAACGCAGCGGCTCTGAACGCAGCGGCTCTGATCGCAGCGTTTCTGACCACGTTTTTAGCTGAAGACGTCTTTGTTCCTTTTTTAGCTGCAACTGAAACTGTGTTTCATCTACAGGAAGCAGGAAGTCTGCAGGTTTCCTGGCTGCGGATGATTGACCAGAACAAGATGCAGCCGTCTGATTGGTCCCTGCTGGTAGCGCTGATGTCACTAATGAGCAGCTGTTCATGTGAATGGAGAACTGTTTCACTACAGCCTTGAGTCTGGAACCTGGAGTCTGGAACCTGGAACCTGGAACCTGGAATCTGGAACCTGCAACCTGGAGTCTGGAGTCTTGAAACTGGAGTCTCCACCTGTAGTGATCTGCGTGGTCTCGTCTGGAGAAACGTTCCTGATCTGGAGGCGTGGGCTTGTCTGGATCTGGAGGCGTGGCCTCATCCTGATCTGGAGGCGTGGCCTCGTCCTGATCTGGAGGTGGGGCTAGCCAGGAGTTTTTCTGTGTGTTTTTTTAAAACGGAACTTCCTTAACTGGTTTTCCAGGACCCCATTCCCACCTTTTACTTGGTTGAGTCTAAAGTCCAGTGTTTTTCAATCCTGGTCCTCAGTGACCCCTGCCGTGCTGGTTTTCAAGATGTTCTTACTTTAACACACCTGTTTCAGATGAAAGGCTCGTTAGCAGCTTGCAAAGAACTTGATGAGTAGTTCAGCTGATCTGAATCAGGTGTGGTGGAGTTGGAAACCTGGAATACATGCAGGGCAGAGGTCCCTGAGGACCAGGATTGGGAAACCTGGTCTAGACTATCTGTTCTTGAACGTTCCAGTTCTACATCCCAACCCCCCTGCGAAGGCCTGGTCCTGTTCCTGGCTGCAGAGATAAGGGTGGAACCCATTTCACTCCTCCCCAGGTTTCCCCCCCGCCCCTGAGTCTCCCCCCCAAAAGGGGGGGGGGGGCTCCCCCCTCTGTTTTGCACGTTCATGTGTAGGAGTAGGTGTGTCCCAATGCCTGTGAGGACGGATGGGAAGGGCTATATATCCCTTCAAACCAAGATTTTTCAGGAACACACTTCAAATGGAGGGATACGACAATCACCAGCAAGATGGCTGCTACAGTCAAACAACATCCACAAATATAAATATTTTCTGCAAAGATAAAGTTTTAAAACCATGAAAACCATTTTATTGTCTAGTTTAACACTGTTTAAATGCTTAACGGTCATTTTCTTTGTAAAAAGCACATGAGAAAAATTGCGAGTACTATATTGACGCTTCAGTATCATAACCGCCAGCAGGCTGAAAACCAGCTTCTGTAGTGCTCAGTGCTCTGTAGGCAGCCCTGATAATCTACGGTGACAGATTATCAAGAACAACTTCAGCAACATGGCTGCTGGTCTTCATTTACATGGAGGTCATTTGTCAGATGCAACACAAGCAGGAATGTCTGCTTGTGTTACTTATTTTTTAAAAAGCCACTAGCGACAAATCTAGCAACTTTTCCTGGTGTTCATGGAGACATAAAGTTTATATCTCTCCAGCCATTCATCGGGTGCTGCCTGCCGTCGGCCCTTCCCTCCCTGTTTCCCGGCACTCACTCACTGTTCACGCTGTCCTGGTGCAGCAGCAGCCTTTCCAGCTGCTGTGAGATGACCACACCCCTCATCCAGATTATTTTGCATGATACCTTGTGGCACAACTAGGTCTTCTTTGCACCATGACTCAAATGTGTATGTCACCCCTTCAGTACCCTTGTAAATTAGCATCACAGCATGTATAATAAGAAAAGTGTGGGCTGCCATTAAATGGTACTGTGCATGTGTGAAATTGATTATCTGGTGCAGTGATGTCATTTAGCGACTTCTGGTGACTTTGGCGAAGAGTTGACAACAGTGGTAGGGGGTGACTATCAGCCCTACCCTTGTAGCTTCATTTTAAGTGGCAAGGGGACGGGGTAAAAAAGAGAATTGAGATTGGGCCTGAGAGTCTGTCGTTAATCTGTCCGGTCTGGTTGAATAAAGTTAGGCTGAGTTGTTGAAGCTGCTGCAGGAGGCAGCTCTGACGGAGCGTCCCAGGTCCGGCAAACAGGTCTGGGCGCTGACCCTGATCCAGAGCCGGGTTCTTGCTGCAGCCTTGCAGCAGCAGCACCGCTTGCTGCAGCTGCTGCGACTGTTCCGCTCTGTGGTCGGACGGGGGAGGAGGATGATGCTGCCTTCACACTCACTTCCTCTCAGAGGGAGGGAGCGAGAGAGTGGAGGAAAGAGAGGCGAAGAGGTAGAGAGACACTGGAACCAGAAGAGAGAGAGCAGTAAAGGAGGAAGCCATCTTGGGCCTGGGTGATATGTTCGTCGTCTCTTCTGCTGTCTCGGCTCAGGAAGACCCCGTTTGGGGAAGTAAGAACTGAAGACAGTTTTTTGTCTGTTTCAGAGTTTTTCAGAGAAGTTTAGTTTTGAGTCTGGCAGGAAGAGGTGGCGGAGACACGAGGCCCGTCGAATGCTGGACAGAAAACCAGCAGCAGGAGGGACAAGACCACCAAGACCAGCAGGGATCCTCTTGTGAGAGGGAACAGGTGTTGGATCAGGATCAGCCGTTGGACGTGAGGAGGACGCAGGATGAATTCGGACCGAGTGCCTTCCAGATCGGAGGTGATGGGGTGGAGTCCACAGCAGCTGGCAGACTACCTGAAAAGGGTGAGGCCCATCTTATTTTCTCATTTTAGACAGCGGTCTCTGACCCCAGACCTCTGGACCCTCACTAGGCCCCTGCAGGTACGAAGGTCTGGATGTCTCAGCTGGACATCAGCTGAATCTCACTGACAGCAGGAACGTGACTGGAGGAAGTGGAACCGAGGGTTCCTCGTACTTCCTGGTAGCTGGGGTTACTCTGTAGACGGCAGAAACTGAAACAGAGACCTGCAGCGATCCAGAACTGACAGAGACCAGCAGTGGTCCAGCACTGCTGCAATGAAAATTCTGCCTGGTCCTGCTAATGGCATCCCAGCCAGTCTCTCGCTGGTCTCACCTTTGTTGGGGTACAAAGCCCCTTTTGGTTTGTGGACCAAAGAGAAGGCGTCATCCGACCCTCAACGTCTGGGGAGTGAGATGGCCTCCGCTCCTGGATCCCAGAGACACCATCTTTCTGAGGAAATGGAGGATGAAGGACGAGAGGAAGGAGTCGAGGTTCAGTCTAAATACGCACCTCTAATGCCTGCTGCACACAAGAGCTTTCTGCTGAGCTTAAGTCATTAGAGGCCGTTTGCTCAGCAGATAGTCGCCGTTTGCGCCTGATTTTTGGTAAGTTTTCTGCTGTTTGACATTTTTTATCTTGCGAGGTGAAAAAATCGCCATGTGCGCTCAGCTTGATCTCTGCTGAGAGCAGAAGATCTAGCAACCAATCAAAACGCGTCCATAGATCACATGATTTCAAGATGGCAGCTGGCGGCGACATATCCGTTACATTTCAGAGGATAGATTGGTGGAAATACGGCCAGACTAGACCTGCTGATATAATGTTTCGTCGGACTTCAAAACATCCATCCAGATATCGTCTCTAAGTTTCATTCACTTTTCTTACATGACTTCTTCTTTCCAGTTTAATGGCGGTTGGCAAACTCAAAAGTGGATTACTGCCAACAACTGGTATGATTATACTATGGTACAGTATGTCGCATACGATTTACTTGATAAAACAACAAAATGAATAAAAAATTAAATACAGTACAATAACACAATTCAGCCAAAAAGATCCTCAAAACTTTGCCTTCAGTCTTTGGATCTTTTTGCAAAATATCAGTCAAGTCTTCTAAAGTGACGACAGAGGGCTGCCATCTTGAAAACATGTGATCTGTGGACACGTTTTGATTGGTCGCTTGATCTTCTGCCCCAAGCAGAGCTTAAATTGAGCACACACGGTGAGTTTTTCACCTCACGAGACAAAAAATCAGGCACACACGACAACTATCTGCTGAGCAAACGGCTTCCAATGACTTGTAGCTCAGCAGAAAGCTCTTGTGTGTGGCAGGCATGACGCCCCGTTTGCACCAAGGTGGCCGGTTTAGTACTGGATGGGTCGGGTTGGGACGGGATTGGATTCAGAAGCTTTATTTGTGATTGAACCAATGTCCCAGCAAATCTAAATCACTTTCATTATAACCTGTCCAAGGTCAGACACCGCCTACAGAGGACAAAAACACACCTCAGTACAAATAAGCTCATATGCAGACAATCACAGCATCATGAGACACGTTGCAGGGAGGGGACGGGTCCCAGAGCCACGGTGGGGGGAGAGGACGCAGCTGAGAAGCCCGATCCTACGCATCCTCCACGTGTTACCAGGAGGTGGAGGGAGGGGGACGGGGACTGTTTCGGATGGATCGGGACAGGATGGGACGGGATGGTTTGGGTCAGGATGTGTATGGGACCAGACACGGAGTGGGTCCAGACGGTATGATATGAGGACGTCTGGGTGCAGGATGGGTTGGGACCGGATGGGTTGGGATGGTGATGGATGCAGATTATACATTTCTACGTGTTGACAGTGGGAAAGTGCCAGCATATCCGGATCTAGGGTTACTTTTTGGGATCTCTCCGCTGGGGCTTGGAAGAAAAAGCATCAAAAGCCCCGTTTCCATCAGTGGGTCTGGGTCGGGTCGGGCTGGATCGGTCCACATTTTTTGGTGTCTCCACAAATAAAAACTGGGACAGGTACCCTTATATCCGACCCGACCCGGCCTACTTTTTTGGTACCCATCAGTAGGGGTACTGATCTAGCCGATCCGGACCAGAGAGGTGGAGCTAATATACAGCAATCCGTTGATCCGTTGAAAAATCCATCACTTCCCGTATGACCCGGCGTACAAACAAAGCAGGGGTGACTCCTTTTGTTTCTGTCATGTGTGGTGTGGTGTTTTGGTTAAACGGCGTTGCATGGCGATGATGTCACGCGATCACGTCACGCGATCACGTAGCAGCGCTGTCCAGCTAATTCTCCACCTCCAGAGTAAGGGTACAGTATGTGGGGACGCAGCGTGAAATCAACACATCCGTACCCAAACCCACCCGATCCGGCTTGGCCTGGCCCGGCCCGGCCCAACCGGACCCACACCCGCAGGTGGAAACGGAGCTAAATTTAGATAGTTTCTGTTGTTGGAGGTGGTTTTGTGAGGATAGAAGGTAAATCAGGGGTCTCCAAGTCCAGTCCTCCAGAGCAGTGTTTCCCAATCCTGGTCCTCAAGGACTCCCGCCCTGCTGGTTGTCAAGATGTTCTTACTTTAACACACCTGACTCGGATGAAAGGCTCGTTAGCAGGCTTGCAGAGAAGTTGATGACCAGTTTAGCTGATCTGAATCAGGTGTAGTAGAGTTGGAAACCTTGAATACATGCAGGGCAGGGGTCCCTGAGGACCTGGGTTGGGAAACCCTGCTCCAGAGCTACTATCCTGCACATTTTGGTTAATCCCTTCTCCAACACACCTCAATCTAATGAACAGCTCGTTACCAGCCTCTGCAGAGCTGGATGACACGTGCATGACAGAATTAGCCATTTGATTCAGGTGTGTGGGGGGAGGGTATGTTTTAAAAACTGCAGAATTGCAGCTCTCGAGGACTGGACTTGGGCAGTCCTGAAGTAAATGGAAGCAGAAATAACTGGAAATGAGGAAAACGTAGAAACATGGAAATAGTTTCTGTTGTGTGTTTGTTTCACTACCTGAAAGCCAAGACTGGAGAGGAGATATGCAGATGAGGAAAGGCTTGGCCACTGTTGAACTGATGGTATTTCTACAAAGTTCTGCTATGCCTGCAGCACACGAGAGCTTTCTGCTGAGCTAAAGTCATTGTAGGCCGTTTGCTCAGCAGACAGTTGCCATGTGCGCCAGATTTTTGGAGAGTTTTCTGCCTCACAAGGCCTTGAGGTGAAAATCAAACACATTTAATATTTTTTACCTCGCAAGGTGAAGAACTCACCGTGTGCGATCAACTTGAGCTCTGCTGGGGGCAGAAATTCTAGCGACCAATCAAAACAAGTGTATCTATCTGCAGCTTGCAACACAGGAGTGTGTCCTATAGTGGGTGGGTTGTGGTTAGGTTTAGGGAGAAGGGTCAGGGGTCTCATAGGTCTGGTGGGTGTGTCGTTGACTGACGTCACTCTACGACACCCCCACT
The DNA here is from genome assembly GCA_023101725.1 of Atherinomorus stipes. NCBI lineage: Eukaryota > Metazoa > Chordata > Actinopteri > Atheriniformes > Atherinidae > Atherinomorus > Atherinomorus stipes. The sequence continues at coordinate 165,447 of JALJCO010003679.1, forward strand.
TTACGGCACGCCTCCATCTTGCAAGTCGCAGATAGACCCTACTCAATCAAAACGTGATTTCAAGATGGCAGCCCTCTATCACGTTAGAAGACTTGACTGATATTTTGCAAAAATATCCAAAGACTGAAGGCAGAAAAGTTTTGAGGCTCTTTTTGTTAGAGACTGAATTGTGTTATCGTATTTCATTTTAATTTATTTTGACTTTTTATTTAGTAAATCATATGTGACATACTGTATAATAATACCAGATGGTGGCGGTAGTGCACCTTTGAGTTTGCCAACCGCCTTTAAACTGGAAAAGAAGTCATGCAAAAAAAAAATGACTGAAACTTAGACAGAGACAATATCTGGATTGATGTTTTTGAAGTCCGACGAAACATCATATCACCAGGTCTAGTCTGGCACAGAGAAAGCTGCATGCACTGATGGTATGCAGGTAGATCTAAGACCTGGTTCTGTTGAATAAAGGACTGTTGCAGGGTTCTGACCAGGACTGATCCATGCTGGTCCGTTCTGGTTGGATCTCTCTGATGTAAGTCACTTTGGAAAAAGTGTCTAATAAATTATGGTAGTAATAGTAGTACTGATCATAGTAGTAGTATTTTAGCCTCATAATCTGACAATTGAGGCTGAAATGGAACATAATGACTGGGATTAAAGGTTCTGGATGCTGACTGGGATTAAAGGTTCTAGAAACTGACTGGGATTAAAGGTTCTGATGCTGACTGGGATTAAAGGTTCTAGATGCTGACTGGGATTAAAGGTTCTGATGCTGACTGGGATTAAAGGTTCTGGATGCTGACTGGGATTAAAGGTTCTAGATGCTGACTGGGATTAAAGATTCTGATGCTGACTGGGATTAAAGGTTCTAGATGCTGACTGGGATTAAAGGCTCTAGATGCTGACTGGGATTAAAGGTTCTGATGCAGACTGGGATTAAAGGTTCTAGATGCTGACTGGGATTAAAGGTTCTGATGCTGACTGGGATTAAAGGTTCTAGATGCTAACTAGGATTAAAGGTTCTGGATGCTGACTGGAATTAAAGGTTCTGATGCTGACTGGGATTAAAGGTTCTGATGCTGACTGGGATTAAAGGTTCTAGATGCTAACTGGGATTAAAGGTTCTGGATGCTGACTGAGATTAAAGGTTCTGATGCTGACTGGGATTGAAGGTTCTGGATGTTGACTGGGATTAAAGGTTCTGATGCTGACTGGGATTAAAGGTTCTGGATGCTAACTGGGATTAAAGGTTCTGGATGCTGACTGAGATTAAAGGTTCTGATGCTGACTGGGATTGAAGGTTCTGGATGTTGACTGGGATTAAAGGTTCTGATGCTGACTGGGATTAAAGGTTCTAGAAGCTGACTGGGATTAAAGGTTCTGATGCTGACTGGGATTAAAGGTTGTAGATGCTGACTGGGATTAAAGGTTCTGATGCTGACTGGGATTAAAGGTTCTGGATGCTGACTGGGATTAAAGGTTCTAGATGCTGACTGGGATTAGAGGTTCTAATGCTGACTGGGATTAAAAGTCCTGGATGCTGACTGGGATTAAAGGCTCTAGATGCTGACTGGGATTAAAGGTTCTGATGCTGACTGGGATTAAAGGTTCTGGATGCTGACTGGGATTAAAGGTTCTAGATGCTGACTGGGATTAGAGGTTCTAATGCTGACTGGGATTAAAAGTTCTGGATGCTGACTGGGATTAAAGGTTCTAGATGCTGACTGGGATTAAAGATTCTGATGCTGACTGGGATTAAAGGTTCTGGATGCTGACTGGGATTAAAGGCTCTAGATGCTGACTGGGATTAAAGGTTCTGATGCAGACTGGGATTAAAGGTTCTAGATGCTGACTGGGATTAAAGGTTCTGATGCTGACTGGGATTAAAGGTTCTAGATGCTAACTAGGATTAAAGGTTCTGGATGCTGACTGGGATTAAAGGTTCTGATGCTGACTGGGATTAAAGGTTCTGATGCTGACTGGGATTAAAGGTTCTAGATGCTAACTGGGATTAAAGGTTCTGGATGCTGACTGGGATTTAAGGTTCTGATGCTGACTGGGATTAAAGGTTCTGATGCTGACTGGGATTAAAGGTTCTGATGCTGACTGGGATTAAAGGTTCTAGATGCTAACTGGGATTAAAGGTTCTGGATGCTGATTGAGATTAAAGGTTCTGATGCTGACTGGGATTGAAGGTTCTGGATGCTGACTGGGATTAACTGTTCTGATGCTGACTGGGATTAAAGGTTCTGGATGCTGACTGGGATTTAAGGTTCTAGATGCTGACTGGGATTAGAGGTTCTAATGCTGACTGGGATTAAAAGTCCTGGATGCTGACCGGGATTAAACGCTCTAGATGCTGACTGGGATTAAAGGTTCTGATGCTGACTGGGATTAAAGGTTCTGGATGCTGACTGGGATTAAAGGTTCTGATGCTGACTGGGATTAAAGGTTCTAGATGCTGACTGGGATTAAAGGTTCTAATGCTGACTGGGATTAAAGGCTCTAGGTGCTGACTTGGGATTAAAGGTTCTTATGCTGACTGGGATTAAAGGCTCTAGATGCTGACTGGGATTAAAGGTTCTGATGCTAACTGGGATTAAAGGTTCTGGATGCTGACTGGGATTAAAGGTTCTAGATGCTGACTGGGATTAAAGGTTCTGATGCTGACTGGGATTAAAGGTTCTAGATGCTAACTGGGATTAAAGGTTCTGGATGCTGACTGAGATTAAAGGTTCTGATGCTGACTGGGATTGAAGGTTCTGGATGCTGACTGGGATTAAAGGTTCTGATGCTGACTGGGATTAAAGGTTCTGATGCTGACTGGGATTAAAGGTTCTAGATGCTGACTGGGATTAAAGGTTCTAATGCTAACTGGGATTAAAGGTTCTGGATGCTGACTGGGATTAAAGGTTCTAGATGCTGACTGGGATTAAAGGTTCTGATGCTGACTGGGATTTAAGGTTCTAGATGCTAACTGGGATTAAAGGTTCTGGATGCTGACTGGGATTAAAGGTTCTGATGCTGACTGGGATTGAAGGTTCTGGATGCTGACTGGGATTAAAGGTTCTGATGCTGACTGGGATTAAAGGTTCTGGATGCTGACTGGGATTTAAGGTTCTAGATGCTGACTGGGATTAGAGGTTCTAATGCTGACTGGGATTAAAAGTCCTGGATGCTGACTGGGATTAAAGGCTCTAGATGCTGACTGGGATTAAAGGTTCTGATGCTGACTGGGATTAAAGGTTCTGGATGCTGACTGGGATTAAAGGTTCTGATGCTGACTTGGATTAAAGGTTCTAGATTCTGACTGGGATTAAAGATTCTAATGCTGACTGGGATTCAAGGCTCTAGGTGCTGACTGGGATTAAAGGTTCTTATGCTAACCGGGATTAAAGGCTCTAGATGCTGACTGGGATTAAAGGTTCTGATGCTAACTGGGATTAAAGGTTCTGGATGCTGACTGGGATTAAAGGTTCTATATGCTGACTGGGATTAAAGGTTCTGATGCTGACTGGGATTAAAGGTTCTGATGCTAACTGGGATTAAAGGTTCTGGATGCTGACTGAGATTAAAGGTTCTGATGCTGACTGGGATTGAAGGTTCTGGATGCTGACTGGGATTAAAGGTTCTGATGCTGACTGGGATTAAAGGCTCTAGAAGCTGACTGGGATTAAAGGTTCTGATGCTGACTGGGATTAAAGGTTCTGGATGCTGACTGGGATTAAAGGTTCTAGATGCTGACTGGGATTAGAGGTTCTAATGCTGACTGGGATTAAAAGTTCTGGATGCTGACTGGGATTAAAGGCTCTAGATGCTGACTGGGATTAAAGGTTCTGGATGCTGACTGGGATTAAAGGTTCTGGATGCTGACTGGGATAAAAGGTTCTGATGCTGACAGGGATTAAAGGTTCTGGATGCTGACTGGGATTAAAGATTCTAATGCTGACTGGGATTCAAGGATGCTGTCTGTGATTAATGGTTCTGTTAAAGTTTCTGGATGCTGACTGGGATTAAAGGTTCTGATGCTGACTGGGATTTAAGGTTCTAGAAGCTGACTGGGATTAAAGGTTCTGATGCTGACTGGGATTAAAGGTTCTGGATGCTGGCTGAGATTAAAGGTTCTGATGCTGACTGGGATTGAAGGTTCTGGATGTTGACTGGGATTAAAGGTTCTACAAGGTGACTGGGATTAAAGGTTCTGGATGCTGACTGGGATTAAAGGTTCTGATGCTGACTGGGATTAAAGGTTCTAGATGCTGACTGGGATTAAAGGTTCTGATGCTGACGGGGATTAAAGGTTCTGGATGCTGACTGGGATTAAAGGTTCTAGATGCTGACTGGGATTAGAGGTTTTAATGCTGACTGGGATTAAAAGTCCTGGATGCTGACTGGGATTAAAGGCTCTAGATGCTGACTGGGATTAAAGGTTCTGATGCTGACTGTGATTAAAGGTTCTGATGCTGACTTGGATTAAAGGTTATGTTGCTGACTGGGATTAAAGGTTCTAGATGCTGACTGGGATTAAAGGTTCTGATGCTAACTGGGATTAAAGGTTCTGGATGCTGACTGGGATTAAAGGTTCTAGATGCTGACTGGGATTAAAGATTCTAATGCTGACTGGGATTCAAGGCTCTAGGTGCTGACTGGGATTAAAGGTTCTTATGCTAACTGGGATTAAAGGTTCTAGATGCTGACTGGGATTAAAGGTTCTGATGCTAACTGGGATTAAAGGTTCTGGAGGCTGACATGGATTAAAGGTTCTAGATGCTGACTTGGATTAAAGATTCTAATGCTGACTGGGATTCAAGGCTCTAGGTGCTGACTGGGATTAAAGGTTCTTATGCTAACTGGGATTAAAGGCTCTAGATGCTGACTGGGATTAAAGGTTCTGATGCTAACTGGGATTAAAGGTTCTGGATGCTGACTGGGATTAAAGGTTCTAGATGCTAACTGGGATTAAAGGTTCTGGATGCTGACTGGGATTAAAGGTTCTGATGCTGACTGGGATTAAAGTTTCTGGATGCTGACTGGGATTAAAGGTTCTAGATGCTGACTGGGATTAGAGGTTCTAATGCTGACTGGGATTAAAGGTTCTGGATGCTGACTGGGATTAAAGGCTCTGATGCTGACTGGGATTAAAGGTTCTGATGCTGACTGGGATTTAAGGTTCTAGATGCTGACTGGGATTAAAGGTTCTGATGCTGACTGGGATTAAAGGTTCTAGATGCTGACTGGGATTAAAGGTTCTAATGCTGACTGGGATTCAAGGATGCTGTCTTTGATTAATGGTTCTGTTACTGGTGTTCTATATCTGTGTGAGAGAGAAGAGACGTGTATTAACGGCTCTGGTTCATGCCGTTTGCCTGTCATAGTTTTATTCTCCACCAGCCTTTCGGGTCTCATCAGGTCAGTGGCAGTATGGACACAAGGTTGTGTGTTATCTTCCAGCTGTGGTGGAGTGGTACCTGGATCTGGAGTTAGAACCGCAGCAGCTAATCTAGTAGAACCGCACACCACAGTCACATCCGTGGATACGACCGTCTGGCCATGAATTAAATAAATCCACAAAGAATAACATGAATGTTTGAACATGTAGATGCTGAAAGTAGAGATGCACCGGTCTGGTCTGGTCCGGTCCGGATCGATGCATCTCTAGCTGTAACTGAGAGGAAGCAGATTAAACCAGATCCTGACCCAGAACTTTCCCCCCACAGATGAGTCTGTCCGGCTGTGATAAAGTTGTGATGAAGAACTCCATCAGCGGCTCCAGATTCGTGGTGAGTTCATCGTCTCATGTGACCTTTGACCTGAACCAGCTGATGTTTTCAGAGGAAACCGTCAAACCAGGATGGCTGCCGCCATCGTTCGTTCAGTTCTTTTACAGGAGTCCCAGCTGACGGTCCAGCTTCCAGCTGGGAAGCATTTTCCTGTAAACTGTTTTCAGAAAAGCGTCTTCATTCATTTATTTTGAAAACCATTTCATTTTTTATTCCAACCTGTAAAAGCACTGAACTCAGAACCGGAGCAAACAAAGAACGTTTCAACAAACTATGGCCTAGGAAGATGGCGATGTCATCCATATTTGATCTGAGTCTTCCTGCTCTCATCCAGAGGTCTGCACCTGCAGCCTTCTGGGACTCTAGGATCTGGTCCTGAGAGCGAAGGGGGCTCCACTGAGAACAGGTCTGGGTTCAGCTGAACTTCTGTGTGTTTCTTTCCAGAATCTCAGCGACAACGATCTCCAGAAGTTCCCCAAGCTGCACACACCGTAAGTAGCGCCCCCTGGTGCTGGTCTGGTTTGTGGTCTTCCTGGAACATGTCAGTCCTGCAGGTGAAGGTCAGGATACGGTTCTGTGTCTGCAGGATGATCTCCAAGATCAGCAGTGAGATCAGCCGGAAGGAGGAGAAGAGGAGCTTGTTCGGGAAAAAGTAAGTCTCCGTTTCACTGCTGAGCTTCAGTTCCGACTGGAATGTACAGACGCCGGAGGGGGCAGGTTAAATCTACAAACTAAATCCTGAAGGGGGGGGGGGGGTTAGGTCCGAGTCCATCGCTACGGACATATTTCTGGTCCGGTTGGTGGCTTTCAGATCTGAGTCCATCACTACACCCAGATTTCTAGTCTGGTTGGTGGTTTTTAGGTCCGAGTCCGTAGCTACGGCCAGATTCATGGTCCGGTTGGTGGTTTTCAGGTCCGAGTCCGTCACTACAGCCAGATTTCTGCTCTGGTTGGTGGTTTTAAGGTCCAAGTTTGTCGCTACAGCCAGATGTTTGGTCTGGTTGGTGGTTTTTAGGTCTGAGTCCATCACTATGCCTAGATTTCTGGTCCAGTTGGTGGTTTTTAGATCCGAGTCCGTCGGTGCAGCCATATATATGGTCTTGTTGGTGGTTTTCAGGTCTGAGTCCATTGCTACGGCCAGATATCTGGTCCGGTCGGTGGTTTTCAGGTCAGAGTCTGTCGCTACGACCAGATTTCTGGTCTGGTTGGTGGTTTTCAGGTCCGAGTCCGTTGCTACGACCAGATTTCTGGTCTGGTTGGTGGTTTTAAGGTCTCAGTCTTTTGGCTCCACACCATACTAATAAATTATTGTGGTCTAAAACCAAGTGTTTCAGTTTCATTGTCTAACCCCTGTAATGCAATGTAAGGAGAATCCAATGCTTGAACTCACCGTAGCTGCTCTGAAGTATTTAAAACCTGTTTTTCCTTCTCAGATCTTCCACGCCCAAGTACCACGAACCAGGTGAGTGTTCTCTACTAAACATCAGAAACTGCGTCCCCCAACACAATATCTGGTTTTATATGGACACCATGATGTCCTCGTTCCGTCTGCATGTTCCTGGAAGAGGACAAGTTCACAAGTCGGCGTGTAACTGCCGGTTCTCTAGAAATAATATGTTATTTATTTTTAAGTTTTATTTACCCACAAAGAAACAACTTCCAGTCATGGTTGGGACATCTAGTCATGCTGGTCTTCTTCAAGATGTGGTTTTCCTGTGATCCACATCAGTTAAACTCTCTCCAGTCTCCATCAGATTACCCAAAAAGTTCCCCAGAAGTACGGCGTTCCTCACTGAGTTTACACGTTATCAACCACATTCTTGTCCCTGATTCTCCCTGATTCTGTCTGGCTGTGTAAACAAACTTCAGCCCATGTAAACAAACACCATGCTGTGTAAACAAACATCAGGCTGTGTAAACAAACTTCAGGTTGTGTAAACAAACTTCAGGCTGTGTAATCTTGTTATTTTGACGTGTCTCTTGTCCCAGCAGTGACGACGGCTGAGGACCAGGGCTGGGACGACGACGAGTTCGTGAGTCTGAACTTCTGCTTTTCTTGAGCTCGTGTTCTGGTGGAGCATTGAGCTCATCGTGTCCGCAGAGCTGGAGCCAGATTAGAGCAGCAGGTTCATGTTGACTGAAGATGAGGATGGTTGAAATACTCTGATGAAATACTCTGATTCCTCAGAAATACTCTGGTTACCCTACAGAAATACTCTGACTGCATATATACTCTGATGACTGGAGAAATTCTCTGACTCTGCAGAAATAGCCTGATTACTCTGCAGAAATACTTTGATGACTGCAGGAACACTCTGCAGAAATACTCTGGTTACTCTGCATATGAACTCCAACACTGCAGAAATACTTCGATGACTGCAGAAATACTCTGGTTACTCTGCATATATACTCTGACTCTGCAGAAATACTGACTTTGCAGAAATACTCTGATGACTGCAGAAATACTCTGGTTACTCTATAGAAATACTCTGACTCAGCATATATACTCTGGTTACTCTACAGAAATACTCTGACTCTGCAGAAATACTCTGGTTACCTGCAGAAACACTCTGATGACTCTGCAGAAATATTTTGGTTACTCTAGTCTGCAGAAATACTCTGACTGTGCAGAAATTACTCTGTTTATTCTGCAGAAACACTCTGTAGAAATACTCTGATAACTATGGGGGGGGGGGGGGGGGGTGCGAGAGAGATGTGGGGGATCTAGATCAGATTATGGATGAGAGTCTGGACCAAACTCTGAATCTGAACTAGCGGTCTTTGTCGAGTTTTCCTGCAGACGGATCAGAAATGATCCAGATTTAGGTTTTACCTTCAGAAGTTGGATTAAACCAGCAGATAAATAAATACGATGCTGATTGAAACCAGTGAGCTGATGAATACATTCAGGAAATAAAAACAGGTTTTCATTGGATATCTGCAGTTTTCTGAATTCTGATTGTTAAATATGCAAATGAGCTTAAAGACGGGAAGTTCAGAGATCTGAGTTATTTTCTCATGATGGTTCTGAAGTCTCTGCAGGGAGGAGATTCCTTTGTATGAAGATGAAAATAACTTATCATTTTTAATGAATCTATCCAAATATGATGTTCACCAACACTGAGACCAAGTGAATAAGGAATGTGAAATGTTGGACCTGAAAACAAACAAATGTGTTTTTAAAAAATGATAATTCTGCTTTTTATTGACCGTGTTGCTTCATTTTTCTCCCACAGGATGATGAAGGTGATGATGACTATGAGAGCCCATACAGTGATGAAGGCAGCGGCGGGGACTACGAGTCCCCGACTGAGGACCTGGACATGGCCAATGACTACGAGCCCCCCCCCTCAGAGCCGCCGGAGGACCTGGCCCACAAGCTGTGCCCCACGCTGCCGCTCGGGGACGGGGACTACATCGGTATGTCTGAGACCAGTGCTCCCGTCATGCAATGGGCGGAGACGCTGGTTTTATGTTTACACGTGAACACGGCCATCCGATCAGGAGCCTCTGTCCCATCAGACTGATCACATGACTGCGTGTGTTTTTTTCTAGATAAGAAAAGGGACAACCTGGTGTCGGGAGGAGGCCCGCCGCCTGCCGTGTGTCCCCGGCCCCCCGTCTCCACCCTGTCGGCTCCCCCAGCTCGAATGGTGAGTGTCCCCCCCCCAAGACCTGCTGCCAGTGTGTTCCCGTAAAACCGGATCCAGCTGGATTTCCCTGAAATCTGCTGCTCAGAGCGAAGATGAGGAGCTCAGTGTTTATTCAGTTTTCCATCTGAGACAAGTCAGGACCAGATGCCAGGGATGGTTCAGATGAGTCATCACTGTAAATACATCCCCAGCTGCTCAGAGACAAACAAAAAAAAACAAACAAACAACAAAACTAATCTTTAACAGTGCAAGTCAGAAATGTAAAAACAGAGAAAACTTCAATCCCGTCCTGGTAGAAATCTCTGATTCCTCTGAATTGTCTGAGAGGTATGACGTCTCCGGTTCAGGGTCTGGATGGTCCCAGCAAGACCAGATCAGGAGGGACAGAGGAGGCCAGGTTAGATGTCATCACCAGGAGACGCCAATTTGAGTCTTTCATATAAACGGTTTCCATCGTCAGGTTTTCCCTATTACCGAAGAGACTGGTTTAATGGTGGTCAGGATCTCCAGAGACCAGTTTTATGGTGTTCCTGTTCACTCGAGACCAGTTTTATGGTGGTCCTATTGTCCTGAAACCAGTTTTATGGCAGTCCTGTTCACCCGAGACCAGATTAATGGTGGTCCTGTTCTCCAGAGACCAGCTTTATGGTGGTCCTGTTCTCAGGAGACCAGTTTTATGGTGGTCCTGTTCTAGAACAGCTTAATGGTGGTCCTGTTCTCCAGAGACAAGTTTTATGGTGGTCCTGTTCTCCAGAGAACAGTTTTATGGTGGTCCTGTTCACCTGAGACCAGTTTAATGGTGGTGCTGATCCTCTGAAGCCAGTTTAATGGTGGTCCTGTTCTCCAGAGACCAGTTTTATGGTGGTCCTGTTCACCTAAGACCAGTTTAATGGTGGTCCTGTTCATCAGAGAGCAGTTTAATGGTGGTCCTGTTCTCCAGAGACCAGTTTAATGGTGGTGCTGTTCCCCTGAGACCAGTTTAATGGTAGTCCTGTTTCCAGAGACCAGTTTAATGGTGGTCCTGTTCACCAGAGACCAGTTTTATGGTGGTCCTGTTCTCCAGAGACCAGTTTAATGTTGGTCCTGTTCACCTGAGACCAGTTTTATGGTGGTCCTGTTAACCTGAGACCAGTTTAATGGGGGTCCTATTCACCTGAGACCAGTTTAATGGTGGTGCTGTTCCCCTGAGGCCAGTTTAATGGTAGTCCTGTTTACCTGAGACCAGTTTAATGGCGGTCCTGTTCTCCAGAGATTAGTTTTATGGTGGTCCTGTTGTCCAGAGACCAGCATAATGTTGGTCTTGTTCACCAGAGACCAGTTTTTTGGTGGTCCTGTTAACCTGAGACCAGTTTAATGGCAGTCCTGTTCACCCGAGACCAGTTTTATGGTGCTCCTGTTCTCCAGAGACCAGTATTATGGTGGCCCTGTTCACCTGAGACCAGTTTAATTGTGGTCGTGTTCACCTGAGACCAGCTTAATGGTGGTGCTGTTCACTAGAGACCAGTTTAATGGGGGTCCTGTTCACCCAAGACCAGTTTTATGGTGGTCCTGTTCACCTAAGACCAGTTTAATGGTGGTGTTGTTCACCTGAGACCAGTTTAATGGCAGTCCTGTTCACCCAAGACCAGTTTTATGGTGGTCCTGTTCACCTAGAGACCAGTTTAATAGTGGTCATGTTCTTCAGAGACCAGCTTTATGGTGGTCCTGTTCTAGACCAGCTTAATGGTGGTCCTGTTCTCCAGAGACAGGTTTTATGGTGGTCTTGTTCACCTGAGACCAGTTTAATGGGGGTCTTATTCACCAGAGAGCAGTTTAATGGTGGTCCTGTTCTCCAGAGACCAGGTTTATGGTGGTCTTCTCGGGAGACCAGATTTATGGTGGTCCTGTTCTCACATGAGACCAGTTTAATGGTGGTCCTGTTCACCCGAGACCAGTTTTATGGTGGTCCTTTTCTCCAGAGATCAGCTTTACTTTGGTCCTGTTCACCCGAGACCAGTTTTATGGTGGTCCTGTTCACCTGAGACCAGGTTAATGGTAGTCCTATTCACCAGAGAGCAGTTTTATGGTGGTCCTGTGATCCAGAGACCAGTTTTATGGTGGTCCTGTTCACCTGAGACCAGTTTAATGGTGGTCCTGTTCACATGAGACCAGTTTAATGGTGGTGCTGTTTCCCTGAGGCCAGTTTAATGGTGGTGCTGTTCCCCTGAGGCCAGTTTAATGGTAGTGTTGTTTACTTGAGACCAGTTTAATGGCGGTTCTGTTCTCCAGAAATGAGCTTTATGGTGGTCCTGTTATCCAGAGACCAGTTTTATGGTGGCCTGGTTCAAACAAGACCAGTTTTATGGTGGTCCTGTTCTCCAGAGACCAGTTTAATGGTGGTTCTGTTCTCCAGAGACCAGTTATAAGGTGGTGTTGTTCACCTTAGTCCAGTTTAATGGTGGTCCTGTTCACATGAGACCAGTTTAATGGTGGTCCTGTTCACCTGAGACCAGTTTTATGGTGGTCCTGTTCACCTGAGACCAGTTTTATGGTCGTCCTGTTCTCCAGAGACCAGTTTTATGGTGGTCCTGTTCTCTAGAGACCAGTTTTATGGTGGTCCTGTTTCTCCTGAGACCAGTTTTATGGTGGTCCTGTTCACCAGAGAACAGTTTTATGGTGGTCCTGTTTACCCAAGACCAGTTTTATGGTGGTTCTATTCACCCTGGACCAGTTTAATGTTGGTCCTGTTCTCCAGAGACCAGTTTTATGATGGTTCTGTTCACCTGAGACCAGTTTTATGGTGGTCCTGTTCACCCAGAGACCAGATTTTATGGTGGTCCTGTTCTCCAGAGACCAGTTTTATGATGGTCCTGTTCACACAAGACCAGTTTAATAGTGGCCCTGTTCTCCAGAGGCCAGTTTTATGTTGGTCCTGTTCACCAGAGACCAGTTTTATGGTGGTCCTGTTCACCTGAGACCAGTTAAGTGGCGGTTCTTTTCTCCAGAGACCAACTCTATGTTTGTCCTGTTCTCCAGAGACCAGTTTTATGGTGGTCCCGTTTTCAGAGACCAGGTTAAAGGTGGTGTTGTTCACCTGAGTCCAGTTTAATGGTGGTCCTGTTCTCCAGAGACCAGTTTTATGGTGGTCCTGTTTTACAGAGACCAATTTTATGGTGGTCCTGTTTTCCGTGGACCAGTTTTACTGTGATCCTGTTTTCCTGAGACCAGTGTTATGGTGGTCCTGTTTTCTTGAGACCAGTTTTATGGTTGTTCTGTTCTCGTGAGACCAGTTATATGGTGTTCCTGTTTTCCAGAGACCAGTTTTATGGTGGTCCTGTTTTCCTGAGACCAGTTTTATGGTGGTAATGTTCTCCAGAGACCAGTTTTATGGTTGTTCTGTTCTCTAGAGACCAGTTTTATGGTGGTCCCGTTCTCCAGAGACCAGTTTTATGGTGGTCCTGTTCCCCTGAGACCATTTTAATGGTGGTATTGTTCACCTGAGACCAGTTTTATGATGATCCTGTGCTAGACCAGTTTTATGGTGGTCCTGTTCTCCAGAGACCAGTTTTATGGTGGTCCTGCTCAGTCAGAGACCAGTTTAATGGTGGTCCTGTTTGTCTGAGACCAGTTTAATGGTGGTCCTGTTTGTCTGAGACCAGCTTTATGGTCGTCCTTTTTTCCAGAGACCAGTTTTATGGTGGTCCTTTTCACCTAGAGACCGTTTTATGGTGGTCCTGTTTTCCTGAGACCAGTTTTATGGTGGTTCTGTTCTCGAGACCAGTTTTATGGTGGTCCTGTTCACCCGAGAACAGTTTTATGGTGGTCTTGTTTACCCAAGACCAGTTTTATGGTGGTTCTATTCACCCTGGACCAGTTTAATGTTGGTCCTGTTCTCCAGAGACCAGTTTTATGATGGTTCTGTTCACCTGAGACCAGTTTTATGGTGGTCCTGTTCACCCAGAGACCGATTTTATGTTGGTCCTGTTCTCCAGAGACCAGTTTTATGATGGTCCTGTTCACACAAGACCAGTTTAACAGTGGCCCTGTTCTCCAGAGGCCAGTGTTATGTTGGTCCTGTTCACCAGAGACCAGTTTTATGAAAAAGTGATCCTGTTTTCCTGAGACCAGTGTTATGGTGGTCCTGTTTTCTTGAGACCAGTTTTATGGTTGTTCTGTTCTCGTGAGACCAGTTATATGGTGTTCCTGTTTTCCAGAAACCAGTTTTATGGTGGTCCTGTTTCTCCAGAGACCAGATTTATGGTGGTCCTGTTTTCCTGAGACCAGTTTTATGGTGGTAATGTTCTCCAGAGACCAGTTTTATGGTTGTTCTGTTCTCTAGAAACCAGTTTTATGGTGGTCCCGTTCTCCAGAGACCAGTTTTATGGTGGTCCTGTTCTCCTGAGACCATTTTAATGGTGGTATTGTTCACCTGAGACCAGTTTTATGATGATCCTGTGCTAGACCAGTTTTATGGTGGTCCTGTTCTCCAGAGACCAGTTTTATGGTGGTCCTGCTCAGTCAGAGACCAGTTTTATGGTGGTCCTGTTCTCCTGAGACCAGTTTTATGGTGGTCCTGTTAACCAGAGACCAGTTTTATAATGGTCCTGTGCTAGACCACTTTTATGGTGGTCCTGTTCTCCAGAGACCAGTTTTATGGTGGTCCTGTTCTGCCAGGGACTAGTTTTTCTGGTGGTCCTGTTTTCCTGAGACCAGTTTTATGGTGGTCTTGTATAATGTTTCTCTGGTATAACATCAGATTTGATTTTGGGGACAATCTGATCCTCCATCCGGCCCAAATGCATTCTTTATCAGGTCCTGATCTGGTCATGATAGCATTGTGATCTGGTCCTGATACTGTCCTGATCTGGGGCCTCATTAATAAAACTGTGTGTAAGATCCTTACTAAAAGTGCACTTACGCCCAAAACCTAAAATTTGCGTACGCCAAAAAATATTCAGATTCATAAAATCTTGCGTTCAGATTCAAGCAATTTCCTCTTTATAAATCACACTACATAGGTGAATTTGGCTCATATTCAGCCCCACACACACTCACATTCTACCATAAATAGTCAATGCAAAGCACCTTATGGATGTTTCTGCATATAAATGAGCCAGCTGATCTAAGGCATTTAGGGCCCGATTTACGAAAGGTTTGCGCTTGTTAAAACAGGCGCTATCTTCATTACGCACGCAATAATCCGCCAGAGCTGATTTACAAAGCAGGGCAAAAGGAGGTTTGCGCCTGTCAAGGGGCAAAATAGCGCCGCTGTCCATTTTGCGCATCTGCTCCAGATGAATATGCAAATTGGGCGTTTCTGCCAGAAAGCGCAAAATATTGGGAGGAGACTATGCAAAACCTCAGTTTAACACGCGCAATGTGATCTATCAACCGTTCAACGGAAAGCGGGGGCAAAAAATTGCGTGTAATTTAGCACGTCTGAAAAGCAGGTATAACTGGCAGCTTTACGCACTGATGGCTGAAAGAATGCTGCACACAGGACTGCAGACATCGGGTCAGAATCATTTCTCATGATGTGTTCAGGCGACACGTCAAGTTTTCATTATTTAATTAAATAACAATCAACATCACTGTTAAACACGAGTTATTCTAGACATGAACCAGAACATCTGCAGCTGCAGCACCATGGTAGTTAAAGCTGACATTAATTATGTCTTTTTATTTTCTTTTACTTTTTGCCAATGGCAGATTTTAAATTAAAATCATCTCCTGCTCCTCCACACCCCAGCAACTGCTGCTGCTGTTCTGAGGTGTCCTGTGTGAAGTTGGCCCCCACCCCACAGAAAACTCAGTGAAAATAACCAGTAACGCACAAACTATTGATACTACTTTAGTTTTGCGTGGGGTGGGGGGCAATTACACAGGTCCCGCGGCTGGCATTGTGCCAAAGAGCGCGCAGTCTGTGCGTAATATCAGATCATCTTTACCAGCGTGTCCTTATCCACGTCCTTAAACTGGCCTCTTCTTACGACCCACAGGGAAACCTGCTGCATCGTTTTTATTTATAGTTATTATATGAAGAGTACATTTGCAAAAACAGACAAACATCACTGTGGAAAAACGGAGTTAACTGCTTTTGTTGCTGTCCGGTACAAACGTCCTATCTCCATTTACATCATTAAAACCCTCTACTTCATGTGAGCTTGATTGGCTGAAAATATTAAAAAAGTAAATGAAGAGTTTATGTGCAAAAGCAGTTAACTCCATTTTTTCTAAATGGCGTTTGTCTATTTTTGCAAATGAACTCTTCATATTTATCTTATATTCTGTTTTTTATTTGCCTCATTATGTCTCTGAAACTAACATCTCTCTATCAGGATGAATTTCATTTTGCGTTTACCACATGCTCTTCTGAACTTTCCGTGGCGCAGTCAGAGCGCACGCTAAATCCTCATTTAAATCCTGCTGTTTGCGCCTGTTACAGATTGCGCGTGTAATCTTTGTAGATCACCCGCAAACGCTAAAATGACAGCGCACGCTATTTTTTTTGCGAGGCAAAGACATTAGACTCGCAATTTGGATTCTTTGTAAATCAGGCCCTTAAAGCTTAATCCTAGCAACCTAAAATAAAATAAAACGTAATTTCGCAGAGACTGAAGTGGAGGCGATTGTTGGTGACTTGGATCCTCACAAAAACATTTTATTCAGGTGTCACAGTGGAATCACAGATAAACTAAAGTCTGCAGAATGACAGTGGGTTGTTGTGGCAGTGAATGATGTAACAGAGGTCTGTTCCAGAAGTCGTACTGTGGAACTGTGGAGGAAATGTGGTGTCAGTGCCACCGTGTGCAGAACACAGAACACCTTTTTGTGTTGTGTGGTGCCAGCAATGCCCCCCCCCCCCGCATCTAAACACCTTTTGCTGACTTTGGTGAGGCCGATAGCTCCACGACAGAGCGCGCTGTGGTCAGCAGCCGCTGATGCGTCGGGGTGGGCACGGTTTCAGCTGAGCGGTTTATCTGGGTCCAGTTTGTAGAGAAAAGCGCTGCAACAGTAAATCTGCTTATTAGCCAGTCGTCATCATTGGGCCAGGAAATCCTGGTGAATCCCTGAAAACGCATTCCCTTCTAATTCTCCCATCTGTAGGTCCTCCAGCAGCACTGATGCGCATTACGCACAAGTGTCACCACGGTATTAATATGCTTAGATCAGTCAGTCTGATTGCTGCGCACCTTGTCACAATCTGTGTATTAATGCGGTAAATATATCACCCTGATGATCATTGGGTAGAGGAAGATGATCGTGAGGAAAAACTTTGATGAAATGTTGATTTAACATACAAGTTTGCTGACTAACCTTTTTATTTATTTGAAAGGTTCCTATAGTTTTAGCTCAACTGCGCAGCATAAATAAAGCTGCTGGTTTGAATCCTGTAAAGTCATTCTATGATAATTTAATATGAAGAGGGAATCAAATGTTTGAGAGTGACAGGACATACGGAGAGCCTGCACGGGGCTCATTCCCCACCCAGAGGAAAATTTTACTTCTCAAAGCTTTCTCTTTTGCATCAGGGGACAAAAAGGAGGTCTAATCCCAGCCTCATTCAGGTTTCAAATCGTTCTCATGAATGTCTCTTTTGTTTCTACTAAAATTCACTAGTAGAAATAGTCCTATTTGAGACTTCATGCAGCCATCCTGAGAATTATTTGAGAAATAATAGAGATCTCCCTTGGAACTGGAAGTGAGTCCAGGTTGAGATTTTGTGAAACTTTTCCATCTGGAGACGAGGTTGAGAAACAGGAGAAATGAGCCACTGTCTCAATTAGCTCTCACATGGATCTCACATTTGTCTAGAAGTAAATCAGACCTTTATGAGATCACCTTTCCAACACCATTTTCCTCTGGGCATCTCCAAAATGTGCATCTGTAGTTTGCTTAAAGTTACGCACATTCCTGAGCTATTTTTTTTTTCTATAAATCCCAACTTTTGCGTAAGAAGTTGCTTATGCACTTCCTAGCCTGGTTTTGTGCGTAAGCAAGCTTTATAAATGAGCCCCCTGGGCCATATCCCGATCCATTCCCAACCCGTTACTGATCTGATCCTGATCCAGTCCTGACCCAGTCCAGATCCAGTCCAGATCCAGTCCAGATCCGGTCCTGATCTAGAGTTGATCCAGTTCTGATTTTATTGGAAAAAGAAGGAGAAATCTGGACAAACGTTTATAGTGTTTTCTGTTTCTGTTGTGTGCAGCCGGGAGAGTTATCCTCCAGGAGAGACGCGTCCCCCCACTGCGCTGGACGACCATCAGGAAAATGTGAGTAAACTGTTGCCATGACAACCCGAATACAAACCATTCTGAAACACAAGTCTCAGAGGAGGACAAAAGTGGTCTGGGGTCTAATCCAGAAAGCAGGTTCAGTTCATACATACTAAGACCACCAGCTCAGGTTTCACATACCCATATCTTATCAGGTTTAATATCCAATCAGAGGATTTCATCTTCCACGTGGACTTACAGAACAATGCTCCCTCAGAGTTCCTGACTAAATTCGGACCAAGTTAATCCAGAGTTCCTGACTAGACTTGGACTAAATTAATGCAGAGGCCCTGACTAGACTCAGAGTTTCTTCAACCTTCTTGGAGGTTACCTGATCCCATGATAGGAAGTGATCCGTCCCTCGGAGACTCTGTTCGGGTCATGTGATTCTGGTTGTGACACTTTGTTGTTGTTTACGTGTTTTTGTTCAGTTCCACCTGAACCGCCACAGATCTTCCGTGGAAACAAACCTGGCAGAGACTCAGGATCCAACCTATCCCCTGTCAGAGGTAAGACTAAACCTGACCTGCTCTGTTCACTTTATCTTACTCACTTGGACTCACTCAAACACACTTAGACTCACCTGGACCCACTTAAACTCACCTAGACTTATCTGGACGCACCTACACTCATCTGGACTCACCCAAACACACTTAGACTCACCTGGACTCACCTACACTCACTGACTCACCTGAACTCACCCAGCCTCACCTGGACCCACCCAAACACACGTAGACTCACTTGGAGCCACCTAGAGTCACCTTAACTCACCCAAACACACGTAGAATAACCTGGACTCACCTACACTAACCCAGGCTCACCTGGACTCACCTAGACTCACCTGGACTCACCTAGACTCACCCAGAGTCACCTAGAATCACCTACACTCACCTGGACTCACCCAAAAACCACTAAGACACACTTTGACTCACCTGAACTCACCTAAACACACTTTGACTCACCTGGACCCACCTAGAGTCACCTGAACTCACCCAAACCCACTTCGACTCACCTGTACTCACCTACACTCACCCAGGCTTACCTGGGCTCACCTAGACTCACCCAGAGTCACCTAGAATCACTAAAACTCACCTAGACTCACCTAGATTCACCTTGACTCACCTGGACTCATGTGCACTCACCTAAACTCACAGATACTCAATTACTCACCTGGACCCGCCCAGACTCACCTGGACACACCCAAAAATACTTACTCACCTCGACCCACCTAGAGTCATCCAAGCACAATTAGACCCACCTAGACTCACCTGGACTCATCTAGACCCACCCAGACTCACCTGGACTCACCTAAAATCACTTAAACTCACCTACACTCACCTGGACTCACCTAGACTCACACAGTCTCACCTGGACCCACCTAGACTCACCCAGACTCACTTCGACTCACCTAGAATCACTAAAACTCACCCAAACACACTTGGACTCACCTGAACTCACCCAAACATACTTCGACTCATCTGGACTCACCTAGACTCACCTAGACCCACCTGGATCCACCTGAACTCAGCTGGACTCACCTAAAATCACTTAAACTTACCTAGATTCACCTACACTCACCTGGACACATGTGGACTCACCCACACTTACCTGAACTCAGAGATACTCACTTAGACTCACCAGGACCCGCCTAGACTCACCTAGAATCACTAAAACTCGCCTGCACTCACCTAAACTTACAGATGCTCACCTGGACTCATGTGGACTCACCTAAACTCTTAGATATTCACTCAGACTCACCTAGAATTACTTAAACTCACCTAGACTCACCTGGGCTCATCTGGATTCACCTGGACTTGGACGTTATTGGTCTAGGCTGGTTGAAAAACCTTCCTGGTGATTTTTCTGCAGCTGATTTTGTTTTTCTCTACAAACGATTTTGACTTTGATGTTGACATGAAACTTTGTTTCTTTTCCTCAGGACGCAACACGCTGAACAAAGTAAGTAAGATTTATAAATGTGCTCATCTTTACCAGAGACAGCAGACGTGGACTCACGTACACAGTGAAGGTTTATAAATATCTTCACCTTCACCAGAGACAGCAGACGTGGACTTGGGTAGACACTGAAGGTTTATAAATGTCTTCATCTTCACCAGTAACAGTGGATGTGGACTCGCATAGACACTGAAGGTTTATAAATGTCTTCATCTTCATCAGAGACAGCGGATGTGGACTCGCGTAGATACTGACGGTTTAGTAAATCTCGTAGACACAAAGTGTAGTGAGACATCTGGCTGAAAACAGATCCATGAGGAACTCCAAACTCTTTAACTTTTGTCTGTTTTGACTTCTTTTGTCCTGCAGCCGGGGACACAGTCCTGGAGGTCTCCACCTGACGTCTCTGATTCACCTGGCTGGACCAAACCTCCTGCTCCTCCTCATGCCACCTCTGTCAGCAGGAGCAACTCTTCTGCCCGGCCATCGCCCGCCAGGTGCTCTTCTCCAGCCTCCTTCACTGTTCACCTCCTGTTTGACAGTTTCACCAAAGATCTGATAATAATGAGACTTTTTATCCTCAGGTTTGAAGGATGGAGAGAGGTACGGCTTTATTTCATACCTTTACATAATACTGTGTACAAATAAACACAGTTGTACAAATATTGCTACCCAAATACTGCATTTGGAGCCACCCAGGGAGACATAATGTAGCAGTTCTGATGGACGACCGTGGGTTCAGGTCTCCGATCAGGAACCAGAAACCCTGGACTTTAGTTTTTCTGTTCCTGATGATGAAGTAATGATGTCATCTCTTCTTCTCTCGTTTCAGTCGGCACACGATGAAGGTGAGTTTCATCCATAATGTTTCCTCCTCATCCCGATTGAACGTTTCTCCTCAAAACATCCAGATGGCCTGAGAAATCCAGTCTAGGTCTAGGTCCTGGTCCAGGTCCCAACCGGGGTCCCAGTCCGGGTCTGGGTCCCAGTCTGGGTTAGGGTTCATGACTCTGAGCAGGGTTCTTGCAGGTTAAATCAAAGACCTTCATGAATGGAGTCTCAGGCCGACATGATGCGTTACCAGAAACATTCAAATCATCCCAGAAATTCTAAATAATTTTTATTAGTTTCGTATTTATACAGAAACTTTTCTTGCATTAAAAAGAGACGAAATCACTTCAGAACCAAGCTGAAACACTTCCCTTCTTCCTCCAACTAAAGCCCCGTCTCCACCAGTTGGTCTGGGTCGGATCGGTCCACGTGTTTTTGCTTCTCCACAGATAAAAACTGGGACTGGGTACCCTTATATCCGACCCGACCCCGCCTACTTTTTTGGTATCCTTTGGTAGGGGTACTGATCTAACCGATCCGGACCAAAGAGCCGAAGCGTAACACACTGTAATCTGTTGATTGGTTGGAAAAAACGTCACTTCCTGCGTCAGCCGGCATAAAAACAAAGCAGGCTGATTTTTGTTTCTGTCTCTGTGGTGCTTTGGTTAAAAGGCGATGATGTCACGCCATCACGTAGCAGAGTTATCCGGTTAGTACTCCGCCTCCAGGGTAAGGGGACGGTTGCTGTGGGGATGCAACGTGAAATCAACACGTCCGTACCAAAACCCATCCGACCCAACCCAGACCCGTGGGTGGAAACGGGGCTTAAGCTTCCTGACGAACATAAACTTCTGTCTCTGTCTGCCGAGAGACTCAGTTCATCAGCGTCACTGTATGACATGATGAGAGAAAACTTGAAACCATAAAAACAATTCAGTTAAGGTTCATGTTCTACCAACAACGCACATATGATTGTGGCATTACTACGCCCCTGCTCAGAGTCATAGTTTAATCACCAGCATGCAGCATGTATATATATATATATATATATATGTATATATATATATATATATATATATATATATATATATATATATATATATATATATATATATATATATATATATATATATATATATATATATATATATATATATATATATATATATATATATATATATATATATATATATATATATATATATATATATATATATATATATATATATATATATATATATATATATATATATATGTATATATATATATATATATATATATATATATATATATATATATATATATATATATATATATATATATATATATATATATATATATATATATATATATATATATATATATATATATATATATATATATATATATATATATATATATATATATATATATATATATATATATATATATATATATATATATATATATATATGTATATATATATATGTATATACGTTATATATATATATATATATATATATATATATATATATATATACGTATATATATGTACATAAATAAATTACCCTCCAATCACAAGTCAAGAAAACGTGAACAAGATTAAACTGAACTTCTCTCAAGTTGGATTATTAGAGACAACAAGTCAATCAGCAAAGCCTTCAGGACTGTCTCAAATTTGATGTCCTGCTTGACAAGTCTGTCTCAAATTTGATGTCCCGCTTGTCAAGTCGAGGACTCGCAAGACCATATGGAATATGGAAGGATACAGACATGGACGTATCTGGACATTGACAGACACAAACGTGTATGTATCTGGACATGGACAGATCCGGACATGGATGTATCTGGACATGGACAGATGCAGAGATGTACATATCTGGAGAGATCTGGACATGGACAGATGCAGACATGGACAGATCTGGACGTGGACAGTTCTGGACATGGACATATCTGGAGAAATCTGGACATGGACAGATCTAGACATGGACGTATCTGGAGAGATCTGGACATGGACAGATGCAGACATGGACACATCTGGACATAGATGTATCTGGACATGGACAGATCTGGACATGGAGGTATCTGGAGAGATCTGGACATGGACAGATACGGACATGGACAGATATGGACATGGACAGTTCTGGACATGGACATATCTGGAGAAATATGGACATGGACAGATCTAGACATGGACGTATCTGGAGAGATCTGGACATGGACAGATGCAGACATGGACACATCTCGACATAGATGTATCTGGACATGGACAGATCTGGACATGGAGGTATCTGGAGAGATCTTGACATGAACAGATCTGGACATGGATGTATCTGGACAGATCCAGACATGGACATATTTGGACATGAATGTATCTGGGCAAATCCGGACATGGATGTATCTGGTCTTGGACGTATCTGGACAGACCCAGGATGAGCTGCGACAGGGACATCTAGGCTGATGGAAGGCCAGATATCCTTGTATGGACATGTATGAGACCAAGGACATGAAGTCCAACAGGATCACTGTCTTCTACATAAGGCTGGGCAATATGGACCAAAATTCATATCCCGATATACTTGGGATGAATATCGATAAACAATACGGGGGTATATCCCGATATTTCTATCGCAAAGTGAGAGCAAATGTTTAGTTACAGTTAAAGCCAAATATGACGTCACAAGTAGTTCTATTTAGACCGGACGGATAAAATAACTAGGTTTGCACGATAAGTCCTATGTCATGACGACTTACCCCGTTAACTTATGTCCCATAGAGTTGGAATTTTTATGATCAGACAAGCAGAAGTTGAAAATCCCACTTCTATGATTTTCTGTGCTGCTGCTTCACAGGGGAGGACCCAAGCTGCTTCCAAACCACTTTCCCTTCTTATTTTAGACACGAACTAGCCTACCCCATAAATTTTGAATTTTTTATTTGGTATAATTAGGTATGTATATGCTATCTGTATCAGTATCTGCCTTTAGGAGCTGAAATTTATCGGTTGTTGGTATCGGTTTTAAAAACGATTATCGTGCATCCCTAGAAATAAAACTTAATTGTTCAAAGAACAATAAAATGCAAACATAAATACTATATAACTGTAAAAACTCACAGATGCAAATAAGAAACATTACAAAGGAATTAAACATGATAAACCCAAGTACGGGCAGCATTTATATTAAAAGACAAATCAAACAAACACTGAACTACATATATTGATATATGCGATATGGTCCAATTCCATATCTCATTTAAAAATATATTGATATATTTTTCATATCGATATATCGCCCAGCCCTACTTCTACACTAAATCTTGTCTTTTTATCGGCTGACATCCTTCTGTCTCTCTCTGCAGCGTCCAAAACCAACACTCACCCCGTCCACAGAGCGAGCCATTCTCCCCGTCCCGCCCTCCCCGGACCCCCCCACCGCCAGTCTGACAGGTAGTGTAGGACTTTGGCTGAGTAGCCAAACCCACCTGTTTTAATAAACTGTAAACTCCTGGTCCATCTGTTCGGGTGCATGTAGGAACCTGTATTTTATTTATTGTGGTGAAATTCCCCAGTTGGCGTTGTTGGATTGTCGTAAAGCTTGTTGTCCCTGTTTCCTCACCCGTTTCCTCTCTTGCCACCACAGCTTACCTCCCAACATCCCCGCTGGCGGGTCTCTGCCCCACAGACTGCACTCTGGTAAGAACCTTTCTCCAGATTCAGTTTCATCATCGTAGCGATCACGTCCACCAGGATGTCTGCAGCCGCGTCGTCAGAGACAGCTGCAGTGGACATGGTAACGTCTGCTGCATGGGTGTCCTCTCTGTTTGTGTTGCAGCCGAACACCGAAGCAGCGCGGTGGGACTGGACCGACCACCGGTGCCTCCTTTTCCAGCAACCGCCTTCTCAGAGGTAACGGCCATGTTTCCACCACGCTGACAGGAACCTGCCGCGGGACCGAGGCCTTCTGCAGGTCCGGACCACCCGCACCAGTCCAGGTCTCTGTGGGTTAGGGGTGGGCAATTCCAGTCCCGGACAGGGGTGCCCGCAGAAATTTTTTTTAGGGGTGGCCAGAGAAAATAGCAGGGTGGCCAAAGGTAATTAAAGGACAACTTTTGTTTCTTTCAACCTGGAACTTATTTCTGGAATTTATAAAGAGTAGCCTTCGTGCATTTACTCATCAGTATCATTTCTGCATCACTCTGACTCCTTTGGACACTATTTGAATTAGTCATAGATCCGCGTATATAATGGCAGTGAAGGGGGCACAATGAATGGGCCTCTGGCATTATCTGCAGCAA
This sequence comes from Atherinomorus stipes, assembly GCA_023101725.1. NCBI lineage: Eukaryota > Metazoa > Chordata > Actinopteri > Atheriniformes > Atherinidae > Atherinomorus > Atherinomorus stipes. The sequence goes on from JALJCO010003679.1 coordinate 190,200, forward strand.
ACTTCCTTAATTTCAACAATACACTGCAAAAACTCCAATCTTAAAGGTTGAATATGGAATACGGACAGAACAGTGACATCACGTGTGTCTAGGTTGTAGTTGCAACGGCAGAAAAACAACTCCAGCCGCTGGGATGCCAGACTCACTGCTGATACCCAAGTGACCAGCAGTCTGCAGCATTTCCAACAAGTAACGCAGAAGAGTTTATAACCGACAGCTAACGTTAGCCATGTTAGCAAACAAGCTAGCTTACCGATCCCAGAGGAAAGTCGCCATTTCCGTGTTTTACTCCATGGGAAACGTTTATGTGGGTCCATTTAGTGAAGTCTTCACCTAAATTTACTCCAGGTTTTGCTCTTCTCAGGTTACTCCACCTCAGAAACAGAAAACAACATCTCCAGGGCTCTGAAGCAGCTGCTTCACTCGTCATCTCCACGGTTTTCCCCTGTACAAGCCTGACTATGACCAAAATATTGTTTCCACACAGAGATCGTATTTGGCAACCTGCAATGGCGGCGTGTATTGGCTTATAGACGTAAATAAAATGCCATTATCGAACCCGTAAAAACTTATTTTATAATTATTTTTAGGCTAAATATAATTTTTCTGGGAAATGTTGTACTTTTATTCTGCACACCCCCAAACGACCTGTGGAGGTATTATTTTTTTTAAAAAATATAGCTTTTAATAAAAATGTTCCATATTCAACCTTTAACATAACTCCAAGTATATGTTTCTCATTTCTAATCAAAATATCTCATCACACTCAAAATAAGACAAAATCACCTAAAGAGAAACATTTCAGTGAGATATAGGAACTTATGATATAGGACATAGGACAAATGCATCTTATTTCAAGAAATCTTAAAAGAAAATTTCCTTGTTCCATTGGCAGATTTTTTTTTGCTTATGACGAGCAAAAAAAAAAAACCAAACTCAACCCAAATCTTTTTTTTTTACTTATTTCAAGAGCGGCCAAGATTTTTTTTGCTTGTAATAAGCAGTTCAGTGTGTGTGTCGCAAAAAAAATTACCTCACAAAACTTCACAATGACGACCTCACACTGAACACCAGAGCTGAAGATGCCTCAACTGTAATGTGAACGAACCAAACGGGGGTGTCGGCTAATGAGGACCGGGCTAAGTAGATGCTGATGTGAAAGGGGCATTAGAAACTGATTGGAGCCTTCCCGGATGAATTTGCATAAGAAACGGCAAGTTAATTAGGCGTGACATACCTATGGGGGACTATGCCAAAAACCCAATAGTGGAAGATGGTAGATCTAGTTTAATATTTTTATCTTTATTAGCTTATAAAGATTTTGACACTCAAATATAAGCAAAGCTGCACCGTGTTAATAGTACATAAGAATTGATATGAATGAAAAAAAAATATATCGTTTTTGCAGGAGTGGCCAGCTTTATGTTCAGGGGGGCCATGGCCACCCCTTGGGGGCGTCCTTGGTCCTGGAGGGCTGGCAGGTATCAGGAGCCTCCGGGCTGCAGCACACCTGACCTCCCATCAGTGGGTAACTCTGCAGAACTTGATGTGACGCTCTGCACAGTCACAAGCTACTCCTGATACCTGCAGGATGCCGGCCCCCCAGGGCTGGAGTTGCCCACCCCTGCTGTGGATGGTCCCGAGTCTCAGCAGCAGCTGTTGTCTCCGACGTCCAGCTGACCATGTCTTCATGTGTGCAGGACCTGGACCCTCGCTGGTACGTGGGGAAGGTGACCCGCGGTCAGGCAGAGGGATGTCTGCTGCGAGTCTGCAAGGTAACCGATCAGGACTGCGTCTCCGTAGATCCATCAGAACCGTTACATCTTTATTTTCATTCGTCTCTGGACCGGAACCTCCGGTTGTTGTTGGTCAGGTAGATTCACCGTCTGTCTGTCTGTCTTTGTGTGTTGAGGACGGGGCCTACCTGGTGAGGGACAGCACTCGGCAGCAGGCCAACCAGCCCTTCACCCTCATGGTCTACTACCAGGACAAGGTCTACAACGTCCAGATCAGGCAGCAGAACCAGCAGTACCAGCTGGGAACCGGACTCAAGGTCCAGGAGGTAAAGATGGTGCACCGGTTCCAGGACGGAGGAGGGCGTGTAGAACTCGTTTATCCGTAGAGGGGGCGGGGCTTACTGATGTTGTCTTTTCTTTTTTTTTCTCTAACTTGTCCTGTCCAGCATCGTAGCAGCAGAATGATGTCTGGCCGCTTTATCGTGTTGAACAGTTTTGCTTTACCGAGGGGAGCTTTATGAACACAAAGCTCCTCTTGATATCCTGTTTATTTGTTTTATTTCTTTAATTAAACATTTATTTATAGCAGTATTTTACATCATACTGCTGGGCTTGACAAGAAAAAAATGAAAGTTAACAGAAGCAATGATAGAAAGTGGAACAAAGAGAAAGGAGAGAGAGAAAACATGGATCCACGTCCACAGTTCACTGGTGCATTTATGCAGAAACCCCTAAACAACATTCCAAGGTCTCTGCTGGAAAACAAAACTAGTGATGCCCCACAGGAGGACCTGCAGGTGGCTTAAGTATCATCAGCTTATACATACATATGCAGAACTACGCAGAGAAGAGGTAAATCCTAGTCAGAGCAATGGGAAGCAGCGTCACAGTGTCAACATGCAGAATAAAGGGTTGCTATGGTGATGCAGTCATGCAGATGCAAGCTCGTCTCTGGATGTTGTCTTTTCTGTCTGCAGTCGTTCCCGTCCGTCAGTGACATCATCGGCCATTATTCCCAGTCTCCACTGTTACTCATCGATGCCAAGAACCGGAGCGCCAGCCAGCAGAACCAGTGTCTCCTCTCGGACCCAGCTGGATACCTCATGACCAGACAGAACTGGTCCTGACCGAACCGATCCGGAACCAAGCCGCCGCCCACCTCTGACCCCCAGGGCCTGTTCCAGAGAGGAGGACCATCTAGATCAGGGGACCAGTCCCCGTCTAGACCGGTCCCCTGGTCTGCACCAGTCCGGGTCTAGACCGGTCTGCTGATCTGGATCAGAGCCCTGGTCTGGACCGGTCCCCTGACGACGGCTGCAGCTTCTGCTATCTGTCATTAACCCTGTCGTTGCCGTGTGTTCTTCCTCCTCCTCATTCCTATTACTGCATTTTGTACAACCTTTAATTGTTAAACTGGGAAAAAACATCCAAACTTTGTTTAGAAGAAACAATATAAAAAATATAAAAATAACGGATACCGGACAGAAGATGCATGAAAGAGAAGACGACAGATTCAGGTTGTTTTTTAACCTCAGAGTTGTGAAATGAAATTCCCTCTCAGTTTAAATCACTGTATCTTTGTCCTGGTTTTTCTGGACCCACTTGCACTTATCAATAAAATATTTTCCAAATAAAATAAAAATATTCAAAATAAATAAAACTGTTTCCTTTCAATGTCATACTTCTCTTTGTTCTTTTGCTGTACGTTTTACTGCGGGATGTTGTTGACAGATATTCAGGTTCGGCCAAAGACAAGCAGACTGATGAAAGATGACGGACAATTCTGTGCAGTCATCACCGAAGCAGAGATTCTCTGCATCGACTGACCTGGTCACCAGCAGCCGGACGAATCAGAGAGGACGTCTTTACGTTCAGTCATCCGTCCATGTTTAGTCGTATGTGTAACACCTTCCTGAACAGCTGGTCATGTTTGTGATGTTTACACATCATAAACAGTCAGGGTGGTCTGGAACCTCGCGTCAGCTTCAACAACCCTGATGGTCCGGCATCCATCACAGCACAAACTAGTAGGGATACACAATATTGGATTTTGGCCGATATTTTAAAATGCGTGGCCGATAACCGATACCGATATAGAAGCTGAAAAAAATAAGCAGTCACTGCAAATAGCAGTTTTGTTATCCGTTTCCGACGCTTTGAAAAATGGGGTGGGAAAAAACATTGATACACTGAAATATCGCCATATTTTCATATGCCAATATCAAATCGATATTTAAAAACACGGTATCCATCAAAATCTCACTAGATTTCATCGTTCTGTTACAAAATCTCATATTTCGGGAATTCTCGCAAGATTTCATTAGTAAGTAGATCGATACTGTGTTTTGAAATGTCAATATGATAACATTAAAATATTGCGAAATTTTCGTGAATTCTCGTAAGAAATAACAGAATATAACGCGAGTTTTCATGAGTAAAATAGACCGATATCACGTTTTTAAAATGTCAGTACGATATCAGCATATAAAAGTATCGCAAAATTTTTTGAGATTTCTCGCAAGATTTCATAACAGAATGATGAAATATTGTGAGATTTCATTAGTAAAATAGATTGATACCGTGTTTTTAAATGTCAATATGATATCAGCATATGAAAATATCGCGAAATTTTCGTGAATTCTCACAAAATTTCATAACAGAATGATGAAATATTGTGAGATTTAGTTAGGAAAATAGACTGATACCGCGTTTTTAAATGTCAATACATCAACATATGAAAATATTGCTAAATTTTAGTGTATCGATATTTTTTCCCACACGTAGTCTTCAGAACTTTTAAAGTCTGTAAAGAATTGTTTTGTTTTTTTTTTTAGACTAAAGGAAAAGCGGGCTGACCGATTTATTATACAATACGTCAAAAGTATTACGAACATATATGTCCAAGTAAATCCAACCGATCAGATCACTGTTTCCCGTCCATGTAAACACGTCAGCTGGAAGCTCTGATCAGAAAGATTTCGATCGGATAGATGAGTTATTTGTCAATGTAAATGTAGCTGATCAGATGAGACCAAAACTGAACTCTTCTCCAAACATGTCTATGACATGTTTGGAGGAGAAATGGCACCGCAATTGACCCCAAAAACACCACAGCTACAGTAAAGTTTGGAGGTGGGAACATCATGGTGGGGGCTGTTTTGCAGCATGTGGTACTGGCAGACTCCATATCACTGAAGGAAGAATGAATGGAGAAAAGTAGAGAGACATTCTGGACCAGAATCTGCTGCATCTGCAGCTGCTGAAGATGAAAAGAGGCTGGATTCTTTCAGCAAGGAGACCATCCCAACACACAGCCAAGAAACACTCACCTGCTTTAAGAAGAAGAAGATAAAGCTGCTAGAACGGACCAGTCAATCACCCAACCCAAAAGAACTGAAGATCTGAGTTTACAGAAGAGACCCGGAACCTTGAAGATTTGAAGGCCATTTTGTGTGGAAGAATGGACCAAAATCACACCTGAGCAACGTATTCCACTTGTTTCTCCATACAGGAGGCGTCTGAAGCACAGATCATTAATAGAGAGGGGACGAACCTTCCGCTACGAGCTAAAAGTGAAGCCAGTTGGGCGTGTCCCACCATCGCCATCTTGACGTGTGACGTCACTCCTGGATAATACTAAAATGGGCAAAAGCAAGGCCTCTCAGAGCCGCGTGGCAAATGATTGACAGCTGACGTACTCTGGGCTAAATGCTAACTGAGCTATCTCGAAACTAACAGGAGCTAACAAAGATTAGCCCCCTAAGCAGCGGGGTAAAGGTAAGACACGCTTAGACTTTTAGTATTCGCTGACTAAAAACCACCATGTTGCTACTCTGCTGCAGACTGAGACCTGACGGAAAGCTAAGAAGAAGCTAACTGGTAGCCACCGGCGGGCAGGCCAACATTTGGCCTGTCAAAAGCAAAACGCCCCTAATTATGTGTATTTTCTAGATTAAATAACATCTAAACCAGGGTTTCTCAACTCTGGCCCTCAGGGACCCCTGTCCTGCATGTATTCCAGGTTTCCAACTCCACCACACCTGATTCAGCTCATCAATTGCTCATCAAGTTCTTTGCAAGCTGCTAACGAGCCTTTAATCTGAGTCAGGTGCGTTGAAGTAGGAATATCTTGAAAACCAGCAGGGCAGCGGTCCCTGAGGACCAGGATTGAAAAGCACCGATCTAAATGGATGAGTTATAAAAAAAAAAAAACTCACCCCCTCACAGTTGACATTAAGGTAAACTTGAAATATAAAACCTAAAATGTTCGAACCAGGCGGTAAGCATGCTTATTTCTGTTGTAAGCGTTTTTATTTCAGCTTTAAACATGTTTATTTCTGCTGTAAACATGTTTATTTCAGCACTAAACATGTTTATTTCATGTTTATTTCTGCAGTAAACATGTTTATTTCTTCTTTAAACATGTTTTACATGTTTATTTCTGCTGTGAATTTGGTCTTTTTAACATGGGAGTCTGTGGGGCTTTACAATGTTTTACAGCCCCTAGTCGATGAAGGGAGAACTAAAAATAATTACCTCCTCCAGGCAGCCTCAGTTGGCCACCGGAGGTGCCGCTTGGTGTGGAGGCTAGAAACCCCAACAAAGGTTTTTGCACCAAGTAGTAAATTTCAGTAAGCATATTCAGTACTTATTCCCTGTGTCATTTCACTATATTACACATAACTTAATTTGTGGACATAAATGCTAGGATTTCTTTGTATGTGTGCATTACTTGGGTTGTTGCCGACATCTGGTGAAAATTTCATCTCTAGCTCTACTAGAAATATATTTTCTGAGAAAAATGTTGACGTGTTCGATCCTGCCGCAGGTTTAGATGTTACCAGTAAAGAAAACTTTGTATGCTTCAAGTTCTTTTGTGTTTAATAAAAAGTAAAAATCAAAACATGGAACAAAAGCAGAATCCTGATCAGCTGATCAATAACATGATTCTACAGTCAGACTCCCCAGGCTGGGGGTGGGGGCTCGTTAGCCTGGCTTAGCACAAACTGGAAGTGGGGGGAAACTGTTCGCGCTTCTGTAGGAGGGGTCCGGGTCCCTGACTGGCTCAGAGGGGCTTGGGTAAGCTGGCGACCTCGTCCAGACACTCGTCGTAGGCCTCCTGGTAGTCCTGGTGGGGCTTGATCAGGATGACGCAGGTGGGCCGCTTGGATCCAGCAGACGAGCCCAGATCCTGGAAAACCACCGAAATGATGAAATCATCAAAAACAGATGACTCTCACAAGTCCCCACCCCCACCTTTCACATATGTGAAACACTTCATCTTCTACTACGCTGTATGTGTGAAATACTTGATCTTTTACAACACTGTATATGAATTAATTACTGATGTTTGACCTGTTGGAATTATGCATTAATCATCTGAAAGCTATCAGTGTACCGATACAAGTAGTTACATTTATTCTCTACTTAAACTTTATTTACACAGGTAGAGTTCAGCGGGGGTACCGGGACAGGACAGTAGGGGTTTAGTGGGGGGTACAGGGACAGGACCGTAGGGTTTTGCGGGTGGTACAGGGACAGGACCGTAGGGTTTTACGGGGGGTACCGGGACAGGACCGTAGGGTTTTGCAGGGGGGTACCGGGACAGGACCTTAGGGGGTTTTGTGGGGTACCGGGACAGGACCTTAGGGGTTTTGGGGGGGGTACCGGGACAGGACAGTAGGGTTTGGGGAGGGGGGGGGGGGTACAGGGACAGGACCGTAGGGTTTTGCGGGTGGTACAGGGACAGGACCGTAGGGTTTTGCGGGGGTACAGGGACAGGACCGTTGGGTTTAGCGGGGGGTACCGGGACAGGACCGTAGGGTTTTGCAGGGGGTACCGGGACAGGGCCGTTGGGTTTTGCGGGGGGTACCGGGACAGGGCCGTAGGGTTTTGCGGGGGGTACCGGGACAGGGCCGTTGGGTTTAGCGGGGGTACCGGGACAGGACCGTAGGGGTTTTGCAGGGGGTACCGGGACAGGACCTTAGGGGTTTAGTGGGGGGTACCGGGACAGGACCGTAGGGTTTTGCGGGGGGTACCGGGACAGGACAGTAGGGTTTGGGAGGGGGGGGGGGGGGGTACAGGGACAGGACCGTAGGGTTTTGCGGGTGGTACAGGGACAGGACCGTAGGGTTTTACGGGGGGTACCGGGACAGGACCGTAGGGTTTTGCAGGGGGTACCGGGACAGGGCCGTTGGGTTTAGCGGGGGGTACCGGGACAGGACCTTAGGGGTTTTGGGGGGGTACCGGGACAGGACCGTAGGGTTTTGCGGGGGGTACCGGGACAGGACAGTAGGGTTTGGGAGGGGGGGGGGGGGGTACAGGGACAGGACCGTAGGGTTTTGCGGGTGGTACAGGGACAGGACCGTAGGGTTTTGCGGGGGGTACAGGGACAGGACCGTTGGGTTTAGCGGGGGGTACCGGGACAGGACCGTAGGGTTTTGCAGGGGGTACCGGGACAGGGCCGTTGGGTTTAGCGGGGGGTACCGGGACAGGACCGTAGGGTTTTGCAGGGGGTACCGGGACAGGACCTTAGGGGTTTAGTGGGGGGTACCGGGACAGGACCGTAGGGTTTTGCGGGGGGTACCGGGACAGGACCTTAGGGGTTTTGAGGGGTGGGTACCGTGACAGGACCGTAGGGTTTTGCGGGGGGTACCGGGACAGGGCCGTTGGATTTAGCGGGGGGTACTGGGACAGGACCGTAGGGTTTAGTGGGGGGTACCGGGACAGGACCTTAGGGGTTTAGTGGGGGGTACCGGGACAGGGCCGTTGGATTTAGCGGGGGGTACTGGGACAGGACCGTAGGGTTTTGGGGGGCGTACCGTGACAGGACCGTACGGTTTTGCGGGGGGTACCGGGACAGGGCCGTTGGGTTTAGCGGGGGGTACTGGGACAGGACCGTAGGGTTTAGTGGGGGGTACCGGGACAGGACCGTTGGGTTTAGCGGGGGGTACCGGGACAGGACCTTAGGGGTTTAGCGGGGGGTACCGGGACAGGACCGTAGGGTTTTGCGGGGGGTACCGGGACAGGACCGTAGGGTTTTGCGGGGGGTACCGGGACAGGACCGTAGGGTTTTGCGGGGGGTACCGGGACAGGACCTTAGGGGTTTAGTGGGGGGTACCGGGACAGGACCGTAGGGTTTAGCAGGGGGTACCGGGACAGGACCTTAGGGGTTCTATTGGGGGGTACCGGGACAGGACCTTAGAACACCACCTTGAGCCAGGTTCCATGGTCTCCTCAGCACTACAGGACACCCCAGCTGTCCTCATAAAGACAAAACCCTTTCAGATCAGGTTTTAGATCATGTCTGCTTTCATTTTTCTTTAATGGAATGTTGTTGTTTACATGTTTACACCTGTAAACATCAGTTTGTCATTCCGTCCCAAAAATAATCTACTGTCAGAGTTTCATGTCAGGTTTTTATTTGTTTCTTTACTTCAACATCTGTTATGTTTACTTGACATTGTTTTTGTTTTCTTCAGCACCTGTCATATTTTGCTCCAACATTGTTTACTTCATAAATTATGTTTACTTTAACGTCATTTGTTTACGCCAACATAGTTTGTTTACTTCAACATTATTTGCTTACTTTAACATTGATTGTTAATTGCAACATTGTTTACTCCAACATCGTTTGTTTACTTCAACACATTTAATGGTTTCTCCAACATTTTTTTTTATGTTTACTCCAACAGTTTGTTTACTTTAGCAAATTTAATGGTTTGTTTACTTGAACATAGTTTGTGTACTGATGGATGAAGGCTCCATCCTCCCACACTCACCACTTTGGAGGGGATGTAGGCGTACGGCAGGTTCCTGTCCTCACACATGATGGGCAGGTGGCAGTACACGTCAATGGGGAGGGTGTCGCCCGCCATCACCACGATGCTGCAGGAGGGAAACAGCCATCAGTACCTGAACAGGTGGATGAACTCAGGAAACATGCCGCCAGAAATCAGAACGGTAGGGGCTTATTTATGTTTATACGCATCTTCTTGTTTATGTTTATAAACTTATTGTTTATAAACAAAGAAGTAGAACTTTATAAACATCTGCTCATTTATGTCCAAAACATCTGTTTGTTTGTTTATAAACTTGTTTGCTTATAAACGCCTACTTGTTTGTTGAACATCAGTTTCTTGTTTATAAACATCTGCTTGTTTATGTAAAGAAACTTCTGGTCATTTCTAAGCATCTCCTTCTTATGTTTATAAACTGCTTGTTTATAAACATCTGTGTTTATGTTTATAAACTTTTGCTTGTTTATAAACTTCTGCTAGTTCATTAAAGTCTTCTTGCTAATGTTTACAAATTTCTACTTGTTTACAAACATCTACTTTTATGTTTATAAACTGCTTGTTTATAAATATCTGCTTGTTTATGATTATAAACATCTTGTTTATGTTTATAAAGTTCTGCTTGTTTATAAACATCTTCTTGTTTGTTTATAAACTTCAGCTTGTTTATAAAACTCTGCTTGTTTATGTTTATAAACTTCTGTTTATATAGGTCTTATAGACGTATTTATGTTTATAAATTTGCTTGTTTATAAACATCTTGTTTCTTTATAAACTTGTGCTTGTTTAAGCATCTTGTTTGTTTATAAACTGCTTGTTTATCATTTTTGCTTGTTTATAAATATCCAATTGTTTGTTTATAAACTTCTGCTTTTTATAAATGTCCTCGTTTATGTTTATAAACTTCTATTTGTTTATAAATATCTGCTTGTTTATGATAATAAACATCTTGTTTATGTTTATAAAGTTCTGCTTGTTTATAAACTTCTGCTTGTTTACAAATGTCTTATTTATGTTTATAAACTTCTGCTAGTTTATAAAGGTCGTTTTTGTTTATAAACTTCAGCTTGTTTATAAAAGTCTGCTTGTTTATGTTTATAATCTTCTACCTGTTTATAAAGGTCTTATAGACGTATTTATGTTTATAAATTTGCTTGTTTATAAACATCTTGTTTCTTTATATACTGCTTGTTTATCATTTTTGCTTGTTTATAAATATCCAATTGTTTGTTCATAAACTTCTGCTTTTTGATAAACGTCCTCTTGTTTATGTTTATAAACTTCTGCTTGTTTATAAACTTCTTGTTTATGTTTATAAACTTCTGGCTGTGTTGCAGGTCAGTTAGCAGGGTTCAGGGCCCTATTGCACAAAACTAGGGCTCCAGGACAAGGAGACACGGATTGACCAGCCAGGTGAAGCCTATCTTGGATAAGTGCGCGCTCGCGGCTTCCTCATACAGACCCTCGCAATCATGCACAGAGTCACTGATCTACCATGGCAACCAGATCAGCGTATTTCTCTCTGACGGAGCAGGAAATCCTGCTGGAAGCGTACGAGGCCGTAAAGGATTAAAGAAAAAAAAGGAAGGAAACACAGCTGCTGTCATAAAACAAGATGAAGCAGCAAAGTATCGTGAACCGCCTGAATGCGCAAGTATGGTGAACAAATACACACTCACTCTGCTGAAACCAACAATTACAATCACAATCCACATAGTTAATTAACATAAATATACAGTCGTGTCCGCCGAATAGGAATGAAATTGTTGAAACTGCATGTGAAACTTTTTGGTCACAATTTAAAGGAAATGAAAAAAAAAAGTCTTACATCACTGATATCATATCATGAATTTTTGACATTTAAGCAGAATTATGATGTGGTAATGTCTTCATCTCAAACAATTTATTGAAAGAAGTCCATTCTGACATCATACTATCATCACACTATCATTTCAGATCAACCTGCTCCAGAGCTCTTCTGCTCATCATCAGGCTGTGGGGAGGATTTATGAGTGTTGCCGTTTGACGTGTGTTTAATAAGCGGCTGAAAGAGGAACAGAGGTGGAGAGCTACGTACTGATGCTGGTACTGATGCTGCAGACCCGCCGGTAAGAGGAGCTCAGCTTAGACGGTGATATTAAACACTCAGAGCAGCTGCAGACTTTAATCTGCGGACCTCTAGCTACCAGACTCCAAGTCTACTGATCATTTTCCTCATTTTCTCTAGAAAAATCTCACCTCATGATCTGGTGTCGCCAGCAGCAGCAGGACCGGTTTCTGGTTCAGCTGGAGGTTGTGAACTGTTCTGTCTTCAGCTTAAACTTTGGAAAACTTGCTTTTAGACCAGGAGGATACAGAAGTGGTTCCCCTTTTGTCTTTTCTTCTCCTTTGGCTCACCAGTCTCCGTCATTCAGCTGTTATCTTTATAAATGCGGACCGGACCAGAGGACTCTCATTCAGGACCGCAGGACTAACCAACCCGGTGACGTCAGAGCTTAGAGAACTGCAAGATGGCGGCGCCCTTGTCCTAAAAATATAAAACTTTGCTACGTTTTTCTTTTATCTGCTTCTATTTTCACGTTTGGTATATAATTATTGATAAGACCAGGACTCAGTCTAGTAAATAAAGTTAGGTCGGTTGACTGTTGCATTTCCACTTTAAAGTTTGGTGGTGATCCGGATCCCCGTCTGCATCCAGTAATTCTTTTTTCTTTATCAGTGAGATCGGCCAAATTTTGGAATTTTTACATATAACTCCATAGAAATGGGCCGAGTGTTTGGTAAAAAATGACAAGAAAGGATCTCAATGAGTTGTAGAATATAGCAGGTAAATGATGAACTGTGAACTTTCCAGTTTAAACTTTATAAACAGAAACAAAATTTAGTAGAAGACACGAAGCAACAAAAGTTTAGGTGTGAATCACAATATGAAGGGACATGAGCTGCTCGGCAGAGGTCTGAGCTCTCCGAGTGCTTTTCTAGTTGTGTATAAATCTGTCCTGTCTTTATTTCAGCAGCAGAAATGAGGAATGTCTTACAGACCTCTGAATGTTGATCCATTCTTGTGTTGTATTATCTGCCTTTGCTTCTGTGCTTTTTTATCTTGCAGCACACTGTTCAGTTTTGAAGACAGCTCATTGTTTGATGGCTTTTGATCTATTAATCTAATAAAAGAACATGTTCTGTTCTCTTTATTGGATGTATATTTTATATGCAGTCTATGAGAAACTTCACTTTCTAATGACTCCAATCAAATGATTGCAGTTGACAAAGTGTTTAAATTCCATCAGTGGGTTCAGCTGAATGTGGTAATGTGTAGCGGACATTAAACAAATCCTGGGACTTAGCCTGCTCCAGACCAGGCTAGCTCCACAGAATAAATCTCCATGGTAACTTACACCTAACATGCACCACTAGTCCGTATCCCACTTTAGTGCAACCAGATCACGGATAAGTTGATCCAGGATAACCAACAAATCCCGGCTTAATCCCTGATCCCAGTTTCGTGCAATAGGGGATTATCATGTTTCAGTGTTCCGGTTTTGGAACTTGTCACATTTATCCATTTCCTCTTCCGGGTCAGTTCAACAGCAGCTGAATCCAACGTCACTGCTCTGTTCCACTTCGTAAATTAAATAAACGCCAACCCTACTTAAATTTTCATGGATTTCCGACTGAAGTGATACTGAGGAGTTAGTGGTTAAAAGTGATTCGCCGGGATGAAGGGCTGAACTTGTTTGTCTGTAGCCGGCACTTCAATGACGCTGACAGCTAGTGTTAGCAGGCTAGCGTTAGCTGACGTGCCTAAGTTTGTGCGTCTGAAAACACACAAGCATCTGAAAATCGGGTCTGTACCGTCCTGTTTCCAGTGGAACTGGGACTGGCAAGAAAGGAGACGGCTCATAAAAGAGCATTTTCACAGATTGTGTATCAGACAAGGACATTGTCTCATCACATAGCAGCGGCTGCACGTCTCCTGTACTGGGTGAACATCACGGTCTTAGCCAGTTTTTTTTCCCCCCTAATGCTTTATTGATGATACAGGCCTAAGATCCAGATGCTTGTGTGTTTTCAAACGCACACTTGAGCACATCAGCTAACATTAGCCTGCTAACGCCAGCTGTAGTGTCTCACCGGCTGCAAACAAACGTGCTACCTTGCTGTATTATAAAGTTAGGAGAATTTTATAAGCGGTCTCCTTTTTTGGCAGCCCCCAATTGTTCCACTGGAAGCTGGTGGGTGCAGACCCGATTTACAGATGTTTGTGCGTTTTCAGACGCACAAACTTAGGCACGTCAGCTAACGCTAGCCTGCTAACGCTAGCTATAATGTAGCTGCACCATTGACGTGCTGGCTAGAAATAAAAGTGCTACGTTGTTTTATCATAAAGTTCGGCCCTTCATCCCGGCAAATCGCTTTGATCCACTAATTCCTTAGCATCACTTCAGTCGGGAATCCATCAAAATTCAAGTAGGGTGGCAATTTTATTTATTTTATTATAGATTTACGAAGTGTAACAGAGCAGGAACACTGGATTCAGTTGCTTTTGAACTGACCTGGAAGAGGAAGCGGCTAAATGTTACAAGTTCCAGAAACAGGAACACGAAGCGGAATAATCCCCTATAGGTCCCTGGTTTACTGGGATAAGTTATTGTGGTGGCGTTGCCATGGTAACAGTTACTGACGCACCTCCAGGTCTGACTCACCCTCTCTCTCCTTTGTTGATGAACTTCTGGACTTCTTTCACTCCACGACGGATGTTCCTCACTCTGGCAGCTGGAAAACAGAGCAGGTCTACACATGAACCAGGACCAGGTCTATGCAGGAACCAGGACCAGGTCTACGCATGAACCAGGACCAGGTCTATGCAGGAACCAGGACCAGGTCTACACATGAACCAGGTCCACACATGAACCAGGTCTACGCATGAACCAGGACCAGGTCTACGCATGAACCAGGTCTACACATGAACCAGGTCTAAACATGAACCAGGACCAGGTCTACACATGAACCAGGACCAGGTCTATGCATGAACCAGGACCAGGTCTACGCATGAACCAGGTCTACACATGAAAGGACCAGGTCTAAACATGAACCAGGACCAGGTCTACACATGAACCAGGACCAGGTCTACACATGAACCAGGACCAGGTCTACACATGAACCAGGACCAGGTCTACACATGAACCAGGACCAGGTCTACGCATGAACCAGGACCAGGTCTACACATGAACCAGGACCAGGTCTACGCATGAACCAGGACCAGGTCTACACATGAACCAGGACCAGGTCTACACATGAACCAGGACCAGGTCTACGCATGAACCAGGACCAGGTCTACGCATGAACCAGGACCAGGTCTACGCATGAACCAGGACCAGGTCTACGCATGAACCAGGACCAGGTCTACACATGAACCAGGACCAGGTCTACACATGAACCAGGACCAGGTCTACACATGAACCAGGACCAGGTCTACACATGAACCAGGACCAGGTTCACGCATGAACCAGGACCAGGTCTACACATGAACCAGGACCAGGTCTACACATGAACCAGGACCAGGTCTACACATGAACCAGGACCAGGTCTATGCAGGAACCAGGACCAGGTCTATGCAGGAACCAGGACCAGGTCTATGCAGGAACCAGGACCAGGTCTATGCAGGAACCAGGACCAGGTCTACACATGAACCAGGTCCACACATGAACCAGGTCTACGCATGAACCAGGACCAGGTCTACACATGAACCAGGACCAGGTCTACACATGAACCAGGACCAGGTCTATGCAGGAACCAGGACCAGGTCTACGCATGAACCAGGACCAGGTCTCACACATGAACCAGGACCAGGTCTACACACATGAACCAGGACCAGGTCTATGCAGGAACCAGGACCAGGTCTACGCATGAACCAGGACCAGGTCTACACATGAACCAGAACCAGGTCTACACATGAACCAGGACCAGGTCTACGCAGGAACCAGGACCAGGTCTACGCATGAACCAGGACCAGGTCTACACATGAACCAGGACCAGGTCTACACATGAACCAGGACCAGGTCTATGCAGGAACCAGGACCAGGTCTACGCATGAACCAGGACCAGGTCTACACATGAACCAGGACCAGGTCTACACATGAACCAGGACCAGGTCTATGCATGAACCAGGACCAGGTCTACGCATGAACCAGGTCTACGCATGAACCAGGACCAGGTCTACGCATGAACCAGGACCAGGTCTACTCATGAACCAGGACCAGGTCTACACATGAACCAGGACCAGGTCTACACATGAACCAGGTCTACTCATGAACCAGGACCAGGTCTACTCATGAACCAGGACCAGGTCTACGCATGAACCAGGTCTACACATGAACCAGGACCAGGTCTACGCATGAACCAGGTCTACGCATGAACCAGGACCAGGTCTACGCATGAACCAGGACCAGGTCTACTCATGAACCAGGACCAGGTCTACGCATGAACCAGGACCAGGTCTACGCATGAACCAGGTCTACTCATGAACCAGGACCAGGTCTACGCATGAACCAGGTCTACACATGAACCGGGACCAGGTCTACGCATGAACCGGGTCTACTCATGAACCAGGACCAGGTCTACGCATGAACCAGGACCAGGTCTACTCATGAACCAGGACCAGGTCTATGCATGAACCAGGACCAGGTCTACGCATGAACCAGGTCTACTCATGAACCAGGACCAGGTCTACGCATGAACCAGGTCTACTCATGAACCAGGACCAGGTCTACGCATGAACCAGGACCAGGTCTACGCATGAACCAGGTCTACACATGAACCGGGACCAGATCTACGCATGAACCGGGTCTACTCATGAACCAGGACCAGGTCTACGCATGAACCAGGACCAGGTCTACGCATGAACCAGGACCAGGTCTACTCATGAACCAGGACCAGGTCTATGCATGAACCAGGACCAGGTCTACGCAAGAACCAGGACCAAGTCTACGCATGAACCAGGTCTTACCATGAACCAGGACCAGGTCTACGCATGAACCAGGTCTACTCATGAACCAGGACCAGGTCTACGCATGCACCAGGACCAGGTCTACTCATGAACCAGGACCAGGTCTATGCATGAACCAGGACCAGGTCTACGCATGAACCAGGTCTACTCATGAACCAGGACCAGGTCTCACACATGAACCAGGTCTACGCATGAACCAGGACCAGGTCTACGCATGAACCAAGACCAGGTCTACACACATGAACCAGGACCAGGTCTACACACATGAACCAGGACCAGGTCTACACACATGAACCAGGACCAGGTCTACACACATGAACCAGGACCAGGTCTACACACATGAACCAGGACCAGGTCTACACACATGAACCAGGACCAGGTCTACACATGAACCAGGACCAGGTCTACGCATGAACCAGGACCAGGTCTACGCATGAACCAGGACCAGGTCTACGCATGAACCAGGACCAGGTCTACGCATGAACCTGGTCTACTCATGAACCAGGACCAGGTCTACGCATGAACCAGGCCTACTCATGAACCAGGACCAGGTCTACGCATGAACCAGGACCAGGTCTACACACATGAACCAGGACCAGGTCTACACACATGAACGGACCAGGTCCACACACATGAACCAGGACCAGGTCTACGCATGAACCAGGACCAGGTCTACGCATGAACCAGGGACCAGGTCTACGCATGAACCAGGTCTACTCATGAACCAGGACCAGGTCTACGCATGAACCAGGACCAGGTCTACTCATGAACCAGGACCAGGTCTACTCATGAACCAGGACCAGGTCTACTCATGAACCAGGACCAGGTCTACGCATGAACCAGGACCAGGTCTACGCATGAACCAGGACCAGGTCTACGCATGAACCAGGACCAGGTCTACGCATGAACCAGGACCAGGTCTACGCATGAACCAGGACCAGGTCTACGCATGAACCAGGACCAGGTCTACACATGAACCAGGACCAGGTCTACTCATGAACCAGGACCAGGTCTACGCATGAACCAGGACCAGGTCTACGCATGAACCAGGACCAGGTCTACGCATGAACCAGGACCAGGTCTACGCATGAACCAGGACCAGGTCTACACACATGAACCAGGACCAGGTCTACACACATGAACCAGGACCAGGTCTACGCATGAACCAGGACCAGGTCTACGCATGAACAAGGACCAGGTTTCTATTGGCATGAACCAGGACCAGGTCTACACGCATGATCCAGGACCAGGTCTACATGAACCAGGACCAGGTCTACACAGTAAACCTAGACTCTGGTCTATCTGTATACACAGGTCCAGGTCTACACATAAATCAGGTCCAGTCAGAGGACTTCCTACCTCTCTGGATCTGGTCCTCGTCCAGTTCTACAGAGGACCTCAGTATCTCTCTGGTACTGGTCCATGTCTATGATCTTGTTCTGGTCCGGGTCCAGGTCCACAGAGCACCTTCTACCTCTCTGGTCCGGTCCTGGACCAGGACCGGGTCTACAGAGGTCCTACCTTTCTTCACGCACTTGTAGAGCTTCTTGCTCAGCTTCCTGGACGCCAGCGGTTGGCTGATCGGGTTCAGGTGCGTCACCAGGTCCTGGTAGGACTTCTCGGTCTCCTCTCCGTCCGCCTTATCCTTCTTCACCTTCGTCATCTCTGATCGATTGTCGTTATGATCAAGTATCCTGCTCGTGTTTTCTTTTGCTGCTCCCTGCACGCGCTGCCACGAAGCCGCGCGTGTTTCCGCTTCTCTTCCTGCTCTGAACCGGAAATGCGCAGGAAAGCTGCGCCGAGCACAGATAGCGCTGCCGTTCATCCACTGCAGCTGTTATACAACATTAAAGTGAAGAAGGAAGTCAAATATTTGAGCTTTGCCACCAAACATGAAAGAATTGCAACTTAAGATTTTAAATGACGTTTGTTTCACGAGTGAATACATTAGAACAAAATTCAAAGGAGAGGCTGATGGTTGCAGATTTTATGGCAGTGTTGCAGAAGATTTGGATCATTTACTTTTCAATTCTAACTATGTAAATGTTCACTGGAAGGATATATGGAGCTGCCTGCAGTCCAGGGATGTTGTACTGCCCCCTTTGACATAAACAATTATCAAGTTTGGAACTTTTATTGTAAACAAACGTTGATTTTCTGGTGAATAATTTGATTTTGATGGGGGATTTCTTTATTCACGAATGCAGATTTTATTTAAAAAAAAAAAAAACAAAACCGAACTTTGCGCATTGGTAAAATGAGATAAACTCAATTTCTAAATCCTTGAAATTAATGGAGAATGAGTCGGCTTGTATTTTTCTGTCATTGTTTGAAAATGTTTTCTAAATGCCCCCGTTTATTTTTTACATACATATGTTCCTTTAGTGTGTGTGTGTGTGTGTGTTTTGTTTTTTAGCATTTTTTTATGTCCAATTTGCAGTTTTGTCTCTCATGTAAATTGATTATATGCCTCAGATATGTTTGTTAACTTGTTCAATAAAGAAAAAAAAAACTAGTGCTGTCTCTTTTTTTCCCCCAAATAACTTTATTCAAACAGATCAACAGTACAAACGACTAGTGATAAAAACAAACAAAAAAACAAAAGGAAAAGGAAAATATATGAAACTAAAATAATAAAGAGGAAATACGGAAACACTAAAAACACAAACGCAAGAAAAAGAAAAAAGATGAGAAACACCGCCTCCAACGCTGCTTGCCATTGGAGCGATACGTCAGCTCGGCTGCCATCTTAGGCAGGGGGAAGCCGCATCTCCTCATTGCCTTAGTCAGTGTAGGCAGAGAGAGTACTGGTGGTGGAGGTGATGATGATGAAGCTGGAAGCTCTTTGTTGGGCCAGAGGAACGTTTTACATCATCTCTCCCGCTTGGTTTCAGACTGGAACTCAGAGAAAGAGAACCTGAGCATCAGTTCGGTTCAACATCCTCTATTTCCTTCATGTTTAGTAGCTTCGCTACTCTGTAAAATGTAACACTGGGTTAAAACAACCCTTACTGATGTTACACTATTTTTTTAACAGGATAAAATGCTATGGATGAGGTCATGGAACACTGAAGTACAAGCCAGACCCACCATTAATCTAAATAAAATATTCCAATCCAATGAAAACTCCAACCAATCCTTGAAGTGGCTGAGGGACCTACCCAGACCTTTGCTTCTGCATTTGGAGGCGGAGGGAATGGGGGGGTTGGGTCTTAGGAGAGAGGAAGGACCGTTTTATTCAAATAATCTTGTTGTGCTTTCTGAAATGCAAGATCGGTAAGGATTGCTTTGAATACACCATAACTGACTCAGTTTTCAACCGATTTTCAAGCCGTTTGGTTTATTATAAATATCTGACACTTTTGAGAAAGCACAGATCATTTCATTTACATATACACATACTTAGACACACACCCACATGCATAGTGATTTTATAGACTAACACCAGGGACACACTGCATGCGGAAGCATGCGGAAACACAGCAGTATCATTTCAGTGCCCATGTTAACAGATGGGGTCAACATCAGACAGTCGCTGCATGGTGGTGGGCCGTGGCACGTGCCGTGGAGCGATCGCTTCGGCTTCTGTTCTATTTTCTGCTGGATTTGTCACGGCAGGCAGGAAAATAAGCAGGAACACAAAACAAATTCATCAAAATAACAGCAGGACTGCCTGCCGACTGTTCACGTCAGATGTGGACAGAAGGAGGAGCGGTGTCGATGAGAAAACTGGCACGCTGCACTTCGGCGCGCTTCTGCATGCAGTGTGTCTCTAGCGTAATCTGATGAGCGATTTTGTGTGTTGCGCCATCTTGCGCATCGCCATTGCTTAGGGAACGAGATCCAATTACCTCGTATCTGCCAACATGGAAAGCAGCGTGAATATCACAACGTATTTACAACGTAAGGCAGTTGTCTAAGGTTATGATAACCTATACGTATGTTATCCAGAGATCTCTAAAGTATTCTGACATTTTTTTTTATTATTTTTTTTTTTACATCATAGCATTAATTTAAACTATTGTTCATCTCCAGAAACTGGCTTCAATGACAAGCCCCACTGGAATATTAAACGCACATCTCGTGATTACTTCAAGGCTTAAAAATTAGGATTTTTTATTTATATAATATTTTTATGACTAACGAAAAGGGGGGTCGTGTTGTTGGATAATGTTTTATTTTTGCAAATCCGGGGGGGAAATGTATATTTATTACTCCAGATAAATTACTCAGAAAGGCCGAGATTAGAGAGAAGTGGGGGCATTTGGGGGGGGAGGGAATAAAGGAGATTAATGAGGTCAAAATCTCGGTTTTGTGTGGGGATTAAATCAGGTTTATTCTCGGGATCCCGGAAGCTGAGAGAGCCTTTTAAAAGGAATAAAAAAAAGTTTCTCTACTATAATAAATTTTCGTCAAACGGAAGGTCCTTCAGATTTCCTAATATTTAGAAAAAGCTATTCTATCGTTAAAAAACGCGGAGCTGGGGTGGGATGACGGGGAACGGGTCATGGGTGGAGGCGCCAAAACCAATGGTATTATGGAATTGGGGAGAAATTAGATAGATCTCCTTTTATCCCTTATAAATTCCACTTTTTTCTTCCCTAATAAAAAAAAAGAAGAGAGATGAGATTGAGCCACAAATGAGCAGCGCATTTTTCCGATGGGTCGTTTCTCTTCATGCAGTCAGACTTTAACGTCTCTCCAGAGGTGGGAACTTCTCTCTGCTCATCTCTCTGAATGTGATCAAATTCAATATTCAGATGGAGGATAAATCTGGAGAATTTGGATTGAATAATTGAATATTGTTGGTGAAATGTTTCACTAATAAATGCAGATTAATGAAAGTTTCTGCAGCGTTTGGAGCTTTCAGACACAAGTCACGGTTTAATGGAACGATGCTACTAGACTACTGAAGTCCAGCTGTTAGAGACACGAGCTGAGGTCAGGGGTCATGCAGTGACAGCAGCAACCACAGCTCTTTACTTTTATTTACATTATAAGGAAAACATCTTTATTTATTTCAGAAAAAGGCTAAATAAATAAATGAACACATTACAACAGGATGTGTGAAGTTAAAGGACAGAAATTATTACATCATAGTTTGATCTTTAATGTTTTTGTTTATGGTAAATAAAAATAAATATCTGCAGGTTTCTGTCAGACTTCAGTTCTGGACTGAGATCCGGTTCCAGAAGGAGGATCAGTAAACAAGGACTAGTGCTGCTATCAGCTGTGATGTCATCAGTGGCTGATGATGTCACTCAGCATGGTGGGAATCTGCCTCTTTTTAATCTCTGTGGCCATCTGACACCAAACGCAGGCGACGCAGCAGGTGGAGCACAAACAGTCGTTGCAGAGACTGCCCTGTAAACAACAAACACACCTGTAAACAACAGACACACCTGTAAACAATGAACACACTTGTAAACAACAGACAGAACTACAGCCCAAACATTCACATCAGGAAGCAGGAGGCTGCACTACGAGGCCAGATTTTCTCTAAACGAGGTAACTTCAGGGTTTTTCCTCCTACGACGCTGATTCACTTCTGATCAGTTTTATCTTCCGGGAACTGATGCTGAACACCTAACCTGGTCCGGATTCTGGACCAGATCCACGGACTTGGTCTCTGGAACTGGTGTCTGGACCAGATCCATGGACCTGGTGTCTGGACCTTCTTTCTGGACCAGATCCATGAACGTGGTCTCTGAAGTGGTTCTTGGTTCACTCGTCCTCACCCTGATGCCGTAGACGTGGCGCATGGACACCCTCATGGACATGGTGATGGGATGGACGATGCAGCCGAAGACGTCCAGCAGCGGCAGACAGAGACCGTGACCAAAGTCCCTGCTGGTCCTGCAGGCGAAGCAGGGACAGCACCAGAATGCCAGGCAGCCTGCACACAAACAACAACAACAACACAGTCACAAAAAATGTCACAAAGAACGTCACAAACAACAACAACAACGTCACAAACATCACAAACAAAAATGTCACAAAAACAACATCACAAACAACAATGTCACAAACAACATCACAAAAAACAACGACACAAACAACAACAACGTCACAAACATCACAAACAAAAATGTCACAAAAACGTCACCACCAGCAACAACGTCACAAACAACAAAAACATCACAAAAACAATGTTACTAACAACGTCACAAGCAACAACAATGCCACAAACAAGACAACAAAATCACCAACATCACAAACATCACAAAAAACAATGTCACCAACAACTACATCACAAACGTCACAGACAACGTCACAAACAAAAACAACATCACAAACCACAACGTCACAAACAACATCTAAACATTTGTATGAAAGTTTGATGCTGCAGATGCAGCTGCTGGCCAAGGAAGACACAGCCATGAAGGAGGGATGGAGGATGAGGACAGAGATGGTCCTGAAGGACGAGGACATGATGGAGGGACGGAGGATGAGGACAGAGAAGGTCCTGAAGGACGAGGACATGATGGAGGGACGGAGGATGAGGACAGAGAAGGTCCTGAAGGACGAGGACATGATGGAGGGACGGAGGATGAGGACAGAGAAGGTCCTGAAGGACGAGGAGCTGTAGATACAGAGATAAGCTGCTTTCAGACTTGCATTGTGGAACATGAGCGGTGAAGTCCATCCATCTTTAAACGAACTAGTCTTTTCAAACATGCCGCTTCCTCGCGGACTTATCGCATCCCGGCCACGTTCAGACATCAGGAAATGTTGCGGAAAAGTCAGCACAGCCACGCTCTCCCTTCGACTCTGTCCAGAACATTTTCTTGTGCATTCAGCCAAAATTATGTGCCACAACATTTCTGCTCTGATGACCTGGGGTCCAGCCGGTAAATGTCTGCTACATCTCTGTGGTAAAAGACTGGAACATGTCTGAATACAGACAGCATAAAGGACAGAGTCCCACTGTTACTGCTTTCCAGAGCAGGGTTGGAAGGAGCTATACGCACACCTACAGGTTTGTGTGTGTGTGTGTGATAGAGGGATGAAAAGAGAAGAGGCACTACCGCATGTATCTGTTTAAAGTCACTGGAAGACAATGATGCATCACTCAATTGGTGAGACAGACAATGAAGACAGACAGACAGACAGTGAGACAACTGTGAGACAGACAGACAAATGGCCAGTGAGTGAGAACATAGAGATGATGAGAAGAGTCGCCATTGCGCACATCTGCATATCGGCACGGACAGAATCACTCATGTCCGTTATAAACTACTAAAACCTGTGGAGGATTCAGTTTATCACCAGGTTGCTCTGTTCTATTACAGTATGACGGAAGTGTGCGCGTGATACACAGAGCTGCCTGCAGCTGCCTCGTTAAGTGTTGCTAGGCAATGGAGCCTTCCCCAGGCTGAGTGTGTAACGGAAATATGACTCAATGTGAGGACTGGGAGATGAGACAAACAGGAAAGTACCCCTCGAACAACTTGGCACTGTTTGTAAACGAAAAGTGATATAAAGAAAAATTCTTGAATAGTGAGCACCACAAGGGTTGGAGGAACACATGGATGTAATTTTTATTTTGTCCTACTACAAACAGAATTTAAAAGGTGGCAAGTTAAAAACAGGAGAATGAGGATTCAATCTTTCCAAAAAAGTCTTTTGATAATCTGTGTCTGTAAGATGACAGCCGTTGGAGTTATGTGCTTCTATTTAAAATCTAAAAATGGTTCAAAATTTAGAGTGTGGAGGGATTTCTGGGATTGTCTGATTTTTACTAAAATGTAACTCGCGATTGTGTCAGAGCCGTAAAAGATATGTAAATGTCCTTTCACACAGTAAAAGCTTTATCTTTCGTGATCCATTTAAACTTTGAATGATATCCCTCGGTGACAGTATGGCTGAGCGACAAAGTGACCTGGGTTTTTGACTGATTTCGGCCACACATTGTGATTTTTCGTCCCATATTTCCTATGGGACGAAAAATCACAGGTTTTTGCGAATTACGTAGCCACTGTTAGAGTTTGGACAGTGAACGGAAAGCGGACTGTTCCAGCCCAGACGCACATTTCTGACTGCTGTGTGTGAGCTGGCAAAGGCCGGGCGGAAACTGAAAGAGTTGATGAAAAATAACATGTAACTAGAAAATTTCTGAAGAAATTTTGAATGCCGCCAATGCAGCTACTGCCCACACCTGAGAGAACAACAGACATATTACAAAGATGGAACACCTGTGCAAACAGATAAGGTCCTAAAGACATACACATTTACGTCAATGTAGATGTGTGGTGTGTGTATGAGTGAGAGAGAGAGGGATGGGGGTGAGAAGTGAGGAGGTGCACCATTGCATGCCTGTATTGAGACACTGAATGACTTAGATAGATAGATAGATAGATAGATAGATAGATAGATAGATAGATAGATAGATAGATAGATAGATAGATAGATAGATAGATAGATAGATAGATAGATGAGATAGAGTTAGTAAATAAACACTGAGAGAATGCAGAAAGACGGCGCACTAAAACCTGTGGAGAATTCAATTTATCATCCAGTTGCTCTGAGATATTATTACAGTATAAGGAAATGTGTTTGCGTGACGCACGGGCTGCCTCGTTGAGCATTTTTAGGCAGCGCAGCCTTCCTGTGTGAAAATGGCAGTTACGCAGACAGAACTACATTGAATGCAGTCTGGTTGCACCCCCAGAACAACTCTACAATAAGAGAAAACTGCAAGAGATATCAAAATAATTTTGTCACCATGAGCGCCACAAGGCTTTGAGGAACTCAGAAATGTATTTTATTTTATCCTATCGTGAATAGAATTTAAACGGTGGCGAGTTTAAAACACTGGAGAGAAAGGTAGCCATTTTTTATCAGCTATTAAGGAAGTCAATGGGAGGCGTAGTTCAACTTCGGAGCAGTATAACTTCAAAACGGTGCGTCTGACCGATTTTTGAGCGGCATCCCAAATGAGGCTGACAAAATTTCCTAAGTTTTGATATATAATTTATGTCTGTACGATGAAAGCTGTAGGAGTTATGGCCATTTGTTTCACATCTGAAAATGCTTCAAAATTTAGTGCGGCTAGAGTGTGGAGGGCTCTTTTAGGCTATTTCTGATTTTTACTAAAACATCACTTACCATTGTGTCCGAACCATAACAGACAGGTAAATATCCTTCCACATGGTTAAAGTTTTAGTTTTCATGACCCGTTTAAACTTTGAATGATGTTTCTATACGATGGTATGGCTGAGCTATAGAGCTCCAAAATTACCTGGGTTTTTTACTTTTCTCATCTGATTTCGGGCAAATCCGATTAATTCCTATGAGACAAAAAGTTGCAGTTTTTCACGAATTTTGTGTGCTGCCTCTCCACACTTACTCCTGACTCTTTCTTGTATCGTGCTGGTCCTGGTCCGCTCGGTGCCGGTCTAAGCACCTCTTTAACAGTTGTGGGTGCGCTTGGTTCTGGTCTGGGTCTCCGTACAGTTCTCAGTCCGCTCTGTGGGGGTCTCTTGCATGCTGGAGCTGGACCAGTGGACCGGCTCTGTGGCAAGGTCTTGGAGCTGACTTACAGTTCTAGTCCGGTTCTAACCTGTTGTCCCCATCTAGCTCAGCATCATCACTCTCTTCTGAACTGACTGATGACCCACCACATAAACCAGTTCCAGTCCAGCTGTTCTGGAGCATCTTTTATGTTTTCCACTGTTCTGATTTTACATGTAAATCAATGAGCCGACCACAACTGTCTCATCTAGTGATGCAGTGTCATGGAGAGGCTAAAGTGCTAGTTGCTAGCAAGTTTAGGCTTTTCAACATCGGATATTTACGTGAAGTCTTATTGACTTCTAACTGCACAGAACTACTAATTTTGTTTTGTTGTATTGTTTTATTGCTAAATTACTTGAAGTTAAGGTCATGTCATTAGCACTTTAATGCTTTACAGCATTGGCAGCATAATAAACGACAGTAACACGTTGCCATGGCAGCACAACAACACACCAACCCTGCTGTCTGTATGTTACCTTACACTGATTCATGTCCTGGCAGCAGTCACAGATCCCAGACGACCAATCAGCAGCTGCGTTAGAGGGAGTGATGGTCTGCGGCTGGGTGGACACCGTCCAACTCATTGTCCACCAGATCAGCTGAGGAGGAAGTCCTGGGCCAAAACCTGATGAACAGTTCAACAGAGAAGAGGAGAGGCAGGTGAGCTCACCTGTGACCCGGCTGCTGTAATTGGATGGGCGTGAGGTTTCTGATGAACCTGATAAACGCGTCCAACCGGATGTTTGGCAGAGAAATCAGAGTCTTCGTCTCCTCAGGTGGAGTATCAGTGATGCAACTCACTCAGCATTTTAATTTTAAAAAGACAAAACTTCCTACAGACGGCAACCAGTCACATCATAGAACAGAGACCTGGTCAGAACCAATCACATCACAGAACAGAGACCTGGTCAGAACCAATCACATCACAGAACAGAGACCTGCTCAGAACCAATCACATCACAGAACAGAGACCTGATCAGAACCAATCACATCATAGAACAGAGACCTGGTCAGAACCAATCACATAACAGAACAGAGACCTGGTCAGAACCAATCACATCACAGAACAGAGACCTGGTCAGAACCAATCACATCACAGAACAGAGACCTGATCAGAACCAATCACATCACAGAACAGAGACCTGGTCAGAACCAATCACATAACAGAACAGAGACCTGGTCAGAACCAATCACATCACAGAACAGAGACCTGGTCAGAACCAATCACATCACAGAACAGAGACCTGATCAGAACCAATCACATCACAGAACAGAGACCTGGTCAGGACCAATCACATCACAGAACAGAGACCTGGTCAGGACCAATCACATCACAGAACAGAGACCTGGTCAGAACCAATCACATCACAGAACAGAGACCTGGTCAGGACCAATCACATCACAGAACAGAGACCTGGTCAGAACCAATCACATCACAGAACAGAGACCTGGTCAGAACCAATCACATCACAGAACAGAGACCTGGTCAGAACCAATCACAAAACAGAACAGAGACCTGGTCAGAACCAATCACATCACAGAGCAGAGACCTGGTCAGAACCAATCACATCACAGAACAGAGACCTGGTCAGAACCAATCACATCACAGAGCAGAGACCTGGTCAGAACCAATCACATCACAGAACAGAGACCCGGCCAGAATTTGAAGATAAGGACGACCTGGACATCTGCAGTTCTCTGATGGAGACAAACTGAAGTTTTTCCTTTTGTTTCCAACGTGTCCTGACGGCATCGTAACAGCATGAAAAGGTTCTGGGACGTTGGTGAAAATGTTCTGGGGTGATGATGAACAGATTTCGGGGTTGTGGGGTGATGATGAAAAGGTTCTGGGTTTCTGGGGTGATGATAAACAGATTACCTTGAGAAAACCTGGAGTCATCCGCATGAACTCCCACCACCCCTGAAAGAAGAAAAGCTGTCACAAGCAGCCGTCCTTTGCTTCACATCGGACCACTGATTATTTCAGATAGTGTTTGCCACGCTGACCCCACATCTCCGACACGTCACACACTCCTGCCGGGTGTAACGCCGGAGGAGGGCGTGCCAAAGGTCACATTTTTCTACTGAAACAAGCTCAAGTTCGTTCTCTGGTAAATTCTTTATTTTTCTTCATTCTCATAATTTGTCTTTCTGATGATGCAGAGAGAATTCCCGTTGCAGATGTCTTTTAAATGTCATTTGCGTATTTATGTCGGGGATGTGGACAGGGACACGTCAGGTACTCCAACATGTGGATCAAGGAAAACTACTTGGATCCATGCGTATGCACAGATTCATACACAAAATCTTCCTCCTGAAGATTTTGTTTTTAATGCTGGCCTGCTCTTGGCCAGAACTACATCAGCACCAAGATTAAAGTTTTATGATACTGTCAGTTATGTTTCAGAAATGACAGTGAAATAACCAGCGTGATGAAAGTATCAGTTTTTATTTTTATTTTATTTTACAGCAGAATTGTTGCACTTTCCAGTTTTTGTTGTTTTTCATCCGGTTTGTTTCCTTCATCAGGGAACGTCCTCCAAGATAAGCACCAGGAGACATCGGTGGATCTTAAAGTGTGTAATACAAATACAATGTTTCATTATTATTAGATTTGTATCATGATTGGTACCCCCCGACCTGTCCATGAGACCTGACCATGAGACGTGTCTCCATCATAGATTCATGATTTCTGACGTTTGTTTTTCACAGAAAAAAACTTCAGTTAGAAAATGAAGTCCTTGAGACCAGGTTCCTGACTCCTGCACGTCATCTCTGATCCCCAGGAGCAGGGGGCGGAGTCTGAGGAGGAGGAGGAGGAGCCATTTGTCTCTGGGGCGGAGCTTCAGAGTCAGGGGCAACGCTCATACACGCCTCCGTCCCCGCTGTCCTCCAGCTGGTAGATGTTGTCCACCGCCGCTCCTCCATGCTGCAGCTGCAGGGTGGAGGACGAGGAGCGGAACCAGATCTGCTGAGACCTGAGACAGAAGAAAACCAGAATCAGCTACAAGTCCATCAATGCTGTTGTCACGTCAACGAGCAGCCAGCTGACCAATCACGACTCAGACAGAAGCCACACTTCCTCCTGTGTCCGCTCCGTGGACATTTGTCTCATGTAAAGGGGTCCAGCCAGAGGAACCCCCCCCCCTCCATGGTCCATGGTTTCCATGGTGACCTCACCTGTGTTTGCCCTTCACCTTCTTTTGCCCCGCCCACTTCCACACATCCTCATCTTCCGGAATGTGTTGACATTTCCGGTCGCTAGCTGCGGCTCGTCAGTTACATTAAAAAACACAGTCGTCCACGTAACAAGATTCAGCAACTTTGTTGGGAAGAAACTAAACGGACTAATTTTCAAAAATTCATACGGAGATTGATAAAGTTCACCAGTGGGTGGATGGATGCGGATTCGGAATATTAAAGGCAGGGTAGGGGATTTTGGAAAAACAGTTCGAACAAGCTAAATTTGAAAAATATACACCCCCCGAAACCACGCCTCCAGGGCACAGGAACGCCTGTGCTCATAGTTATCAGCGAAGATAACCGAGAACAGGAGTGGCTAGCTTGTTAGCTTCCCAGTAAACAACAGAGGAACTACGTTTCATAAAAGTGATAATTATCTCATCTCCAACTTCTTCTGCGGCGTAAAACATCCTCACAACAAACACCAACGCCTCCATGACGTAATCCGCATCCGTTTTTTCTTTCTATGAGCAAACAGTGGCATAGATAAGAGCAGCGAGCAGCCACGCTCTCTCTGTTCGTCTGCACTGAGATGCTCACAGCGAGTTGCGAGCGCTCAAAGACAGTTGGTGCGCGACAGAAAGCAGTCGAGTTTGAAGGACATAAAAATCATTCAATCAGTCAGCACGGGCCATTCAAAACTCCATCCAATGAAATTCATTTTATTGGATGGAGTTTTTCCAGTGCTGTACGTTCCACAGGTGATTTTTTTTTTTTTAATTTTTGTGTCAGAATATTTAATTAATCGGCTGTAATCGGGGAGTGAAGAAGACTTTAAGCAATATAGTAAAAAATACTCCTGGAAAACATCATCCACCCTGCCTTTAAGAGTAAAAAACGTGATATTCTGCTGTAATCTGGATTAGCATGTGGTGCTCTGTAGTGAACATCACACACAGATCAGAAGAGAGATGAGCTGTATCTGTCTTTATCAGAGATAAATTATTACTGTCAAGTTTGTGGCATTAAATCTGTGCAGGTTAGAAGAATCCAGTAACGTGTGCCAGTATTAAAGACATCACCCTGTAGTTTGTACTTCCTATCGTAGCATAATAATACAACCATAATAAATCCCCCTGATGCTAAATTGTAACGAAAATGAAAGCTTAACAGGTAAATGACTGCCAAATTCAGATTCCAAGTTCTGATAAAAGTGATTAAATAAATAAATAAATCTGCACGAGTTTGCTTTGAAAATATGAGTTAGTTACTCCTTCATTTCACCAATGTTTTGTTGCAAAACATTAGTCGGACTCCCGCTATGAGCTTGAAGTGGCTTTTTTTTTGTGGCGATTCATCCTTATTTACAGACATTTACTTGTTATGGTGTCCCATAATAGTGACTCCATCAAAGCTGCTGCAGTAAAAATGTTTGTAAATAAGAACAAATCACCACGAAAAAGCCACTTCAAGCTCACGGGGGGGGGGTCAGACTAATGCTTCGTAACAAAACATTGGTGAAATGAAGGAGTTTGTGGCAGATAATGCCTTATTTAGAGGCTGGATGTGGTTGCCCCATCACTGCCATTATATGGCGCATACGCTGATCTGGAGTGGATCTAAATATCTCCCGAAGGAATTCAAGTTGCACCAAAACTGTCTGGGTTAGTAAATGAATGTATTTCATGTTAGAAAATAGGTCCAGATTGAAAAAAAACCCATTCCCTTTTAAGTTCATCATCTTACCAGCGGTGCCGCCAGTTTCCCGTCTCCAAAGTGCTTGTGCGCAAGGCTCAGAGTTTGCGTACAGGTGCGCACAGGTTTGTTTTTATGCCACTTTCAGGCTGTTTTGTGCGTAAGCAAGCTTATAAATGAGGCTCCTGAACTGGAGAGGGACCCAACTGCAGTCACGAGACGTCGCCATATATCCAATCCACGCCGGAAGTCCTAATCGGAAGTTTGTTTTTCATGTAACTTACTAAAACCTAACCCTACCCCTGACCCTTCTCCTAACCCTAACCACCCGACTACACCACACGCATATGTTTGCAAGCCGCAGATAAATACTGTTAGCTGTGTTTAACTAACTTCCGCTGGAGACTTCCTGTATGGATTGGATGTATGGGGGGGTCCTTACCGGCTACTGCAACTGCAGTTAGGTACTCTTGGGCTGAACTGGAACACCTGGAGGAAACGGGGGGCTGCATTTGGAGCTCAGTGTGATTACCGGTGAGGACCAGCAGAGGGCAGCAGAGATGCAGTCAGCAGAGATGCAGACGAGTCAGGAGAAAACTGCTCTGACTTCCAGGAAGATGAAGAATTTCTGTTTCTTCCAGAGTATCGCAGGATGTTTGATAATCACAAGTTCAACATGGCCGAGTCGTCGACTCATGGAGGAGAGAAAACTCAGGATCAGGTTTTTCTTCATTTGGTTTAGGAAACAAAAGCAAGAAAAACAAGTGAAGTTTTATTTCTATATTTTGGTCCTCAAACTTTCTGCTCCAACAGAACTTTTTATTTTCTTTATGTCCCTTACCAAAAAGTAGTATATGCAAGTATGCTTTTAGTAGGCTATACTAATTTTAAACTTTAAATAAGACAGTAAACTTTAAGTTTACTGTTTATGTACTTATCAGAAATATACTTAAAGTTCACATGGCACTTACTCATAAATATACTGGAAGTTTAAGTATATTTAGCCTATATTTATATTTAAACTTTTGAATGATATGCTTTAATAGTAGTACATTCTTAGTACATTTTCACACATACTGGTTTCTTTGTGGCATACTGCAAGATGTACATTCTTTCATGTTTTTAAATCCTATCTTTTAAGATTTAGAAGCTCTCTCTTACACTTTGAAAACCCCCAGTTTATATCATACATATTACTTTTAGTCTACTTAAAAGTGTACTTTAGCATACTTAAAAGTGTACTTTCTAAAAGTAAAAGTAAGCTTGAAGTTTTAGTATGAGCAAGCTGACAGTATACCTAGAAGATTACTTTCAGTATACTTGAAAGTTTACTTTTAAACACTTAAAGTGGGCCAATTTAGTCCTAAGAAGTATACTTGTCAGAATACTGCTAGTACAATGGTATCAGTGTACTTGGTAAATAAAAGTACACCTGGGGGATATACTTTACTATACTTGAGTATTCTTAATGATGTGTACTCAAGGAATAGGCTACTTCTTTTTGGTAGGGGGTTTCTAGAAGAGATTTTAGGCCATCCGAGTCAGCGAGAGGCAGATGCTGGTTAAACTGTGATGATGATGATGATGATGATGATGATGATGACGCATGCTGGGGGTTGTCATGATGCTGCGGTCACACGCCTTGTCCCCGGTGGTCTCTGATTAGAACATCGGTGACATTTTCAGAGCGAGTGGAGAGCCGAGGAGAGGAAACCTCAGCAGCCTTCCTGCCACAGTTTCTGTTTCTGCTGAAACCGCTGACTCAGCAGGTCCCAGCTGGAGGGTCAGAACCCGTCCTGGACCCTGCTTCTGCTCGGGTTCTGATCCAGTTCAGGAGAATAACCTTCATTAAACTGTCTCAACCTCCCCATCTTCGTCCTGGTCCTGTTCATACAGAGATCTGAACGGCCAATCACATGGCAGCATCTAGTAATCTAGTGAAGACAACCAATGTCCCTTGCGGAAAGATTCTCATCATGATGTAGAGGTGATGAAGAGGAGGGCGGACTGAGAACATGAAGGAGATGAAAACGTCTACATACATGCTGAGAGCCTCTGTGGCCCCGGGTGCTGTGAGGTTTGTGGTTTTCTCTGAGACTGCTGGTGTGAAGACGATGATGATGAAGTCGCACCAGCAGCTTTCAGGATGCCATCGTTGCGGAGCTGAGTCATGATTGGTCAGCAGGGAGCTGAGTCATGATTGGTCGGCAGGGAGCTGAGTCATGATTGGTCGGCATGGAGGCTGCAGTATGTTCTCGATCTGCAGCATCAGCGTTCAGACAAACACCAAAACCAAGAGTCACATGACAACACTCACACTTTGAGGTTCCTCCATCTTCTCACTGCAGAGACAGAGACAAAGAGACGTTAGGGATATCAGAGACATCAGAGACATCAGAGACATTAGAGACTTCAGAGACATTAGAGACATCAGGGACATCAGACACAAAGAGAGACATTAGAGACATCATAGACATCAGACACAAAGTGACGTTAGGGACATCAGAGACATTAGAGACATCATACACAAAGAGATGTCAGAGACATCAGATACATTAGAGATGTCTGAGGCATCAGAGACATTACAGACATCAGGGACAGAGAGACATCAAAGACATTTGATACGTCAGGGACAGAGACATCAGACAAAGAGATGTCAGAGACAGCAGAGACATAAGAGATGCCATTAATATCAGGCATCAGAAACAAAGAGACATCAGGGAGGGACATCAGACATTAGAGACATCAGAGATGTTAGAGATGTCAGAGACCTCAGAGACATCAGAAACAAAGAGACACCAAGGACATTCTAGACATCAGGGACATCAGATACATTAGAGACATCAGAGACATCAGACACAAAGAGACATCAAGGACTTCGGAGACATTAGAGACATCAGAGACAAAGAGATGTCAGAGACATTAGAGATGTCAGGGACATGAGAGAATACACATCAGAGACAAAGAGACGTCAGCAACATCAGAGACATCAGAGACATTAGAGATGTCAGAGGCATTAGAGACATAAGAGACAGAGACATTAGAGAGGCAGAGAGAAAGGCAGAGACATCACAGACAAAGAGATGTCAGAGACAGCAGACACATTAGAGACATCAGAGACATCAGAGACATCAGAGGTTTCAGAGACATCAGAGACATTAGGGACAAAGAGACAACAGAGATAGAGATGTCAGAGACAGCAGAGACATCAGAGATGTCAGATGTCAGAGAAATCAGAGACAGAGACGTCAGAGACATTAGAGATGTCAGAGACATCAGAGATATCATTGACAGAGACGTTGGAGACATTAGAGACATCAGAGACAAAGAGACATCAGAGACATTAGAGACATCAGAGACGTCAGAGACATCAGAGACAGAGACACCAGAGATACCATCAGAGACATCAGACTGAGACATCTGAGATGTAAGACATGTCTATAACAGATGTATCTGGTTACGTGCAGATATTGTTTTAGTTGTCAAGCTGACTGAAGACGTCCATGTCCCCCATGTTTAGGTTTGTGGTAAAAGATTGGACAACTACAGCTCAGTTCAGTCCTAAAACCAGAACCCCATTCTCACGAGAACACAAGACAGAACCTGAACTCACCAAGAAAGAATAGTCCACCAGCAGTGACCAGAACCACTAACAGGACCACAACCAGGACCAGAACCACGGTCGCCACACTGCCATCCTGCAGAGACAAGTCAGGACGAGACGGTCCAGATGATTTCCTCCTGGAGGGACGGAGTTCTTTATGATCTGTTTTTAAATTATTTAGTAATTCAATATTTATAAAGTTCCACTTGACTCTCCCTGGTGTCGTGTTTCCTGTTCTCAGCGTGTTCCTCGGTTCTCAGTTTACAAAATGTTTGATTGTAAAATCATTTCTGCATTAAGAAAATAAAATCTGGACGTAGCCCCTGAACTTTATGTCTCCATCAGACCAGAGGAAGAACTTGTCCTAAAACATGGGTTTGCTGCTGTTTGTGGAGATGAAGTGATGGACAGGTGGACGTACGGAGACAGAAACGTCTTTGTCTGTCCTCACCTCAGAGACATCAGCAGGGTGGACGCTCAGATGGGACGTCAGCAGGCTTTCTGTGGAGGTCACGTGACCTGTAGGATGAGGATAAGAGCACGAAGTCAGGATTGCAGAACCAGAACATCCAGAGCGGTACCAGCAGAACCAGAACGTCCAGACGGGTTTCTGGACTCTAATGTTGTCCCTTGTCCTAGATCTGACCTGGGTTTTAGTCATGACTTGTGTTCCAGATCTGACCTTGGTTCTAGTCCTGATCCCTCTTTCCTACAGTAGATCTGATCTGGGTTCTAGTCCTGACCCGTGTTCCAGATCTGACCGGGGTTCTAGTCTTGACCCCTTTCCTAGACCTGATCTGGGTTCTAGTCCTGACTCATGTTCCAGTCCTGACCCTTGTCCTAGATCTGACCTGGGTTTTAATCATGACTCGTGTTCGAGATCTGACCTGGGTTCTAGTCCTCACCCCTGTCCTAGATCTGATCTGGGGTCTTGTCCTGACTCATGTTCCAGATCTGACCCGTGTCCTTGATCTGACCTGGGTACTAGTCCTGACCCATGTTCCAGGTCTGATGTGGGTTCTAGTCCTGACTTGTGTTCCCGATCTGACCAGTGTTTCAGATCTGACCTAGGTTCTAGTCCTGACTCATGTTCTAGATCTGACATATGTCCTAGATCAGACCTGGTTTCTTGTCCTGCTTTGTGTTCCAGATCTGACCCCTATCATAGATCTGACCTGGGTTCTTGTCCTGACTCGTACTCCAGATATGACCCATGTCCTAGATCTGACACGGGTTCTAGTCATGACCTGTGTTCCAGATCTGACCTGGGTTCTAGTCTTGACCTCTGTCCTACATCTGATCTGGGTTCTAGTCCTTATCCATGTTTCCCATCTGACCTGGGTTCTAGTCCTCACCCCTGTCCTAGATCTGATCTGGGTTTTAGTCATGACTCGTGTTCCAGATCTGACCTGGGTTCTAGGTTTGACCCCTGTAATACATCTGATCTGGGTTCTAGTCCTGACCCGTGTTCCAGATCTGACCTGGGTTCTAGTCCTCACCCCTGTCCTAGATCTGATTGTCCTGACTCATGTTTCAGATCTGACCCCTGTCCTACATCTGATCTGGGTTCTAGTCCTGAAACATGTCCCAGATCTGACTTGTGTCCTAGATCTGTCCTGGGTTCTAGTCCTGACCTGTGTTCAAGATCTGATGTGGGTTCTAGTCCTGACTCGTGTTCCAGATCTGACCATTGTTTCAGATCTGACCTGGGTTCTAATCCTGACTTGGGTTCTTGTCCTGACTCGTGTTCCAGATCTGACCCTGTCCTAGATCTGACCTGGGTTCTGTCCTGACTCGTGTTCCAGATATGACCCCTGTCCTAGACCTGACCTGGGTTCTTGTCCTGACTCGTGTTCCAGATCTGACCCATGTCCTAGATCTGACCCTGGTTCTTGTCCAGACTCGTGTTCCAGATCTGACCCCTGTCCTAGATTTTACCTGGGTTCTAGTCCTGACTCGTGTTCCAGATCTGACCTGTGTCCTAGATCTGACCTGAGTTCTAGTCCTGAACTGTGTTCCAGATCTGACCCCTGTCCTAGATCTGATCTGGGTTCTAGTTCTGGCCCATGTTCTAAATCTGATCTGGGTTCTAGACCTGACCTGGTTTGGTTTTCAGTCCTGACCCATGTTCCAGATCTGACCTGGGTTCTAGTCCTGACCGATTGTCCAGATCTGACCTGGGTTCTAGTCCTGACCCGTGTTTCAGATCTGACCTGGGTTCTAGTCCTGACTTGGGTTCTTGTCCTGACTTGTGTTCCAGATCTGACCCCTGTCCTAGATCTGATCTGGGTTCTAGTCCTGACTCGTGTTCCAGATCTGACCCATTTCCTAGATCTGACCTGGGTTCTTGTGCTGTCTTGTTCTAGATCGGACCTCTGTCCTAGATTTTACATGGGTTCTAGTTCTGACCTTGTGTTCCAGATCTGACCTGTGTCCTAGATCTGATCTGGGTTCTTGTTCTGACTTGTGTTCCAGATCTGACCTCTGTCCTAGATCTGATCTGGGTTCTAGTTCTGACCCTTGTTCCAGATCTGACCTGTGTCCTAGATCGGATCTGGTTTTCAGTCCTGACCCGTGTTCCAGATCTGACCTGGGTTCTAGTCCTGACTTGTGTTCCAGATCTGACCTTGGTTCTAGTCCTGGCCTGTGTTCTGGTGACAACGCTTATTGTAGTTCTGAGCTATAGTAACTGTATCAGCAGAACTGTATCAGAACCAGGACCAGAACTGGATCAGGACCAGGGCCAGAACTGGATCAGATCCAGGGCCATGTGTGGGTGTGTGAGTACCTGCAGTCTGATTGGCTGCTGTTGTCTCTGTGGGTGGTTCTGTTTCTGACGGAGAAGATGAGGTCAGTTCTGGAGGAGGAACATCAATGACACGGCATCACATCATCATGTCATCATCATCATTCTCATCATCATTGTCATCATCATCATCGTTGTCATCATCATCTGTCTCATCATCATCATCATCTGTATCATTTCATCATCATCATCATCATTATTGTCATCATTGTCATCATCATCATAATCATCATCATCATTTTTTCATCATCATTATTATTATTATCATCATTATCATCATCATCGTTGCAGTCATCATCATCATCATCATCATCATCATCATCAACAACATTGTCATCATTATCATCTTCATCATTAGATGCTACTGTGTGATTGATTGTCTACGTGACTAGATGCTGCCGTGTCATTGGTCGTCTACATCACTAGATGCTGTTGTGTGATTGGTCATCTATGTCAGTGATTCCTAACCGTGGTTCTCAAAGCACACTATCCTGAAGACTTTCCATGTTCCCCTGTTAAAACACAGCTGACTCACATTAATGGGTCAGTAGCAGACTGGTGCAGAACTCATCAGAGATCCATTTTATTTGAATCAGCTGTCCTAGCAGGGCAAAATGGAAAGTCTTCAGGATAGTATACCTTGCAGACCAGGGTTGGGAATCACTGGTCTATGTGACTAGATGCTGCTGTGTGATTGTTTGCTAATGCTGATATGATTGGTCATCTGCGTGACTAGATGGTGCCATGTGATTGGTTGTCTTTGTAACTAGATGCTGCCGTGTGATTGGCTGGTTAGAGAGGAAATGTAATCTTTATCTTCAGAATAATTTCTCACCTCCAATAGTCAAATCAAAGTGATGTTTGTCATCATTGAACCATCCAGGTATCTCCACTCTGCATCCGTATTCTCCAGCATCTTCCTCTGAGATGTTCAGAATCGTCATGGAAACGTCCCCCTCATCCAGCCGTCCCAGGACCTGATACCTGCTGGAAACCTCTGACACAACTTTCTGTCCATCGCCGTTGATGAGCTGATTGTTGCAGCCCCTGTTGGGTATCCGTCCCCGACCCCAACAGAATGACAGAGGTCCGCGTTGTTTTCTGTTGTATCTACAGGTCAGGGTGATGTTCTGACCCGTGTGACCCACAACATGGATGCCGGCACATGCAGACACTGCAGACAGAAACACAGATGTGCCCTTACATGTCTTTGTCTCACAGGACACACCTGAGACCTAATCATTGGAAACCTGATCTCGCTTCTAGCCTGTCTTTATTTTCACTTTGTGAGTTATTTAGAATCACGGACAAACAAGATAAATAATAAAACAAAATCAGGAAAATGAGAAAGACAAAGACTGGAATAAAACAGAATACAATAAGAGATGTAATAGGTGACAATAAATAAAAAAGACAAAAAGGTTTTTTTCACAAATTTGTGCCAATGGTCTCGTCGTCAAATGACCAAGAGAAAAAAACTAGAACCAAGGAGACCTGGGGAACTGAATCCGGACTGAGTCCAGTTCCGGACTCGTCGGAGACAAAGGACAGAAAAATGAAGACAGACTGAATCAGAGTCAGCAGACCAGTTTCACTCCGTGTTTGGATCTCTTCCTTCTGCTTTCTGGTTTTCTCACCACAGCAGAATTTATTTTCATGGTCTAAGTCTGATAGCGAGCAGGAAGAGACCAGAACCTCGGATAAAAGCCACCAGCAGCAAATAGCGATGAGATGATGGAAACAGCAATGAGATGATGGAGTTCACCTGGACGTTTCAGAGAATGCAGAAGTATGTTGGAGGCAGCAACGTACCTGCCAGCAGCGTCAGCAGCAGCAATGTCTTCATGATGACTCTGACATACTGAAAACGCTCAGCAGGAAACTCAGACCACAGACCGGTCTGAGAGGAGGCGCCGAGCACAAGAGGAGGGCTGAGAGGAGGAGGGATAGAGGAGAGAGAGAGAGGAGGAGACGGACAAGGAGACAGAGGAAGACTTTGACTTTTAACGATACATTTATTTTCCATCCATTACACCAGCCTTATAAGGTCAAACACATACAGAATAAATTAATAATGTCATTTCGACATGAAACAAATTAGCAAAACACCCTCAAAAGTCCATAACCAATCCCCCTTCCCTCACTTTACATAAAGTACCCCCCCCCCCCCCAGTCTGCACAGCTTCAAAGTCCCATAACTCCCCCACCAGTGAACTGTACACAAACTCCAGTCTGAGGCGCGCCTTCACCAGCCGCTGGAAAAAGAGGACAGGATCTGTACATCCTGATCCCGCTCTCTGACTGTTCCTCATGCGCCAGACAGCCCTCTTAGCCTGGCCCAGTGTGAAGTTGTGCTGTAGCACGAGAGAAACTGGGTCCGAACACAAACAGTTCCCTGGTTAAGTCCATATCTAGTCTTCGAAGCAGGTGTCCCAGGAAGGTGAAGAAGGCGGCCAGACGAGGACAGGACAGCCACAGATGTTCCAGGGTCTCCTCATCTGGACAGAAGGGGCACCGACTATCTGTGCTTGGAACAAAGTGGGCCACATGTCAAACCTCCCCAGGACTCCTTTGAAGTAGGACGGGAGTCCTCTCTGCACCTCCTGCAGGAGCTGCTCCATGACCCGTTAGGACCTTATCACAGTCTCCTGGCTTAACTGGGCCACGGTCTTCCACCCTCCATTTGCTCTCATGTGGCCCAACATGGTCACCCCCGTTGCTATGTCCTTCTCACCTGGGAAGACTCAAATAGACTACCATGAGCCGCCGGGTTGAAGGAGAGTGGCTCTCTCCCTGCAAGGCCATACGGTTCCTCCAGAGAGAAAGATAGCACAGAGCCTTCAGCACAGAGTGTCAGAAAGCTGTAGTCCCTGACAGGTCCACCCTCCTCAGGTCCATCAGGAACAGTTATTTATGGTCAGACAGAGGAGGGGAGAAAAGAAGAGGAGACAGAGAGGAGGAGACAGAGGAGGAAAGAGAGGAGATAGAGAAGGGGACAGAGGAAAAGACAGAGGGCACAGAGAAGGAAACAGAGAAGGACATAGAGGAGACATAAGAAGAGACAGAGAAGGAGACGGAGGAGGAGACAGAGAAGGAGACAGAGGAGGACACAGAAGAGAAAGAGAAAGAGACATAAGAAGAGACAGAGAAGACAGAGAAGGAGACAGAGGAGGACACAGAGGACGACAGCTTGGTTAAAAGATTTTTTAAATTCATTTTGCAGAAACAGACATCCGGATATATTATGAAGCTCCACCACTGAACTGTGTCAGATTTCCTCCCTTGCAAGACTAAATCCAGCATCATCTTCATCCTCATCCAGCATCATCGTCATCCTCATCCAGCATCATCTTCATCCTCATCCAGCATCATCTTCATCATAATCCAGCATCATTTTCATCATTATCCAGCATCATCTTCATCATAATCCAGCATCATTTTCATCATTATCCAGCATCATCTTCATCATAATCCAGCATCATTTTAATCATTATCCAGCATCATCTTCGCTATTCAGCATCATCTTTATCGTTATCCAGCATCATCTTCATCGTCATCCAGCATCACCTTCATCCTAAATCAGCATCACCTTCATCCTAGTCCAGCATCATCTTAATTGTCAATCAGCATAATTTTCATCCTAACCCAGCATCGTCTTCATCGTCATCCAGCATCATCTTCATCATTATCCAGCATTATCTTCATCCTCATCCAGCATCATCTTCATCCTAGTCCAGCATCATCCTTATCCTCATTCAGCATCATCTTCATCTTCATTGGGCATCATCTTTATCGTCATCCAGCATCACCTACA
Source organism: Atherinomorus stipes (assembly GCA_023101725.1). Lineage (NCBI taxonomy): Eukaryota > Metazoa > Chordata > Actinopteri > Atheriniformes > Atherinidae > Atherinomorus > Atherinomorus stipes. The sequence goes on from JALJCO010003679.1 coordinate 231,359, forward strand.
TCCTAATCCAGCATCATCTTCTTCCTAATTCAGCCATCATCTTCATCGTCATCCAGCATTATCTTTATCGTCATTTAGCATCATCTTTATCGTTATCAAGCATCATCTTCATCGTCATCCAAAATCATCTTCATCATCATCCAACATCACCTTCATCCTAATCCTGCATCGCCTTCATCCTTGTACAGCATCATCTTAATTGTTATCCAGCATCACCTTTATCCTAATCCACCTCGCCTTCATCGTCATCCAACATCATCTTCATCCTCATCCAGCATCGTCTTCATCTTCATCAGGCATCATTTTCATCCTGATCCAGCATCACCTTCATTTTAATCCAGTATTATCTTCATCCTAATCCAGCATATCTTCATCCTTATCCAGCATCATCTTCATCCGCATCCAGCATAATCTTCATCCTAATCCAGCATCATCTTCATCCTCATCGAGCATCATCTTCATCGTAATCAAGCATCACCTTCATCGTCATCCAGCATCATCTCCATCCTCATCCAGCATCATCTTTTTCCTGATCCAGCATCACTTCATCCTAATCCAGCATAATCTCCATTGTTATCCAGCATCATCTTCATCCTCATCCAGCATCCGCTTCTTCCTTATCCAGCATCATCTTCACCCTTGTCCAGCATCATCTTCATCCTAATTCTTCATCATCTTTATTCTAGTCCAGCATCGTTCTCATCATCTCCCACCATCATCTTCATCCTAGTCCAGCATCATCTTCATCCTAATACAGCATTATCTTCAACCTAATTCAGCATCATCTAGATCCTTATACGGCATCTTTATCTTCATCCAACATCATCTTCATCCTCATCCAGCATCAGCTTCATCCTTATTCAGCATCATCTTCATCCTAGTCCAGCATCATCTTCATCCTAATGTAGCATCATCTTTTTCCTAGTCCAGCGTCATCTTCATCATCCCCCATTTTCATTTTCACCCTAATCCAGCATAATTTTCTTATCCAGCATCTTCATCATCATCCAGCATCATCTTCATCCTGATCTAGCATCATCTTCTTCCAAATCCAGCATTATCTTCACTCTAATCCAGCATTATCTTCATTGACTAAATTGAAGGTTTATAGCCCAAACAAGAACTCAAATATAGTGATAAAAGGTAAAGGATTTCTTGATCCAGCAGTTCTGGATCAGGACTGGTGTAAGTGTTTACGGTCCTACGGTTCCTCGGGTCACGTTTAGATGACTTCCTGTCTGCGGTGCTTGTGTCCTCAGGTTCGATGACTTTCTGAGAACCCGTGGCAGGTCATGGGTTCTGGCCCACCCTGAACTTCCTGCCTACAGCAGTCAGCTGCCTCCTGCTCAGAGTTTCACTTCCTAGTTCATGTGGTTTCTGTGGTGAAACTGATCCTAGTGCTGGTCCTCTGATCCTGCAACAGTTCAGTCCACAATCATGAACTGGTGCTGATCATCTCCTTCCTGCTGCCTTTGACTGCAGGAATGGATAGATGAAAGTCCTCTTTACTGAACGGAGACCCATCTTCGAAAATCAGACCAGATGAAACAGACAATAATACTTCAGTTTATTCGTTTTACATCAGTCATACCAACTGAGCACTGAAGTTTACAGCCTGAAGACTTATTCACCTGGTTAATAATCCAGATCCAGGTCTGAGTCGGTCTGCTTGTATGAACAGCCCTGCCTGTGGCGCCCTCTGCTGCTTAGGTCCGTGAACTGAAGATTCCTTAACTGCAGGACTGAGAACTGCAGGTCCCTGAACTGCAGGCTCCTGAACTGCAGGACCCAGAACTACAGGTTCCAGAACTGCAGGTCCTTGGACTGCAGCTTCCAGAACTGCAGCTTCCTAAACTGCAGCTTCCAGAACTGCAGGTTACAGAACTGCAGGTTGCTGAATTGCTGGTCCCAGAACTGCAGGTTCCTGAACTACAGGTCCCAGAAGTACAGGTTCCAGAACTGCAAGTCCCATAACTGCAGGTTCCTGAACTGCAGGACCTTGAACCGCAGGTTCTTGAACCTCAGGTCCTTGAACTGCAGGACTCAGGACTGCAGGTTCCAGGACTGCAGGTTACAGAACTGCGGGTTCCTGAACTGTGGGTCACAGAACTGCAGGTTCCTGATCTGCAGGTCCTTGAACTGCAGCTTCCAGAACTGCAGCTTCCTAAACTGCAGCTTCCAGAACTGCAGGTTCCATAACTGCAGGTTCCAGAATTGCAGGTTCCAGAACTGCAGGTTGCTGAATTGCTGGTCCCAGAACTGCAGGTTCCTGAACTACAGGTCCCAGAAGTACAGATTCCAGAACAGCAAGTCCCACAACTACAGGTTCCTGAACTGCAGGACCTTGAACCGCAGGTTCTTGAACCTCAGGTCCTTGAACTGCAGGACCCAGGACTGCAGGTTCCAGAACTGCAGGTTCCTGAACTGTGGGTCCCAGAACTGCAGGTTCCTGATCTGCAGGACCCAAAACTACAGATCCCAGAACATCAGGTCCCAGAACTGCAGGTTCCTGAGCTGCACGTCCCATAACTGCGGGTCCCTGAACTGCAGGTCCCAGAACTGCAAGTCCCAGAACGACAGGTCCCTGAACTGCAGGTTCCAAAACTGCAGGTCCCTAAACTGAAGGACCCTGAACTGCAGGTCCCTGAACTGCAGGACACTTAACTGCAGGTTCCAAAACTGCAAGACCCAGAGCTGCAGGTCACATAACTGCAGGTTCCTGAACCCCAGAGTTAAAAAACTGCAGGTCCCAGAACTGCAGGTCCCTAAAATGCAGGTTGTTGAACTGCAGGACCCAGAACTACAGGTCCCAGAGCTGCAGGAACCACAACTGCAGGGTGCAGAACTACAAGACGCTGAACTGCAGGTCCCAAAGTTGCAGGTCCCAGAGCTGTAGGAACCCTGAGCTGCAGGTTCCTGAACTGCAGGACCCTGAACCACAGGTTCTTGAACTTAAGGTCCTTGGACTGCAGGACCCAGAACTGCAGGTTCTGGAGCTGCGGGTTCCGGAGCTGCAGATTCTTGAGCTGCCGGTCCCAAAACTGCAGTTCCCAGAACTGCAGGTTCCCAAACTGCAGGTTCCTGAATTGCAGGTCCCACACCTGGAGGTTCCTGAATTGTGGATACCGGAGCTGCAGGTTCCTGAACTGCAGGTCCCAGAAGTACAGGTTCCATAACTGCAAGTCCCATAACTGCAGGCCCCTGAACTGAAGGTTCCAGAACTGCAGGTCCCAGAACTACAGGTTCCTGAACTGAAGGTTCCTGAACTGCAGATCCTTGAACTGCAGGTTCCTGATCTGCAGGACCCAGAACTACACATCCCAGAACTGCAGGTTTCTGAGCTGCAGGTCCAATAACTGTGGGTCCCTGAACTGCAGGACCCAGAACTGCAGGTCCCTGAACTGCAGGACACTTAACTGCAAGACCCATAACTGCAGGTCACATAACTGCAGGTTCCTAAACTCCAGATCCAAATACTGCAGGTCCCAGAACTGCAGTTTCCTGAAATGCAGGTTGTTGAACTGCAGGACCGAGAGCTACAGGTCCCAGAGCTGCAGGAACTATAACTGCAGGGTCCAGAACTACAGGACGCTGAACTGCAGGTCCCAGAGTTGCAGGTCCCAGAGCTGCAGGAACCCTGAGCTGCAGGTTCCTGAACTGCAGGACCTCGAACCGCAGGTTCCGGAGCTGCGGATTCTTGAACTGTCAGGCCTAGAACTGCAGGTTCCACAACTGCAGGTTCATAAACTGCAGCTCCCAGAACTGCAGGTTCCAGAACTGCAGGTTCCTTATTTGTGGGTCCCAGAACTGCAGGTTCCTGAAATTGCTGGTCCATGAACTACAGGTTCCCAGAAGTACAGATCCCAGAACTGCAGGTCCCAGAACTGCAAGTTCCTGAGCTGCAGGTGCCAGAACTGCGGGTTTCTGAACTGCAGGTTCCTAAACTACAGGTCCCAGAACTTTGGGTCCCAGAGCTTCAGGAACCATAACTGAAGGTGCCAGAAGTGCAGGTTCCTAAACTGCAAGACCCAGAACTGCAGGTCACATAACTGCAGGTTCCTAAACTCCAGATCCAAATACTGCAGGTCCCAGAACTGCAGTTTCCTAAAATGCAGGTTGTTGAACTGCAGGACCCAGAACTACAGGTCCCAGAGCTGCAGCAACCATAACTGCAGGACCATGAACTGCAGCTACCTGAACTGCAGGTTCCAGAGGCAGATACCTGTCAGATCCCTGAAGATACCTGGCAGATCCTATTGTCCTACCCTACGTCCTTTCCTACCTTCCTAACGCACGTGCTTTCCTACCTACCTACCCCTCGTCCTTTCCTATTATCCTAACATATGTCTTTTCCTGTCTTCTACCTTATGTCCTTTCCTACCTTCCTACCCTACATCCTTTGCTACCTTCCTACACTATGTCCTTTCCTACCTTCCTATCCTATGTCCTTTCCTACCCTCCTTTTTTTTTCTAACTTGTCCTGTCCAGCGCCATAGCAAGCTGTCCTACCCTCCTACCCTACATCCTTTCCTACTGTCCAACCATATGTTCTTTCCTTCCTTACGTCCTTTCTTACCCTATGTCCTTTACTACGTTCCTTATTTACATCCTTTCCTACCCTACTACCCTACATCCCTTACTACCTTCCTAATGTATGTCCTTTCCTACCTTACTACCCTACATCCTTTCTTACTGTCCAGCCATACGTCTGTTCCTACCTTCCTACCTTCCTACCTTACATCCTTTCCTACATTCCTGCTAGACTTTCATCCCAACCTTCCTACCATATGTCTTTTACTACAGTACTTTCTACCCTACATCCTTTTCCTACCTTCTTACCCAACGTCCTTTCCTGCCTTCTCACCCTATATCCTTTCCTACTTTCCTACTCTGTCTTTTTGTGCCTTCCTACCCTACGTCCTTTCCTTCCTTCCTGCTATACTTCATTTCCAACCTTCCTACCCTACGTCCTTTTCCTACCTTCCTAATGTATGTCCTTTCCTACATTCCTATCCTTTCCTACCTTCCTTTCCTACGTCCTTTCCTACCTTCCTAAATCCCTCTTCAGGGTCCAGTTTTTAGAACCTAACCTCCAGGTCATTGTGATATGGACTTCCAGATCCCTGGATTCTGGTCCATGGATCTCAGGTTCATATCTGGGTCCTAGAGTCTAGAACATCAAGAGGCGACACTCAGTAGACGCCCCATGCAACATTTCCCTCATGTGCATCCACCATTTTGGACTGAAGTGAGCAATTTATCGCAGTTGCACAGACCTAATAAAACAGCAATGTTGTTTAAAAAAGCTTAAAACTTCTTAACTATTGTTAAAAAGCATTATCTCATAGCAAGCCTATCAAGAGGAAGGTATGCATGGTGGTGGGAATGGATTCCCACCACCAGCGGTTCTATTGATTTAATTTTTTATTGATAAATCATTCCAAACTACTGTATATCAGGGAGATATAATACAGCCCAAGTAGCCTATATTATAATTATATCATAAAAATTATCATTTTATTTTGATTCAATTATAAAATTTTTATATTATTATATATGAAACTATTTAGAAAATAATACAAGTTAAATTACAAAACATTGGCCTAACCAATCATTTGCATAAATATTGTAATGTCTTCTTGTATGCCATTTCCAGGTAGATGCTGAAAGTGCTCTTTAATAAGCTTTAAAAATCAAATGAGTAATCTAAGGCACGGTTTAACACTTGAAATAAAAAACATTTAATCCAATGAAACGCAATTGAAAATTCATAATGCCTGCTGGCATCTACAAGGAGCTAGTCCACGATTCAAATAAGTCATTTTCCCCAATTACCTGTACATCAGGTAAGCCCAGTGCCTTAACCCTTTAATAATTCCACATCTTACATGAAGACCATATAACCAAAAGATCAGCAGGAGAGAAACCGTCCGTATACGTCCACCAACTCTGTAACAATAAAGTTATTCATGCAACACAAGTCAGATAAACTCCGTAGTAACAGTGTTGTTATTTTGAAGCAGACTCAGAGAGACTGTTGACAGTTTAACACTTAAAGGCATTATTTTATTCATAAACTGGTAAGAAGCTTCCATCATTCATGCTGCAGTAAAGCAGAAACACATCAGCAGGAATATTCAAACAAATGACATCTCTGGAACATATAAACAATATTAAAACAGTTGCAGACAGACAATGTCTTGTTTCAGAAAAGTCAAACCATGGATGGAAATAAAGTCTGAATGTGTGGATGTGAGATGCTGGAGCATGGATGTTGTTCATGGCTGCAGCTTCTGACCTCCGTTACACACCTCACAGCTTGTCAAGGAAAAAGCTTTTCATGTAAATATAAGAAATGTGATGCATGTTTGCAGTGATCTGGCTCTGGTGTATGATTGCATTTCTAAAAATATTATCTGATTATGAAGAGTCATGTAAAAGATTGAGAGTAAATATGTGTAGTTAGTGACGCGGTTAACTCTAACATCCGAGCTGGGTTTAGTTTAATCCCTGCTTCCAGGATAAATACCACCAGATCTGGGTCCAAACTTTTCAGCCAATACAGCAAAACATCTGGATGAAACGTGGAACTGGATTTACAGATATGGATTTAAACTTTCAGAATCTGGTTTGAATATTCTGTCCACCTGGATTAATCCTGGTGGATTATGTTTGGTACTGGACCTTGGATTAATCCTGTTGGATTATATCTGACATACTGGACCCTGGATTAATCCTGCTGGATTATATCTGACATACTGGACCCTGGATTAATCCTGGTGGATTATGTTTGGTACTGGACCCTGGATTAATCCTGGTTGGTTATATGTGACATACTGGACCCTGGATTAATCCTGCTGGATTATGTTCGGTACTGGACCCTGGATTAATCCCTCTGGATTATGTGTGACATAGTGGACCCTGGATTAATCCTGGTGGATTATGTATGACATACTGGACCCTGGATTAATCCTGCTGGATTATATCTGACCTACTGGACCCTAGCTTAATCCTGCTGAATTATGTTTGGTACTGGACCCTGCAAGCATGAAATGCGAGTCCATGCAGACCAGGAGGAAGGTGTGGGACTGTTCAGACCCCAGCAGGTGAACTGATGATGCTTTATCTTCAGATGGAGAAGCTGGGAACGCTAACCTGCTTCCTCTTCAGCTTCAGGCTCAGTTAAAAATGAATGAAATGAAATGTTATTAAATATGTTGTTATTAATATTTAAAAGATTGAACTGACAGTAAAACTAGATGACAGGATTTTTATGACCTTGTTATTCAAAATAATGTGTAGCGCAACCTCTGATACTTTTCACCTCGTACATGCTTACTTAAGGTAGTATTACCAGACAGCATGCTACCTACATTCACTTCTATGCAGATGATACTCAGATATACTTCTCCATAAAGCCTGATGAGACCTAACAGGTTGTCAGATGTCTGAAGCTTTGGCCATCTTCCAACTAGAACTGTCTACTTCTTCTTCTTGAGGCCAGGAGAACAGCTGATGCCTGAAAAATTTGCTGGCCGCCTCAATAACATGCAGACTTTAATGATGCTTTTACTGAGTAAAGAGCTGAGTAACTGGACAACTTCGGGTTGACTCAGCATGTCTCAGAGCCCACACACCCTGCAGGTCACACCTTAGATCTACTAATCTGGGCGTTTCCATGGTTACTGTATATGATGTGGGACTGTCTGATCACTTTCCTTGAGAGTTTTACTTCAGTGCAGACAAACGTTTCAACGGAGGTGATAACAAAACAAACTTTTTTTGTTAAGGTCCCGAGAGGAAGACGAAAGCACCGTATAGCTGTGATGTACCCTTCATGCCCGTACGCCATTATTACTGCCATCAGGCTGTGGTTTTCTCTTTATCCTTCCAGTAGCAGGTCTCTATCGCGTCCTGTCCTCTCACCCCCAACAACAAGCTGCTGACATGGTGGAAGTATAAAGCAGTTTCATCTGCATAGAAACAAACATTACCGAGCACCAGCATGTAGAATTATACTGATGGAAGTCCTGATGCAGAGCCTTGCGGTACACCTCCATTCAAAAGTCAAATATTACAGATCAGAGGACGAAGAGAAGAGAGACAACCTGGCTGTCTCTGTAATCTTCATGGTCTGGTTCTGTTTCTAGAAGACAACTTTAGACACATCAGTCCCACGAGGCAAAAGATTTCAGTCATGACTATTTCTTGTGATCAGAGAAGGAGTTGTCTCATAATCAGCTGAGACCGGTGGACACTTGTCTCTTTTCTTTACACAGAGCTACTGTCTTCTGATTGGTGCAGTCTCCTGTCAGTCTCTGGGCTCTGCTTCCACCTCCAAAGTCCTGAAACAAACAGAATTAATCAGAATCTGCCTTAACAAAGTCTAGTGATCTGATTATACATGATTACAGTTCATGTTGCTATGGTTACCAACAGGTTCTAACACTGGAGGATAAACTAATGCCTGCCAGCCAATCAGAGAGCAATACTCACTGTAAACGGCAGTCAGCAGAGCGGGGATGAAGATGATGAAGGACAGTCGCAGAGAGTTTCCCACAAATATATGCAGCGTGTTCATAGGCTGCTGCTCGACATGCGACTGCCAACAAACAAAAACAAAGGAAAGGTCAAAACAAACAGCACACGACTGAGAAACAATCAACAAATCACATCACCGAGAGACAATCAACAAATTAGATCACTAAGAAAAAATCAACATATCACATCACTGAGAAACAATCAACAAAAACAAATGATGTAATATAAATAAAGTAGAAGAGCAGCTGATCCTGAAAGACGGTTTAAGGTCTCTGGCTTCCCCACATCTGGCTGATGACTTGACATGACTCCGACCAACTCGTCCATCCTGCGGGACGTCTCAGACGTCCATGTCACATGACTCTGATAGACTTGTTTATCCTGTGGAATGTCTCAGATGTCCAGGTCACATGACTCTGACGGACTTGTCCATCCTGCGGGACATCTCAAACGACTCATCCATCCTGCGGGACATCTCAGACGTCCAGGTCACATGAGTCCGACAAACTCGTCCATCCTGCGGGACGTCTCAGACGTCCAGGTAAGACAAGTCAGACGGGTCCAGACTGATGTCCAACGACATGAGGTTTCTTCAGGAGTTTTTAAGGTGCGTGTCTTCGTGTGTCTGAGGCGGACGCAGCTTTTTTCCAGACCGGACCTCGCCTCTTCCAACCGGTCTGACGCAGGAACATCTGCAGTAGTGGACTCGTATTCAGACCTGCTGCTGGTGCAGAGGTCAGAACCATGAAGACCGGGTCATACACGTGTGATGTGTTCGGATATTCTACTGTTTTTTTGGGGTCAGATTTCCAGCTGATTTAATGAACATCCAGTCTGGATCAGGTTTGTCCTCAGTCCAGAACCAGATCAGGAGTCCAGTGATTCAATGAACACCAGGACCAGGTCTGTTCACCAATAATATTTACCAAGATTGACATAATCAGGTAAAAATGGACATAACAAGTAAATAAACAACATAAACAATCATTAACAATCAGTTAAGTTGTTCTCTGAATCTTGTGTTACCTGAACCAGAGCCACCATTGGTTCTGTGCTGTTACCTCCTGTGACATCACTTCCTGTTTTCTCTGCCACATCACCTGGTGAAAAACCAAAATCATAACTAAGGCTGCGCCACCTGCTGTCTCGGAAAGGTCCTGAACGCACCACGTACTGACTGGGTGAGCGTGAGCAGGCCAGAATGGGCTAGTCAGGGGAAGGAAAACCTAAACCTGGACCCGAGTCAACGCCACGAAATACTCTCTTAAATTATTTACAGACTAACTCAGTGGTAAAAGTGGTAGTAGTAATAGTAGTAGTAGTAATAGTGATTGTAATAGTAGTAGTTGACCTTTAGTCTTATTTCATTTCCCACAGTCAGAAAAATGTATGTTTTGTACTGTGGATGTAAACTTCTGGTTCCAGCTGTATAATCTGGAAACTGATTCATCATCTGGTTGCTTAAAGCAACCAGTTGCTTCAGCAAGTAAAGCTTTTTTCAAATGAATCCTGACCTGCCAGCGTTCAGCTGATTATGCTCCGATATGTTGTTAAGTCATGAAGCAGTAAATACTGCTTAGTGTGGGAGTGGCTCAGAATGACACGGTTGCACCGTTTGTCCTCTAGGGAGACCTCTGACTCCATCCAGGGCTGAGCGGAGCGTGACCACAGCTTCGTTTATAACAAGCGGCAACCTCCGGTGGCCAACTATGAGGCTACCCGAAAGAAGTAATTTTTTGTAGTTCTTCCTTCATCCGCTAGGGGCTGCAAGACTGAGCAAATCCCCGTAGACTCCCATGTTAAAAATGTCAACTTCACAGCAGAAATAAACATGTTTACAGCCTGGTTTAAAAATCATTTTAGGTTTATTAGGTCAAGTTTACCTTCATGTCAACTGTGAGAGGGTGAATTTTTCTATAACTCATTCGTTTAGATGTTATTTATTCTTGAAATGACACATAATTAAAGGCGTGACATAGTGGAGGGTTCCTCCCTCTCTTTTAACGGTCTATGGTTCATAACAACGTTGCTAGGCAACGCTACGGCGCCAAGCGGAGCTGGACCTCAGCTACGTTTATAACAACATTGCTAGGCTACGTCACAGACGGAGCGTGACCGCAGCTACATTTATAAAAGCATTGCTAGGAAACATTACGGGGTCGAACAGAGAATGATGTACATATATGTATATATGTGTATATATATATATATATATATATATATATATATATATATATATATATATATATATGTGTGTGCAGTGTTTGGGTGAAGAACTGGATGCTGTTATTTCCCAGAGATGAAGGCAGATGCAGAGAAACTCGTGACAGTCAGTGATAATGTAAGATCTGTATATATATATATATATTATATCTGTATATATACATATATATATATAAATATATTCATATACATATATATATATATATATATATATATATATATATATATATATATATTAGGGCTGTCAAAAAATTAATCCTGATTAATTACATTGCTTTTTTCAACTTTAGAACACATTTAGGGTTAAAGGTGTCTCACCAGGAATTCTGCATTTATCTTTAGTAGACTAAACTACTGAAACTCTGTCCTTACATGTCTTCCTAAAGTCTATCAGACAGCTGCAGTTTAGTCCAGAATGTTGCTGATACGTCCTCACACGCTGACTTCACAACTGTCCTAATGTAAAGCTGAAATTCAGGTCTGAGTCCTGGAATACTCCCGGATGTGTAGCTTGGTTTTATCCTTTAAGTTGTAAAACAAAAGTTAATGTATTTTCTGCATATAGCAGTAGTAATTAAAAAGGACATGTCTTGTTTGACAATAGGATTAATTTAGGATTAACTTTTTGACAGCCCTAATATATATATATATATATATACATATACATATATATATATATATAAATACAGTATATATATATATATATATATACAGATCTTACATTATCACTGACTGTCACGGGTTTCTCTGCATCTGCCTTCATCTCTGGGAAATAACAGCAAACAGTTCTTCACCCAAACATTGCACAGACAAGACCTGTACTATTATATATATATATATATATATATATATATATACATATACATATACATATACATATACATATATATATACATGTGATATATATATATATATATATATATATATATATATACATATATATATACATGTGTATATATATATGTGGCAGTTGACAGTCCTGTCACTATGCCTCCGAGTGTTCATGTTCCCTGGCTACTTGGCCAAGGGGATGTCCCTTTGGCTGACTGGTTAGCGCACATGACTCTCACCCGGGAGTCTGGGGTTCAATTCCTGCCTGGGCCCTCCTTCGTCCTGCCACAATCCTGAGATGTGACAGTGTGGTCCTGTCACTATGCCTCCGACTGATCATGTGCCCTGGCTACTTGGCCACAGGGATGTCCCTTTGGCTGAATGGTCAGCATGCGTGACTTTCACCCGGGAGTCTGGGGTTCAAAGCCCGCCCGGGCCCTCTGTTGTGTACCTTGCCACATATATATATATATACACACACACACATACATATGTATACTCACTGGTGGGATGTGGTGCGTTCACTGTCCCTCCATCCTCGTCAGAGCCCACAGAACGAGCTGGACAGACGGATAGAAGACGAGTCAACAATAAACCGAGTTCAACAGTACAAATCCTCCAGTAAACACTGGAGTCACTGGAAATATTTACTACCATCAACACTGGAGTTACTGGGAATATTTACCACCTCCAACACTGGAGTCACTGGAAATATTTACTACCATCAACACTGGAGTTACTGGGAATATTTACTACATTAAACAAGGGAGTTAATGGGAATATTTACAACATTAAACACTGGAGTTACTGGGGATATTTACTACCTTGAACACTGGAGTTACTGGGAATATTTACTACCTTAAACAAGGGAGTTAATGGGAATATTTACAACATTACACACTGGAGTTACTGGGGATATTTACTACCTTGAACACTGGAGTTACTGGGAATATTTACAGTTCTGGAACAGGAAGAGAAGAAAGCAGCTGATTTCTGGAAGGTGAGGACGTACGTGTGATGATGATGAGGTGGACGGTGGAGGTCTGGTCGTTGAAGAGTCCCGGCAGCTGGACTCTGCAGTGATAAAAACCAGAGTCCGAAGATCGACAGTCAGAGATGGACAGAGAGGAGGACGAGGACAACGAGTACCTGGAGAGGAAGACAAGCAGGACAGCTGGAGTCACGCAGACTGATATGGTCTACATGATTCCAGCCTGATGTGGTCTACATGAGTCCAGTCTGAAGTGGTCTACATGAATCCAGACTGATGTAGTCTACATGAGCCCAGACTAATGTGGTCTACATCAGTCCAGACTGATGTGGTCTGGGACATGAGTCCAGGCTGAAGTGGTCTATATGAGTCCAGACTGATGTGGTTTACACGAATCCCAACTGATTTGGTTCACATGAGTCCAGACTGATGTGGTCTACATGAATCCCGACTGATGTGGTCTACACGAGCCTAATGTGGTCTACATGAATCCACACTGATGTGGTCTATATGAGTCCAGACTGATGTGGTCTATAAGCAGAGAGGGACAAGGTCCAGGACCAGGATGGAGGACGATTTATTGTTACTGTCTTCTATCCGTCCAGCTCGTTCTACTGATGTGGTCTATATGAGTCCAGACTGATCTGCATGAATCCAGACTGATGAGCTCTACATGAATCCAGACATTTAATCTGAGGAATGAGTGAAAATTCTGATAGTAAATTCATCATGTAGCAACAGCAGGGGATTGTGGGTAAACTTGTGGACGGTGTACCTGTGGGACTGCCGGTACGTCACCTGGTCGCCGGCCCCAGCAATCAGCGTGTTGTGGCAAGTGAAGAGTGACGGCTCGCTCCTCCCCCAGCACACCTCCACCCCTCTCCGCCTCGCCGCCTCCGAGCCACACGGCAGCGTCACCAATTGTCCGGCCACGCCCACCACCGTCTCCATGGCGAATGCTGACTCACAGGTCGGCGCTGACGCAATACACACACACACACTTGTTGAAGGACGTGGTTCTAAGATGAACATGTCTAAGCTGCAGTTCCGGACCACTGAAAACCTCTGAGACTCAGGAAGCCGAGGAGGACACGTGGGAACGGTTCTGGAGCCTGGAACCAGACAGGTGACCCTGGTCTCATGTGTCTGGTCAGGTGTGTTTAGTAAAGCTCATAGACCAGGACCGGTAAATCCTGGACTCCAGTTTCACCTCATAGACCAGGACCAGTAAATCCTGGATTGTGGTCTCACCTTATAGACCAGGACCTGTAAATCCTGGACTGTGGTCTCACCTCATTGACCAGGACCTATAAATCCTGGACTGTGGTCTCACCTCATAAACCAGGACCGGTAAATCCTGGACTCCAGTTTCACTTCATACAGTTTCACTTCATAGACCAGGACCAGTAAATCCCGGATCACTTCACAGCTCTTCTGAACCCTCATTCACACAGAACCAGATCGTCGGACTCACCTGAGAGGAGGACGGAGGTGAAGGACGGAAGCAGCAGCAGCGGCAGCATGTTGTTGTGTCCTGCAGACGGACAGAAGACAGACAGACAGACAGACAGATGAGTCATCCATCTCACTTCCCTTTTCCGTGCAGTCGGGTATTTATAGAGTCAGACGGTCGTCAGCAGACGGGCCTGAAGTCAGAACTTCCATGCAAACAAACCAGAACCAGGACCACAGCCAGAACCAGAACGACAAACCAGAGCCAGAACCGGGACCACAGCCAGAACCAGAACCAGAATGAGGAACCAGGACCACAGCTAGAAGCAGAACAAGAACCAGAACCAGGACTCAGGGCTCAGGTGGCCGGGGCAACTGCCTGTTTACCCTCCGTGGCTAAAATTGCCCCTGACGGGAGAAATGGATGAAAGAAACGAATCTGAGCTGAAGTTGAAGTCACCCTGGATGAAAATGGAAATAAAATAAAACGTCTGAATGATGTCAGATACACGCATGATCCAGGTCCTGATCCAGATCCAGATCCAGATCCAGATCCCTTAGGTCCATGGCTGTTTACCACCCACGTCACAGACTGGGTGGGAGCTGTTAATAAATCCCTTGCAACAGTGTGTTGAGACCGAGCGCGATTTGGGTGTCAAGGGGTTTACATGCAAAGTCAATGGCCGACGCGCATCGAGGAGGCGTCGAAAAACCCTGCGGCGCGTTTCACGCATTGGGCGCGGCGCGTGTAGATGCGTTACGTGCGTTTCGCCCGGTGAGTTTTGAGATTTTGAGCGTTTGACGCGCGTCACGGGTGGCAGATGCCGTAGTTGAAAATCTGAACTTTGGCATCTTGACGCGGGGTGTTGACCAATCAGAGCAAGTCATGACACAGACACACATTTTATGACAGGATGGGAAACACCCAGAAGAACCGGGGGAATCTCCTCTCTCACTGAAGACAGAGGAGGATAAACTGATCTGTGTCCGGTCTCGGTTTCTGAGCGGTGGTTTGATGACCTGCTGTGCCGATGGGATGCAATGGGCTTATAATTCTGCTCCGCATTGGGACAGTATTTGTTTAACTGGGCCGGATCGGACGGCTGAAAGCGCCCCTCGTCAGCATGCAGCTCCTGGAATAAATGGTGAAACTCATCATGCTCAGAACACCTGGAATCATCTGGTGAACCAGACACAGAGCAGAGATGCCTAGACGACAACATTCCCTAGCTTTATTTATCACATAAATCCGAGCCTCTCTCTCCTGCATCTGTCATGGTGCAGACAGACCGGTGACAGGAAAAAGAAAAAGGAGGGGCTCCTCCCGAGGCGCACCTTGGCTGGGCACCCCTTGCCGTGCATCAGGAGGGTCGTCAACACGCTGGAAATCAAGCGTCTGACTTTTTAGTGACACAGCGTCCAACTTTGGGCGTCAGGCGCGATTTTGAGGCCCAAATCGCATTTGGTCTGAACACACCGTTACAACTAAACATCCATATGTGGGTTACAATGATGTCACTATATGACACGCCCCCAGACCTATGAGAGCACGGTAAATCCCTACCCCTACCCCTGACCCTGACCACGACCCACCCACTATACGACTTGCTTCTGGCTTGCAAGGTGCAGATAAGCTGTCTCATGTTGCAGTCTGAATGCTGCAGTGCGTGGACTACATAGTCTGCATTGTCAGCAGCCTCCTGAACCGTAGGCTGCTAAAGTGGGACATCCTACCCAACCAGAACCTCCCGTAGTGCTCCAGTCCTGTTGCCTAACAACTGCAGACTCCACAGCTGTCTAGTGATGCATTCTTTCCACTTACTCCTTCAGATATGTTGCACACTCTAAATGGAACGGGGCATTTTTTCCTCTTCATTTATCTGTGGCTACCTGAACGTTGACACCTGAATAATGTCAAAAACTTTTTTTAAGCTTGTCTGCATATTTTTAAATTTCCCACAGTCTCTGTTGTTTCTAACCAGTGAACATGTCATTTAACGCTTAAAAATCCACAAATATTACTCTCGTAGCTCTGCTGCTTATTCCTCCCATCTTGTGCCCAGTGAAATAAAAAAAAAACTACCTTTGCCTGTTTTATAAATATATTTTTACAATATTTCTCGTCTCTCTTAAAAATGTCAGTAGAATCGCTAAAAATGTCTGTACAGAAATGTCTGCCATACTTCTGTTTTAGTTTCTCCCATTCTCTGAAAGCCCAGACATGATGACTAACTTTGAGTTTCCATCGCTTTGGAACTGTAATTTATTGTTTATTTTGCACAAAATATCTTATCTCAAACTTTCCAGTGGTTTGTTCTTGATCGTGTACAGGATAACTCCTCCTTTTTACCGCCCTCACCAGAGTTTCTACATTCAGGTTTTGTTAAAGAAAAAAAATTCTTGTCTGCAATGAATTCTGGGATAGGCGAAGCCATGAGGAATACATCGCCAGCATGCTTTGTTTCGGGCCAAACCGAGTCCGGGTTTGGAGGCTCCTCCAGACGTTTGTGAATCACGACAGTACTTGACATGGGGCTGTGAGGTATAACTGACGAATCCAACGCTGCAGTGTGCAGATGCTGTGTGAAAAAGTTTTTGCCCCCTTCCTAATGTCTTACTTTTTTGCATGTGAGTCAAAGATAACACAAGTAAAGAGAAAATGCAGTTTTTGAATGAAGATTTTTATTAGTGGGGGGGGGGAGGGGATCCAAACCTCCATGGTCCTGTGTGAAAAAGTGATTGCCCCCCCTGTTAAAACATAAATTAACTGTGGTTTATCACATCTTTGGAAAGCTGTTTTCAATTTCTCTAGCCACACCAAGGCTGGATTACTGCCACACCTGTTCTCAATCAAGAAATCACTTAAATAGGACCTGAGTGACGAAGTTTAGTCGACCATCCAAGAGGTCACAAAAGACCCCCAAACAACATCCAAGAACTGCAGGCCTCACTTGCCTCAATTAAGGTCAGTGTTCATGACTCCACCATCAGAAAGAGACTGGGCAAAAATGGCTGCATGGCAGAGTTCAAAGACCAAAACCACTGCTGAGCAAAAAGAACATAAAGGCTCCTCTCAAGATGCCAGAAAGCATCTTGATGATCCCCAAGACTTTCGGGAAAATACTCTGTGGACTGACGAGATAAAAGTTGAACTTTTTGGAAGGTGTAGGTCCCATTACATCTGGCGTAAAAGTAACATTAAACAATCAATAAATAATCAATCAATCAATCAATCAATCAATCAATCAATCAATCACTTTATTTATATAGCACATTTAAACAACAAAAGTCTCCAAAGTGCTGCACAAAGGTAAAATTCCAAGAAAATGGATAAAATCACAATAATGATAACACAGAATTATAAAAACCTAACCACTAAAAGAAATTAGAAACATGGCATTTCAGAAAAGGAACATCATACCTAAGGTAAAAAAATCGTGGTTTTAGTGTGATGGTCTGGGGCTGTTTTCTTGCTTCAGGACCTGGAAGACTTGCGGTGGTAAATGGAACCATGAATTCTGCTGTCTACCAAAAAATCCTGAAGGAGAATGTCCGGCCATCTGTTGGTGACCTCAAGCTGAAGCGCACTTGGGTTCTGCAGCAGGACAATGATCCAAAACACACCAGCAAGTCCACCTCTTAATGGCTTAAGAACAACAAAATGAAGACTTTGGAGTGGTCTACTCAAAGTCCTGACCTGAATTCAATTGAGATGCTGTGGCATGACCTTAAAAAGGTGGTTCATGCTGGAAAACCCTCCAGTGTGGCTGAATTACAACAATTTTGCAAAGATGAGTGGAACAAAATTCCTCCACAGCGCTGTAGAAGACTCACTGCCAGTTATCACAAACGCTTGATTGCAGTTGTTGCTGCTAAGGGTGGAACAACCAGTTATTAGGTTTAGGGGGCAATCACTTTTTCACGCAAGGCCATTTATGTTTGGATTTTTTTTCCCCCTTAGAAATAAAAACATTCATTTCAAAACTGCATTTTCTGTTTACTTGTGTTGTCTTTGTCTCACGTTTAAATTTGTTTGATGATCTGAAACATTTAAGTGTGACTAACATGCAAAAAAGTAAGAAATTAGGAAGGGGGCAAAAACTTTTTCACACAGCTGTACATGTAACCAGGGGCACCTCTGCAGCAGTTTTTCCTGCGTTCTCTCTGGCTTTTGAATGTACCGTGTCACATGGCTTGCCAATCAGCCAATGGGACAGCCCCAGGCTCTATAAAGCTGCCCAGGCTCTCCTCCTCAGTCATGAGGACCCAGGGTCAGCTGCTGCAGCGCAGTATCTTCCAAACGTTTCACCATCAGTGGTGTTCTGCTGCTGACGTTTCTCTGGATGATGATTACACCAGATACTGGTTTTGTGTCACTCAGTCCTTCTGAGCTGGTGAATGTTAAACATTGAGTTGACTTTTCATTGTTGGTTTGCTAGCATGTGGCTAATACTAACATGTACTTGCACGACTTTAACATGCTTTTGCACTTTTATTTTAATGATAATCCTCAATCTTCTAATCATGCTAAAATGCTACTATTTAACATGCTAACATGCTAATGTTGACTGTATGTCCATAGCTTAATAACTATGATCAGTGAAGTGAGTTACCGTGATTTGCACAATGCTAATGTTAACTTTGCGCTAAGCTCAAAGAAGTGTGTTTGACTTTGGTTTCTTTGGTCCGATCAGGCCAGGAGACTTAAACTCGGACCAACTGGACGGCGAGCTATGGATCCAGGCTCAGAGCCAAGGAAATGCCCTGCCCCAGCCTGGTCTGGTTCCCACTCCTGGTCGTTCTTGGTGGGTTGCTATTTATTTTTTTTGTCCTCCCGTTTTTTTGGGTTTATGTTATTTTTTTTTTCTTTTTTTTCCTTTTGTTTTGTTTTTTTCTCTTTTTTTTCTTTTTTTCTCTTTTTTTGTTTCGTGTCGTCTCTTGTTTTTTTTTTTGTTTTTGTTTTTTTTTTTTTTTTTGTGTTCCCGCCGTCTGGTTCCCACTCCTGTCTGGTTCCTGCTGCAGTCTGGTTCCCGCTCCAGTCTGGTTCCTTCTCCAACCTTGGATTCCCAGGCTCAGACATCTCAACCCTAAACAAGTGGACGACATGCTTTACTTTCCCTTTCATACATTCAACAGACATCACACGCTTTGTTTGCCTGCAGCAAACCTTTTTATTTGGAGGACCAGGAGGAGAACAGGAATGAGCTGTACAAATGGGAATACACCGGTGTTGTGATCCCAACTGCAGTTTCTCTACATGTTCCGTATAGTTTCCATTGACACATTTGTGTCCTTGGTTTTATTTGCTGCTGTCCAGTAGCCTAACCTAGTCTGGTGACGCCAGACCTGGGTCTCTGCTGGATTGGAGGGGGGTTGAATTGGGTCTCCTGCTGGCCACTGGGGGGCACCAGACCTGGGAATAGAGAAGCCGTAACTCTGTAACAACAGGAATTCTGGTTTGACATGATTTACTACAGAAACAAACGCTGCAGAGACATTCTCACATGTCTCACTAAAAATAGTCCAGGACGGGACCGGGCGGTGTGTGCCTGTGTGTGGGTGTGTGTGTGATGCTGATGCTTTTAAGGCAAAATTCAGACGTTATAAATCTGCTGCTGACAGACTTCATCATCTTCATCACTATGTCTGCTCCTGTTTCTGAGTCATTGGTTGGATACCGACGCAGCTGGGACCTTCATCATCATCCTCCTCCTGTCACGTGCTTGTCTCCAGGAACATGGATGTGATTATGTCTTGGCTCGTTCCTGCAGCTGACAGCACCACGTGGAGGTCAGGCCTTCCTCCTCCTCCTCATCACCATGGAAACTCGGCTCCAGCCGGGGAGGGAGATGAACGGCACCCCGGAGGAAACCGGCCCCCAGCTCTGAGACCTCCACTAGTTCTGGTCCAGGACAGAAAGTTCTGGATCAGGAATGTAGGAGGAGGTTTAAAGGAGCAGTGTGCTGTTTTACCCTGCTGATGAAGGCTCAGCGATGACATCATCAGCTCCTTCATTGCACTTATCCTCCTCATCACTCTCATCTTCCTCATCACGCTCATCATCCTCATCGTGCTCATCCTCCTCATCACTCTCATCTTCCTCATCACTCTCATCTTCCTCATCACGCTCATAATCCTCATCGTGCTCATCCTCCTCATCACTCTCATCTTCCTCTTTACGCTCATCATCCTCATCGCTCTCATAACTCTCATCTTCCGCATCGCTCTCATCATCGCTCTCATCATCCTCATCACTCTAACCCTCCTCATTCTCATCGCTCTTATCATACTCATCACTCTCATCCTCATCATCATCCTTATTGCTCTCATCACTCTCATCTCCTTCATCGCTCTCATCATCTTCATCACTCTCATCCTCCTCATCACTCTCATCATCCTCATCGCTCCCAATCCTCCTTATCTCGCTCATTACTCCCATCATCGTCATCCTCCCCATCCTCTCATCATAACCATCGCTCGCATCTTCCTCACCCTCCTCATCACTCTCATCTTCCTCATCACTCTCATCTTCCTCATTGCTCTCATTCTCCTCGTTGCTCTCATCTTCCTCATCACGCTTCTCCTCCTCATCCTCCTCATCGCTCTCTTCTTCCTCATTACTCTCATCTTCCTCATCCTCCTCATCACACTCATCTTCATCGCTCTCATCTTCCTCATAC
Source organism: Atherinomorus stipes (assembly GCA_023101725.1). NCBI lineage: Eukaryota > Metazoa > Chordata > Actinopteri > Atheriniformes > Atherinidae > Atherinomorus > Atherinomorus stipes. The sequence goes on from JALJCO010003679.1 coordinate 252,077, forward strand.
TCCTCATCGACCTCATCCTCCTCATTGCTCTCTTCCTCATCTTCCTCATCGCTCTCATCCTCCTCGCCGCTCTCATCTTCCTCATCCTCCTCATTGCGCTCGTCCCCCTCATCTTCCTCGTCGCTCATCCTCCTCATCTTCCTCATCTTCCTCATTGCTCTCCTCATCCTCATAACACCTGGTTCCACCAGAACCTGGATGTAGAACCAAACCAGAACTCCCAGTAAATAAACCAAATCTAACCAACAGATTTTATTCCTGACCAGAACCTGATCCAACAAAAAACCAGTCCAACCAGAGCCCCCAGTCAAACCAGAACCAGTCCCTGCTGCTGGTCTCTGAGGTCCTGGTTCTGGGATGACCGTGGTGGACTCTGTCCCTCAGGACACCCGGCGCTATCTGGGGAACGGTAACTCAAACATTCCTGTTTTATGAGCACGCTCAGTGAGAGCAGCTCTGCCGGGCCAACATGGACACGTTAAAGGAGCAGTCACCCAACTTTCCTCTGCACGTCCCAGAGGATGCTGCCGAGGCCCGTCCACGCAGCTGGCCCAGTTCCAGTCTCACAGTGGTTTGGAGCACCCCATTCCTGTCTGGAGGAAGACTGTTGGATCCTGGGTCCTGGTGCCTGGTACAGACAACATGTTCTGATTAGCTGGCTACAGACAGTAGCAGGTTTCTTTTTTCCCCCTTTTTTTCTCTTTTTTCTTTCTTTTTCTTTTCTGTTTTAAATTTTCTTTTTTACTTGTCCTGTCCAGCATGGCAGCAACAGAATGATGAACTGCTTGTTTTATTGCATTCAACAGATTTGCTTTGCCAAGAGTAGCTTTGTGAATATAAGGCTCTTCTTGATATCTTGTGTTTATTAATTTTTTAGTTAAAAAAAAAAATAAAAAATTTAGAAAAAAAGGAAAAAAGGCCTGTGAAAAAAAAATACAAATAGAAGTAAACAATTGAGGAGTGGGAAAAGGAAAAGATAACAAAAAAAAGGGAGAAAAGGAAAAAAAACGGGAGGGGGGAAAAAAAAAAGGGGAGGAGGGGGGGGGGAAATGGGGGGGAAAGGAGAAGGGGGGGAAAAGAGAGAGGGGGGGGAGAGGGAGGAGGAAGGAGAAAAAGGGAGAAGAAAGGACGGGCCAAAAAAATCCAAGGGGGATATTGGGTGTTTTTATCTCAAAAAGAAAGGGGGGGATGAAAAATTCAGAGCAAAAAAAAAAAACCAATAAATGGGAATAATCACGGAAATAATTGAAGATTTATAGGATGGGGGGGAGGAAAAATAAAAGAGAAAAAAAAAAAAAAAAAAAAAAAAAGAAGATGGCTGTATTTTTTCCTTAGTTTTGGGTATGTGTGGATGGGTGAATGATGGGGGGTTGAAAATAAAAAAAGGGGGAAGGGGAAGAAAGAGGGAAAAATAATTTTATTTCTTTAATTAAGCATTTGTTTATAACAGCATTTTACATCATATTGCTAGGCTTGACAAGAGAAAAAGAGGAAGTTAACAGAAGCAATGATAGAAAATGGAACAGAGAGAAGGAGTGAAGAAAAGAGAGAGAGAAAATAAAAAACATGGATCCACTGACACAGTCAACTGATGCTTCTATACAGAAACCCCTAAACAACTTTCCAAGGTCTTTGCTGGAAAACAAAACTAACCCCCCCCAGGAGGACTGGCAGGTGGCTTAAGCATCATAAGATCATATGTACACACGCAGAACTACGCAGAGAGGTAAAACCTAGTCAGAGCAACGGGCAGCAGCATCACAGTGTCATCAGGCAGAATAAAGGGTCTCTATGGTGATGCAGTCATGCAGATACAACCTTGTCTCTGCAAGGAAGAGAAAGCCCACATGGCCGATACCCCAGCCCCCAGCAGCCCCCAGAGACCCAAGACCTGGACCACCAGCAGAGGGTGGCCCCAGCCAAAGTCCCCCTCAGCCTCGGGGAAGACCAGCAACTGCGACCCCGCCGGGGCAGGCACAGCTCGTAGCCCAGGGCCTATGCGCCCAGGGGCACAACCCCCCCCCACACTCACCTGACCCAGGCGGCCCAGCTGACACCCAGGAGGACCGGGCCCCTAAGACAACCGCCCTGCACACCTAACACCAGCGCACTACGACCGCTACCACACACACCCCCACACCACCACCACCACACTCCCACACACATTTCTCCCTCTACCCCACCCACATACACCCCCACCTCCTTATACCTCCAACACTCACATGCATTGCCCCCACACACATGCACCAACCCACCCCTGCCTCCAACCTGACACACACCCTTCTTCCTCCAACCCCTCGCACACGTCCCCCCATCACTGCACCCCCAACACACATGCACATGCCTCCCTCCCCATCACCTCTTTCCTCCAACCACTCACACACATCTCCCTCCTCCCCCAGCCCATACTCCTCACTCCCACACACCCCCTGAGCTTTCCCACACACCTCACTCCTTCCAACTTACCTCTTCTTCCATACGCACCCTGGACATCCTTCCTCTCCACCCTCCTCCTCCTACACACCCCTCCTCTCTAGGAGGTTTCTGACTGCACTACTGTGCATCTGTGCATAAAGATTCCCATCGGTCCACCTGATCCTGATCCTGATCATCGATCCACTTGATCTCACAGAAACACGTGACATGAGCACAAACAGCCTCACTCGTTTACATGCTGCTGACACGTAAAACTGTCCAACGTAAATCAACAAGTCCTCCGAAAAATCACACAAATCCATCCCTCCATCTTTTCATCATCCATCCATCTGTCCATCACGCATTTATCCATCCATCCATCCATCCATCCATCCATCCATCCATCCATCCATCCATCCATCCATCCATCCATCCATCTATCCATCCATCTGCTCTGGTTTCCGGGTAAGGTCATATACACGAATAATTGGGGTCAGCGGGGGCTGGCTCCAAGGCCTCTCCAGAGGTTCAGGCAGGGTCTCCAGCTGTAACTGAAGCTGGTCTCTTTTTCGGTGGTGGATGTTTTCCTGACAGACGTTCTGAAGGTCATGGGAAGCAACCTCCATCGCCTGCAGCAGAATCCATGAAGCTCCCAGAACCACATGTTTGGATTCTAGATTAAAGGGATAATTCACATGTCTGAGACCAGACGGAGGGGGGAGGGAGGGGGTCACATCGGTCTGTGCTGCTGGTTTCTATCAGTGTTTACAGCTGGAGGATCTTCACAGCCTTTTGAATTTCAGCTGATGGAGCGTTGACTCGCTGTCAGACCACCGACAGATTCACCTTCAGGAGGCATGTTGCCTCCAAACATCTACCTTATTTCAGAGGTGTAAGGTCCTGAACATCTCCTGCTGTGGTTATCAGGCCAAATGTCTACCTCATTTCAGAGGTGTAAGGTCCTGAACATCTCCTTCTGTGGTTATCAGGCCAAACGTCTACCTTATTTCAGAGGTGTAAGGTCCTAAACATCTGCTGCTGTTATCAGGCCAAACATCTACTTCATTTCAGAGGTGTAAGTTCCTGAACATCTCCTGCTGCACTTATCAGGCCAAAATGTCTACCTTTTTTAGGGGGGGTGGGGGTCGAAAAATTCTGTTGTTATAATAATCAAAAAGTCATTTCAGAAGAAAACATCCCTGCTGCTGTTATCAGGCCAAACGTCTACCTTATTTCAGAGGTGTAAAGTCCTGAACATCTCCTGCTGTGGTTATCAGGCCAGCTGCATGTCTGAGGATCACATCTTCTAACAGCAGCAGTCCTCTCAGTTCATCTAGAATCTTTATTGACTTCAAACCTGAATGTCTACACAAGTGAAAGTGAGGACTTGGCTTTTCTACAAGAATATGTTTGTGCACAATCATTCGGCAACTGTTAATGTGCAGAATTATTATGAAGCATTTCTAATAAATCAGCTACCCTGTCATCCCCCTTCTTTCCTGTAAAAATCTCTGGTCTTCCATCATGGAGTTGGTCAGCTTCTGGGTTTCTGAGCAGTAACGTTTTGTGCAACAGCGACCACAGCAACCACAGCCTCCCAGACTCTGTTCAGATAGCCGGACTGTTTCTCTTCCCTGTAAATCTCATGTTTAAGAACGACCATTTAGCTCTCAGCAGGGTCCAGGTCCACGTCCAGGTCTGGTGAGGAAGGACGCGTGTCATTGTTCTGTCATCTTTAAGGCCTTTAATGGTCGAAGTGCTTCAGTACATCAGATGCAGCATTGTCCTGGGACTCGCATCTGGTCAAAGAGTCCCCTCACATCTGGTCCAAGAGTCCGCCTCACATCTGGTCCAAGAGTCCCCCTCACTTCTGGTCCCAGAGTCCCCCTCATCTGGTCCAAGAGTCCCCCCACATATGGTCCCAGAGTCCTCCTCACATCTGGTCCAAGAGTCCCCCTCATCTGGTCAATAAGCCCCCCTCATATCTGGTCCAAGAGTCTCCTCACATCTGGTCCAAGAGTCCCCCTCATATCTGGTCCAAGAGTCCCCTTCACATCTGGTCCCAGAGTCTCCACCTCATCTGGTCCAAGAGTCCCCCTCACATCGGGTCCAAGAGTCCCCTCACATCTGGTCCCAGAGTCCCTCTTACATCGGTCCAAGAGTCTCCCTCATATCTGGTCCAAGAGCCCCCTCCTCTGGTCCATGAGCCCCCATCACATCGGGTCCAAGAGTCCACCTCATCTGGTCCATGAGGCCCCATCACATCTGGTCCAAGAGTCCACCTCATCTGGTCCAAGAGGCCCCCTCATATCTGGTCCAAGAGTCCCCCTACATCTGGTCCAAGAGTCCCCCTCATATCTGGTCCAAGAGTCCCCCTCATATCTGGTCCAAGAGTCCCCCTCATCTGGTCCAAGAGTCCCCCTCATATCTGGTCCAAGAGTCCCCTTCATCTGGTCCAAGAGTCCCCCTCATCTGGTCCAAGAGTCCCCCTCACATCTGGTCCAAGAGTCCCCTTCATCTGGTCCAAGAGTCCCCCTTTCTCATCAGTCCAGACTGGAGAAGCTGGTAAAACCAGTTTGTCGATGTTTTATGGTCCAGTCTCGGCAGTCATGGCCAGTGATGGTTGGTTTTAGCTTCTCTTATTTAGGCCGTGTCTCTGAGCTCTCTGATACTTTAGGATCTTCCAGTTTCCGGTTCTGGACCAGGACAACGCTGGAGGATAATGGCTTCCTGTTGACTTCTTTTTTTTTTTTCAATTTAAATGCGCTTTTAAATGTCAATATGATATCAGCATATGAAAATATCATGAAATTTTTGTAAATTCTCATGAGATTTCGTAACAGAAGGATGAAATATTTCGAAATTTTATGAGTAGAATAGATCGATACAGCATTTCTAAAAGTCAATATGATATCAGCATATGAAAATATCATGAAATTTTTGTGAATTCTCGCAAGATTTCGTAACAGAATGATGAAATATCTCAAGATTTTTTTAGTAAAATAGATCGATACCGCGTTTTAAAATGTCATTATATCAGCATATGAAAATATCGTGAAATTTTTGTGAATTCTTGCGAGATTTTGTAACAGAATGATGAAATATTGTCAGATTTCATTAATAAAATGGATCGATACCACGTTAATGTCAACATGATATCAGCATATGAAAATATTGTGAAATTTTCGGGAATTCTTGCAAGATTTAGTAACAGAACGATGAAATATTGTGAGATTTAATTGGTAAAATAGATTGATACTGCCTTTTTAAATGTCAGTATGATATCAGCATGTGAAAATATTGTGTAATTTCAGTGTATCGATATTTTTTTTCCATCTCTAGTCTTTAGAAGTTTTAATGTCTATAAAAAATAAGTTTTTGAAGTTTCTTCTTTTTTTCTTAGATTTTAGGAACAGCAGGCTGATCGGCTGAATGTCAGTAGGGTGGCCGATGTCTGATACTCAGTTTTAAGGCCGATATAGGCCAATACTGATAGAGGGGGCAATTATATCATGCATCCCTAGCACAAATGAAAAGGAGCAGGAAGAAGATAACTTTGTAACATCTGCCTCTTTCTGTATAAAAATTTCTGTTAGGTACCAAAAGTACACCAAATAATTTACATAGAGAAAAAGGAGATAAATCTAAAGTACAAGTCATCTATTCCAGCCATCTTCCCGTGCATAAGAGCACCTTTCTTAAACATTAAATACTTGTGCAACTCTTCAAGATATCATTTTAAGAATTCCATAATTTAACACCTGCAACAGAAATACACATTTATCCACCTTCTTTCCTGAGCTAGCGAACGTAGAAACAATTATGGACTCAACCTTCTGTGAGATGCTGGAAATAGAAATTTACTATTATCATTATGTACACTTCTATTTCATTTCATCTTTACCAACAAGACGTAGCATTTGCTCCTGATGCCAATGCCTGGACACAAATCTGCAAAAATATATAGGCTACTCTGTGACCAATAACTGAAACTTACGACTAATACAGTACAAAGTCCTTTGCAGATACCACTACACCGGCTACAAACTTTCCAAAATAGGAATCACTACAGATATATGTTCATACTGTACGTAAAGGAACAAAGATAACTACACTTGTGCACTCTGGCATTGCACACCGGTCCAATCATTCTGGGAAACAATCATTCCATCTCTCTCCACATTTTTTGGTTGCCACATCCCTATGCCCCCATCTCTTTGCCTACTTGGAGATCCATCCACACTCCACCACAACCTGTGTAACATAAAACAGCTTTTGGTGTCGCTAACCATCGCTAAAAAAGTCATCCTTCTCAACTGGAAATCAAGAGCAAAGATACACATTGCCACATGGAAACATCTAATCTCACACTTCACCTACCTACAGAACAACATCACATATACCGAACTTGGCACAGACAGTACAGTCGATATTGGCCCTCATTCATCATATTATTCATTCATTCATCATAATATATTCATATTCTCGCTCTATTCTCTTCCTGCCTTATAATTTGACCTGCAACAATTCTTTTGCATGCAAACAAACACACACGCATGTACACGCAGACACACACACTCTCTCTCTTACCCAACCCCAACAACCCCGGATTTAAAGGTTGAATATGAAATACGGACAGAACAGCGACATCACGTGTGTCTAGGTTGTAGTTGCAACGGCAGAAAAACAACTCCAGCCGCTGGGATGCCAGGCTCACTGCCGATACACAAGTGACCAACAGTCTGCAGCATGTCCAACAAGTATAACGCAGAGGAGTTTATAACTGACAGCTAACGTTAGCCACGTTAGCAAACAAGCTAGCTTACCGATCCAGGAGGAAAGTCGCCATTTCCGTGTTTTGACTCTGTGGAAAACGTTTATGTGGGTCCATTTAGTGAAGTCTTCACCTAAATTTACTCCAGGTTTTGCTCTTCTCAGGTCACTCCTCCTCAGAAACAGATAATATTTCCAGGGCTCTGAAGCAGCTGCTTCACTCGTCATCTCCACGGTTTTCCCCTGTACAAGCCTGACTGTGCCCAAAATATTGTTTCCACACAGAGATATTTGGCAACCTGCAATGGCGGCGTGTATTGGCTTACAAACGTAAATAAAATGCCATTATCGAACCCGTTAAAATTTATTTTATAATGATTTTTAGGCTAAATATAATTTTTCTAGGAAATGTTGTACTTTCATTCTGTACACCCCCAGGAGGTTTTTTTTTTTTTTTTTTAAATATAGCTTTTAATAAAAATGTTACATATTTAACCTTTAACCTTTTGGTTATAAACAACAACAACAAAATAAAATGAAAAAAGAATGAACTGATGTAAATCAGTACAGACCAATATGAAACATTATGAACCAATATCAGTATGAACTAGAATGAACCAGTTGGCTTGTTGGCTTGTGGCATGTTTGGGAGTATCTGGGTCCTGGTGCATGTTTGGGGGCCTCTTGGTCCCAGTGCATGTTTGGGGGCCTCTGGGTCCCTGTGCGTGTTAGGGGG
>JALJCO010003679.1:265000-518635 GCA_023101725.1 Atherinomorus stipes
CGAGAGTTGTCCGACTTTCCGAGTGGGAAATCCGACTTCAGGGGGGTGTTCCAGTTGAAACTTCCCACTCGGAACTGGGAATTTCCGACTTCCGAGTTGAAGTGGAACGCAGCATTAGAAAGAGTAACTAAGTAATTATTTAAAACTCCACTGGAACCATGGAAGTTGTTATATTCTCATTTTTAAAGGCTAATTATTTGCTGTGAGCTAACTCGTTAGCCGGCTAGCCACAAGCAAACACAGGGAACAAGTGCTTCTCCCCTGTCACGCCTGACTGTATGTGGAACCGGTGCAGCTCTTACAGTTCTGAGTCCGCTCGGTGTGTCGGCGTTGCAGGCTTTTAGCTGAACCAAGTGAACTTGAGGCTGGGAGACAGACTGTTGGCAGCTGACTACAGTTCTAATCCAGTTCTAACCTGTAACGTTGAATGTTTCCATCATCATCATCACCATGCTTCTGAACTGGCTGATGATCCACCACACAAGCCAGTTCCAGTCCAGCTGTTCTGGAGCATGTTTCATGATTTCCACGACTTTGATTATACATGTAAATAAATGAGCCAACCACAACTCTTTATCTCGCCAACGTCATGTCAAAAAGCTATTTGCGCTTAGCCGTGCCTCCTAAACATCGGATATTTACGTAAATACACATCTGATTAACTTCTAACTGCACAGAACTACTTATTTTGTCTTTGTGTGTTGTTCTACGGCAAAGCTACTTGAAGTTAAGGTCGTGTCATCAGCACTTTAAAGGATAACTTTCTTTTTTTTCAACCTGGACCTTATTTCTAGGAGTTAAAGAACCTTGGGTGATTTTAAATATTTTTTTAAAAGGGGAAAAATAAAAGGAAGGATGAAATAAAGAAGACCCACAAAAAAAAAAAAAAAAATTCCAATCAAATATAAAACCAACGGGGGGGCCTGGGGGCTCTGGGGGGGAAGAAGAAAGGGGGGGGGTGGAGGGGGGGGGGGTTATTTAAAAATTTTGGTGAAAGAAGAGGGGCTTAATACGTGCATTTACTCACTGGTAAAATTTCTGCATCACTTTGACTCCTTCAGAAGATATTACGTTGAGTCATCCTCCGGCGTGCATCCATATAACGGGAGAGATGGGGCAGCCTCTCCATAAGTGTGTAGAACACCCTGATAACTAGCGGAAAGCTAAATCTGAACTCACAGGACAATAGAACTTGTTCGTTCGTTCATTCTACTTAAAGTATTGGTGAAATGAAGGAGTTGTGCTGCAGATAATGTCTTATTGAGAGGCTGCCCAGTCTCTATACGGATGCACACTGAAGGACGACTCAACGTGATATCCTCTGAAGGAGTCAAAGTGAAGCAGAAATGTTATGGTGAGTAAATGCATGTATAAACTCCTAGAAATAAGGTTCAGGTTAAAAGAAAGAAATTTTTCCTTTAACAACGGCTTGTTGACGGCCACGTTGCCATGGAGACCATTTCTGCAGCGGCTTCTGGGGGTTAATATTTTGCCCTGTATCATGTATTTGCTGTAGATAATGAATGATATAAATATAGTTAGGAAGTTCTATTCTCGTATCCAGCGACACCTTCAGGGCAGGTCAGGAATGATGCTGTTCACAACCAGCTGATGACGGATCCTTTTCCAAGGGTCACTTGAAGAAGCCGGGATCTGCAGCTGATCTTATCCCCATGGAGACAATGCAGTCTCAGACAGGAGAAAACCTGGACTTCTCCTTCTCATGAAAGAGGCGATGCCAAAGAACCCACAAGAAACTGCTTTTCCACCTACTACAGGGTTTCCCAACCCTGGTCCTCAGGGACCCCTGCCCTGCCGGTTTTCCAGATATTCCTACTTCAACACACCTGACTCAGATGAATGGCTCGTTAGCAGCTTGCAAAGAACTTGATGAGCAGTTGAGTTGATCTGAATCAGGTGTGGTGGAGTTGGAAACCTGGAATACATGCAGGGCTGGGGTCCCTGAGGACCAGGGTTGGGAAACCCTGACCTACTACGTCCCTGGGAGAGGGAAGAAAAGCTGGCGGAGGGGGCTGGTTTGGACCAGCCATGGTGGTACTGAAGAACCTTTTTGATCTTTAACGTCCACTACACCTTTCCTGATTGCAAACTGAAGTCTCTGTCTTCAGAGTGTTTTATTTCTTATGCTCAAAAGACCACATGATGGAGAACACCTGCAGATGTTAAAGAACAGCTGTTAGAAAACATCTGCCGGATGTTAAATAACACCTGCTGGATTTTGAAGAACACATGCCGGATGCTAAAGCACAGCTGCCGGATATTAAAGAACAGCTGCCAGATGCTAAAACACACCTGCCGGATGTTAGAAAACACCTGCTGTATGTTAAAGGATAAGTTTCTTTTTTTTCAACCTGGACATTATTTCTAGGAGTATATACGTGCATTTACACACCTGTAAATTTTCTGCATCACTTTGAGTCCTTCGGAAGATATAACTTGATTCACACTTCAGTGTACATCCAGTGATAATGGCGGAGACGGGGCGGCGACATAAGACATTATGTGCAGTAAAACTTCTTGATTTTCGCCAATACTTTAAGTAGAATGAAAAAACGAAAAATTCTATTGTCCTGTGAATCCAGATTTAGCTTTCCGTTAGTTATCAGGTAGTTCTAGACTCTTTTCGGGGCCGCGCGTACACGATGCGTGCTTCCGTAGTTTAGCTGAGAAGAGCAGCTCGCAACCAAACAAACAACCAAAACACAATTTGTGAAACTCTGAACTCACGGGACAATAGTACTCATTCGTTCGTTCATTCTACTTAAAGCATTGATAAAATTAATCTGTTTTGCAGCAGATAATGTCTTATATAGTTGCTGTCCTATCTCCGCCATTATCACCGGATGTACACCAAAGAATGAATCAAGTTATATCCTCCGAAGGACTCAAAGTGATGCAGAAACTTTACCGGTGAGTAAATGTATGTATAAACTCCTAGGAATAAGGTCCAGGTTGAAAAAAAAGAAACTTATACTTTAAAGAACAGCTGCTGGATTTTAAAAAACAGCTGCTGAATGCTAGGAAACACCTACCAGATGTTAGAAAAAACCTGCTGGATGTTAAACAACAGCTGCCTGGTGTTGGAAAACATCTGCCAGATGTTAAAGAACAGCTGGAGGATGTAAAAGTCATGGTTGGAGGAGTGGGTCGGTCTTAGAGGTTCGGCCCTGAACTGGTTTCACTCCTACTAGTCCCAGAGGTCTTTTAGGGTCCACTTAGGTTCCTTTATCTCTGAAACAACCCCTCTTGACAGTGGAGTGCCCCAAGGTTCCATTTTTGGTCCAACTCAGTTCATTTTATATATGCTGCCTATAGGGTCCATCTTAAGAAATTACAATATTTCACTCCACTGTTTTGCTGATGACCACCAGATGTATCTTCTGCTTTGGCCTGATCCAAGCTGCATGCAGAACTTAATTAACTGTCTTCAGGCCATTAAAACCTGGATGGGGTTAAACTTTTTAAGTTTGAATGATAACAAAACACAGATTGTTTTATTTGGTCACCCTTTTACCTTAGCTGCTGACAGTGTGCTTGGTCCTCTGGATTGTTTTAATTGCACTTTTGCAAGAAACCTTGGTGTTTTCTTTGACAATTCTTTTAAATTCGGGAAACAGTTTTCTTCTGTTGTCAAACTTAGTTTTTTTCAGCTGCGTCTTTTAGGGAAGGTGAAACCTTACATTCCTGTAAGCCAGTCTGAACATGTTCACGTATCTAGGTGATCTTTTTTTCATTCCAGTGGGAATATGAATTGGACTTTTCGTTTTCTTTGTCATACATTTTTGTTCTTCTGACATCATATGACAGAAGCAAGTAATACTTCAACATCTGTAAGGAGTGCTCATGTGAATTTACACGTCTATAGAAATTAATCATGAAATGATTTCTCAGGCCGTAACCAAGAAAACCTGCCACGGTTCTGTCCTGGTCTGAGGTGAACTGTGGCTCATCCTGTCCCTGCAGGTCCTGGATTACTGGGTGTTTGGTCGGATCTTCTGCGACATCTGGGCGGCGGTGGACGTCCTGTGCTGCACGGCGTCCATCATGTCTCTGTGCGTCATCTCCATCGACCGCTACATTGGCGTCCGCAAACCGCTGCAGTACCCCATGATCGTCACCAAGAGGCGGGCGCTGCTCGCCATGCTGGGGGTCTGGATCCTGTCCTTCGTCATCTCCATCGGGCCTCTGCTCGGCTGGAAGGAGCCGCCGTCACACGTAAAGGAAAACACCCAGTTTGCATCACTGAGTCTCTCACATCTCAGGGACCCTGCCTGGATGTTTCCTGCATGCTCTGCATAGATTAACGTGGACCGCTATCTCTGAGACCCTCCAGTCCAGTCCATGTCTGCAAGATGCATCAGTGCTATCATGTAGCAGAGCAACATGTAGCAATGCTCACATGCAGCAATGCTAACATGTACAAATGCTAACATGCAGCAATGCTACATGTAGCAATGCTGACATGTAGCAATGCTAACATGTAGCCTAGCAACATGTAGAAAAACGTGTAGCAATGCTAACATTAGCATAGCAACATGTAGCAATGCTATCATGTAGCAATACTAACATGCAGCTATGCTAACATTAGCATAGCAACATGTAGCAATGCTAACATGTAGCAATTCTAACATGCAGCAATGCAACCATGTAGCATAGTAACATGTACCATAGCAACATATGGCAATGCATGCAACATATAGCATAGCAACATGTAGTATAGCAACATGTAGCAATGCTAACATGTAGAATCATAAGATGTTGCTATGCTAACATATAGCATAGTAACAAGTAGCTTAGCAACCTATAACAATGCTTACATGTAGGGGTGTCCCCGACTAAGAATTTTCATAGTCGAACCGGATTCGTCAGATCATGTCATTCGTCGAAGATAGTCGAATCATGTTTTGTTCCCCCCTATTGATCGATAATCTCATTAGCATCTTTTCCTGCTCCAGATAAAGAGCTCTAACACCTCATTAAATAAATTTAATTTTTCACTTGGCATAAGATAAGGACAGGACAGTCTCCGTGAACTTTCATTTTTCTCTATCACTGATTAGGCTATAAAACATGTCTGCTTTTTTAAAACCATTAAAATATTTAACAAAAAGAAAATTTGAAGGTATGTTGGTGTTAAACAGTTCATTAATTAGATTTTCATCTTTCAGTTAACACTGCAGGCATAAACCTTATACTTTTTTATTTGTTTCCTTTTGTTTGCTTAACAATTTAAAGTCGGGAAAGAGAATTGAAACGGCGTAACAGACGTTTTGCGCGGCACACGGTCCAAATGTCAAACATATTAAGCGGAATTCCAAAAGAAAAACCTTCACTGAATAAATAAATTACACAATAACAAAAATAGGCTCATCATGAAATACAAAGTTATATCGATTTAAAACGGAAAATAAAAGAAAGTGTGCAGTAAAACGGTGATGAACAGGAGCTGCGCTCCTCGCTGCGTTAACAATAAAGTCGACAGGAGAATCTCCTCTGGATGGCGTGGAGTGGAGGTGGGGGGGATGCGCTGAACATCACAGTCATGATTATTCCACAACTTGCTTGATGGTTCAGCATCTTCTCCTGGTCTCTCCCGTTCACGAGGAGCCGCTCCACATGTGCGCTCAACAGCTGATGCAGCGAGACGGCGGTCCAGTTCAGGACAAAGATAAAAGCGCTGCTCAGGGAGTCCGATATCAGCCGCAGGCTTCAGGATTCAGGGCATTATGGTCCTTAAAAATGTGTTCTTTCCTGATATAATCTGAATAATCCTCCAGCAGCGCCAACGCATCCATCTGGAGCTTTACGCACAGGAGTAGACGCGATGTTCATGTCTGTCAGACTGTTTCCACCTTCACAGACTGATGCTATAAATCAGTGGAAGAAACTACAACGATGATGTGACAGGTGAGTGTTCTTCATCATGTCTCTGGCTACTTGGTCATGGAGACATCTCTGGCTGAATGGTCAGCGCGCGTGACTCACCGGCAGACTGCTGTTTAAACTCGCCTGCCCGGCGCATCTTGCTTTATGCCACATTTATAATAACTGAATTATTCGGCTGCTAACAGACCTATGGCATGAATTATTAAAAGAACAAATGAATATTCTGTAAAAATCAAACGTTTAGCCCCCTCCTACTGCAGAATGGTCTGATCTTTGCTTGGTAACCACAAGTTGCGACTATTCGACTTAGAGACTCACAGTCGAAGCACAGTCCTGGAAACGGATCGTCGAATCGTCGACTATTTGGGGACACCCCTACTTACATGTGACATCACATTATGTAGCTTGGCAACATATAGCAATGCTAACATCTGGCATTGCAACATGTAGTTCAGAAGCATATAGCAATGCTAACATGTAGCATAGCAACATATGCCAATGCTAATATGTTGCATTGCAAAATCTAGCAATGCTGACATATGGCATAGCAACATGAGGAGAAACTGAGACATCTATCTCATCATTGGTGACAGAAACTCTGGCAGCCAATCAGAGACCAGCTCCTTACTCATTCATTCCTCGTATTATTTTACTCATTCCGAGTACTACTTTACTCATTTCCTAGGACTATTTTATTCATTATTAGGACAACTTTACTGATTCCTAGTATGACTTTATTCATTCTTAGGACTACTTCACTCATTCCAAGGATTGCTTTACTCATTTATAGGATTACTTTACTCATTCCTAGTACTACTTTAATTATTCCTAGGATTACTTTACTCATTTATAGGATCACTTTACTCATTCTTAGTATTACTTTACTCATTCCTAGTACTACCGTAACCATTTATAGGATTACTATGCTGATTCTTAGTTTTACTTTACTCATTTATAGAATTACTTTATTCATTCCAAGTCCTACTTTACTCATTCATAGGATTACTTTGCTCATTTTTATTATTACTTTACTTATTCTTAGGACTACTTTACCCATTCCTCGGATTACTTTACTTATTTGTTGGACTACTTTACTTATTTATAGCATTACTTTACTCATGTCTACTTTAACTTTGCTCATTCTTAGAATTACTTTACTCATTTTTAGGACTACTTTACTCACTCTTAGTACCACTTTACTCATTCCTAGTATTATTTTACTCATTCCCAGGACTACTTTACTCATTTGAAGGATTACTTTACTCATTCGTAATTATTACTTTACTCATTCCCAGGACTACTTTACTTATTTATAGGATTAGTTTCTCATTCTTAATATTACTTTACTCATTCCTAGTACTACTCTACTCTTTTCTAATACTACTTCACTCATTTATAGGACAACTGTCCTGTCCAGGATGAGACGTAGTACCTCCAGTGTGTCCTGGGTCCCCTTCGGGGTCTCCTCCAGGATGGGCCATAGTCCCTCCAACGTGTCCTGGGTCTCCCCCGGGGTCTCATCCGGAATGAGACGTAGTCCCTCCAGTGTGTCCTGGGTCTCCCCCGGGGTCCTGTGCAGGATGAGACATAGTCCCTCCAGTGTGTCCTTGGTCTCCTCTGGGGTCTCGTCCGGGATGGGATGTAGTCCCTCCAGCATGTCCTGGGCCTACCCGGGGCCTCCCCGGGGATGAGACGTAGTCCCACCAGCGTGTCCTGGGTCTGCCTGGAGTAACCTCGGGAATGAGATGTCGTCCCTCCAACGTGCCCTGGTTCTTGTCCAGGATGAGACGTAGTGCCTATAGCATGCCCTGGGTCTCGCCTGGGATGAGACGTAGTCCCTCCAGCGTGTCCTGGGTGTCTCCTGGGTCTGATCCAGGATGGGCCGTAGTCCCTCCAACATGACCTGGGTGTCCCCCGGTGTCTCATCCGGGATGAGACATAGTCCCTCCAGCATGTCCTGGGTCTCCACAGGGTCCTGTCCAGGATGAGACGTAGTCCCTCCAGCGTGTCCTGTGTCTCCCCCAGGGTCTCGTCCGGGATGAGACGTAGTCCCTCCAGCGTGTCCGGGGTATCCCCCGGTATAAGATGTAGCCCCTACATCTGGGGTCTCCCCCGGGGTCACTTCCGGGATGAGACGTAGTCCCTCTAGCATCTCTTGGGTCTTGCCCGAGATGAGACATAGTCCTTCCAGAGTGTCCTGGGTCTCCCCGGGGTCCTGTCCAGGGTGAGACGAAGTCCCTCCAGTGTGTCCAGGGTCCCTACACATAGTCCCTACAGCGTGTCTGGATTCTCCCCTGGGGTCACTTCCGGGATGAGACGTAGTCCCTCCAGTGTCTCTGAGGTCTTGCCCTGGATGAGAAATAGTCCTTCCATTGTGTCCTGGGTCTACCCGGGGTCCTGTCCAGGATGAGACATGGTACCTCCAGCGTGTCCTGGGCCTACCTGGGGCCTCCCCCAGGATGAGACGTCGTCCTTCCAGTGTGTCCTGGGTCTTCTCCGGGGTCTTGTCCAGGATGAGAGTAGTTTCCCCAGGAATCTTGGGTCTCCCCGCAGTCTTGTCCGGGATGAGACGTAGTCCCTCCACCATGTCCTGGGTCTTATCCAGGATAAGGCGTAGTCCTTCCAGCGTGTCCTGGGTCTCATCTGGGATGAGACGTAGTCCATCCAATGTGTCCTGGGTCTCCCCGGGATCTCGTCCGGGATGAGACATAGTCCTTCCAGTGTCCACTGGGTCTCCCCCAGGGTGTCATCTGGGATGAGATGTAGTCCCTACTGCGCGTCCTGGGTCTCCTTGGGGTTTCATCCTGCAATGATGTGCCTGGAATTTCTCACCAGGGAGGTGTCCAGGAGGCATCCTGACCAGATGCCCGTTCCTCCTCATCTGGCTCCTCTGGATGTGGAGGAACTGCGGCTCTACTTTGAGTCCCTCCCGGATGACCGAGTTCCTGACCCTATCTCTAAGGGAGAGCCTGCCACCCGGCGGAGGACTGTGTGTGCCCGTGATCTCGTTCTTTCGGTCACGACCCACAGCTGGTGACCATAGGTGAGGGGAGGAACGTAGATGAACTGGTAAATTGAGAACTTCTCCTTCTGGCTCAACTCCTTTTTCACCACAACAGACTGATGCAGAGTCTTCATCACTGCAGATGCCGCACCGATCTGTCTGTCCATCTACCGCTCCATCCTTCCCTCACTCCTGCACAAGAGATACTTGTACTCCTCCAACTGGGGCAGGACCTTGCCCCGACCCAGAGATGACACTCCACCTTCTCTAGGTGAGGAACATTGGAGGACAGTTGGAGATCACGTATGAAGACTTTCATGCCTGATTGTGGTGTTCCTTATGGACAATCCATGCCAGTACCGAAAGGAAACTGGGCCCTGACACTATTTTGTCCCCCCCCCCTCTCCCCTGGAGTCCTGGTCAATCCGAGAAGAGGTGGGTGTCCTCCTCCTGGTCCACAGCAGTCGTCTAAATAATGATAGCTCCCATCAGATGTTCAGAAGGAGGCAGGCAAAGCAATGTTCTGGGATGGGTACCCTTAATGGGCTACCATTTCCAACCCAGCTCCAGGGCCACCAGGACCACCTGCAGCATCAGGACCACCAGTGGCTCCAGGGCCACCTGCAGTTCCAGGACCACCTGCATCTTCAGGACCGCCTGTAGCTTCAGGTCCACCAGGACTATCGCAGTTCCAGGACCACCAGGACTGCCTGCCGTTCCAGGATAACCTGCAGCTTCAGGACCACCGCAGTTCCAGGACCGCCAAGACCACCTGCGGCTTCAGGACCACCACAGTTCCAGGACCACCTGCGGATCCAGGATCACCTGCAGCTCCAGTATCACTAGGACGACCACGGCTCCATGACCACCAGGACCACCTGCAGCTCCAGGACCACCACGGCTCCAGGACCACCAGCAGCTCCAGGACCACCACGGCTCCAGGACCACCAGCAGCTCCAGGACCACCGCAGTTCCAGGACCACCTGCAGCTTCAGGACCACCAGGACCATCGCAGTTCCAAGACCACCTGTGGTTCCAGGACCAACTGTGGCTCCAGGACCACCTACAGCTCCAGGATCACTAGGACCACCAGGGCTTCAGAAACACCAGCAGCTCCATGACCACTTGCAGCTCCAGGACCACCTGCGGCTCCAGGACCACCTGCAGCTTCAGGTCCACCAGGACCATCGCAGTTCCAGGAACACCTGTAGCTCCAGGACCACCAGGACACTGCAGCTCCAGGATCACCAGAGCCACCTGCAGCTCCAGGACCACCACAGTTCCAGGACCACCTGCAGATCCAGGATCACCAGGGCCACCTGCAGCTCCAGGTCCACGGCACCTCCAGGACCACCTGCAGCTTCAGGACCACCAGGACTATCGCAGTTCCACCTGCGGCTCCAGGACCAACTGTGGCTCCAGGACTACTTGCAGCTACAGGATCACTAGGACCACCACGGCTCCAGGACCACCAGCAGCTCCAGGACCACTTGCAGCTCCAGGACCACCAGGACCATTGCAGCTCCAGGATCACCAGAGCCACCTGCAGCTCCAGGGCCACCTGCAGTTCCAGGACCACCTGTGGCTTTAGAACCACCAGGACCACCTGCAGCTTCAGGTCCACCAGGACTATCACATTTCCAGGACCACCTGTGGCTTCAGGACCACCAGAACCACCTGCAGCTTCAGGACCACCAGGACTGCCTGCCGTTCCAGGATAGCCTGCAGCTTCTGGACCACCGCAGTTCCAGGACTGCCAGGACCACCTGCGGCTTCAGGACCACCACAGTTCCAGGACCACCTGCAGATCCAGGATCACCAGGGCCACCTGCAGCTCCAGGACCACGGCACCTCCAGGACCACCTGCAGCTTCAGGACCACCAGGACTATCGCAGTTCCACCTGCGGCTCCAGGACCAACTGTGGCTCCAGGACTACCTGCAGCTACAGGATCACAAGGACCACCACGGCTCCAGGACCACCAGCAGCTCCAGGACCACCTGTGGCTCCAGGACCACCAGGACCATTGCAGTTCCAGGACCACCTGCAGTTACAGGATAACCTGCAGCTTAGGACCACCGCAGTACCAGGACCGCCAGGACCACCTGCGGCCACAGGACCACCACAGTACCACCACAGTACCAGGACCACCTGCGGATCCAGAATCACCAGAACAACTGAAGCTCCAGGACCACCAGGACTACCGCAGTTCCAGGACCACCTGCGGCTCCAGGAGTAACTGTGGCTCCAGGACCACCTACAGCTCCAGGATCACTAGGACCACCACGGCTCCAAGACCACCAGCAGCTCCAGGACCACTTGTGGCTCCAGGACCACCTGCGGCTTAAGGACCACCAGCTGTTCCAGATTTCTACTGACCAACATCCGTTCGATGACCAGAGAAGGACCCAGACCGTAAACCAGCGGACTCTGAACCACATCTTCACGGGAAATGTCCTCAGCGTCTCCTCATCAAATGCTCGCTCTGCTCTACTGGAGGTACTTCCACCTGTTTTAGAAGGAACCAGAATCCCCAGAGATGCCTGGAGGATCTGGACGGAGCTGGATCTGAACCAGCAAGAGGTCTTTGATGACACGTCTCCATGTCAGAGGTGTGTCATCCCTCGTCCCATCACGGAGTCGAGGCCAGCTCCGGCCTCGTGCACAGCTTCTACGTGACAATGAGAAAAGCCTGTTAACAGAATTGGATGTTTTGAAATATTTATTAAGAAGCCACGTCAGAGATTATCCAGAGCTGAGAGTTATTTAACTCACACGTCACGCCGTCCAGCGAAACATTGAGTTAGAGCGGCGCACAGAGCCTTGTTTGTTCTGTTTCCACTGGAGACGCAAGTTCATACACAGCACAGTAATTTTTTGATCTCATTTGTGCTCGAGGACTAATTTTGGCAAAGAGCGTCTCTGCATCAATGAGCCCATTCATGCGCCGCAAACTCGGTTAACGATTACAGCATTCATGACTCTGTTGTTGATCCTTGAAGACCCAGGGACGCTCCACCTGTCCACCTGCTGGCTTGCAGCTGCTGCTGCAGCCAGGGCAGCCTGGATGGCTGTCTCAGCACCCAATTGTCTCAGGACACGCTTGTCTCAGAATACGTTTGTCCCAGGACACGCTTGTCCCAGGACACGCTTGCCCCAGGACACGATTGTCCCAGGACACGATTGTCCCAGGAAACGCTTGTCTCAGGAAACGCTTGTCTCAGAAACACGCTTGTCTCGGGAACAAGCTTGTCTTGGGAACAAGCTTGACTCAGGACACGCTTGTCACAGGACACGCTTTTCTCAGAAAAACACTTGTCTTAGAAACACACTTGTCTCAGAAACAAGCTTGACTCAGGACACACTTGTCTCCAAACACGCTCGTCTTGGAAAACTGCTTGCCTCAGGACATGCTTGTCCCAGAAACACGCTTGTCTCAAGGACACATGTCTCAGAAACACACTTGTCTCAGTAACAAGCTTGACTCAGGACATGCTTGTCTCAGAACATGCTTGTCTCGGAAAGCTGCTTGCCTCAGGACAAATAGTTCCAGGGTAATGTTTACTATCGTGTATCATGTCTGTAAAAAGTAGTTCCAGGGTGATGTTTACCATCGTGTAGCATCATGTCTGTAAAAAGTAGTTCCAGGGTGATGTTTACCATCGTGTAGCATCATGTCTGTAAAAAGTAGTTCCAGGGTGATGTTTACCATCGTGTATCATAATGTCTGTAAAAAGTAGTTCCAGGGTGATGTTTACCATCGTGTAGCATCATGTCTGTAAAATGTAGTTCCAGGGTGATGTTTACCATCGTGTAGCATCATGTCTGTAAAATGTAGTTCCAGGTGATGTTTACCATCGTGTAGCATCATGTCTGTAAAAGTAGTTCCAGGGTGATGTTTACCATCGTGTAACATCATGTCTGTAAAATGTAGTTCCAGGGTGATGTTTACCATCGTGTAGCATCATGTCTGTAAAAAGTAGTTCCAGGGTGATGTTTACCATCGTGTAGCATCATGTCTGTAAAAAGTAGTTCCAGGGTGATGTTTACCATCGTGTAGCATCATGTCTGTAAAAAGTAGTTCCAGGGTGATGTTTACCATCGTGTAGTGACATGTCTGTAAAAAGTAGTTCCAGGGTGATGTTAACCATCCATTAGCATCACGTCTGTAAAAAGTAGTTCCAGGGTGATGTTTACCACTGTGTAGTAACACATCTGTAAAAAGTAGCTCCAGGGTGATGTTTAGCATCCTGTAGCATCACATCTGTACAAAGTAGTTCCAGGTTGATGTTGACAATCATGAAGCATCTTGTCTGTCAAAAGTAGTTCCAGGGTAATATTTACCATTCAGTAGTGACACGTCTGTAAAACATAGTTTCAAGACGATGTTTACCATCATGTACTAACATGTCTGTACAAAGTAGTTCCAGGAGGATCTTTGCCATTGTGTAGTAACATGTCCAAAAAAAAGTAGTTCCAGGGTGATTTTTACAATCATGTAGCAACATGACTAAAAAGTAGTTCCTGGTGATGTTTACCATCATGTAGCATCATGTCTGTAAAAAGTAGTTCCAGGGTGATGTTAACCATCGTGTAGCATCATGTCTGTAATAAGTAGTTCCAGGGTGATGTTGACCATCGTGTAGTAACACGTATGTAAAAAGTAGTTCCAGGGTGATGTTAACCATCGTGTAGTAACACATCTGTAAAAAGTAGTTCCAGGGTGATGTTAAGCATCCTGTAGCATCACATCTGTACAAAGTAGTTCCAGGTTGATGTTTACAATCTCGTAGCATCTTGTCTGTCCAAAGTAGTTCCAGGGTGATATTTACCATTCAGTAGTGACAGGTCTGTAAAACATAATTCCAAGACGATGTTTACCATCATGTAGTAACATGTCTGTACAAAGTAGTTCAAGAAGGATCTTCAAGGAGGACCATTGTTTAGTAACAAGTCTAAAAAAAGTAGTTCCAGGGTGATGTTTACAATCGTGTAGCAACATGACTGTAAAAAGTAGGTCCTGGTGATGTTAACCATCATGTAGCATCACGTCTGTAAAAAGTAGTTCCAGGGTGAAGTTAAGCATCTTGTAGCAACATGTCTGTAAAAAGTAGTTCCAGGGTGAAGTTAAGCATCTTGTAGCAACATGTCTGTAAAAAGTAGTTCCAGGGTGATGTTTACCATCGTGTAGTAACACATCTGTAAAAAGTGGTTCCAGGTTCATGTTTATAATCGTGTAGCATCACGTCTGTCCAAAGTAGTTCCAGGGTGATATTTACCATTCAGTAGTGACACGTCTGTAAAACATAGTTTCAAGACGATGTTTACCATCATGTAGTAACATGTCTGTACAAAGTAGTTCCAGGAGGATCTTTGCCATTGTGTAGTAACATGTCCAAAAAAAAGTAGTTCCAGGGTGATTTTTACAATCATGTAGCAACATGACTAAAAAGTAGTTCCTGGTGATGTTTACCATCATGTAGCATCATGTCTGTAAAAAGTAGTTCCAGGGTGATTTTTACAATCGTGTAGCAACATGACTGTAAAAAGTACTCCAAGGGTGATACCATTATGTTGTAACACGTATGTAAAAGTAGTTCCAGGGTGATGTTTACCATCCTGTAGCATCATGTCTTTAAAACGTAGTTTCAGGGTGAGTGTTACAATCAATTACCATCATGTCTGTAAAAGTAGTTCCAGGGTGATGTTTACCATCCTGTAGCGTACAGCATGGCTGTAAAAAGTAGTTCGAGGTTGAGGTTTACCATTGTGTAGTAACAAGTCTGTAAAAAGTATTTCCAGGGCGATCTGACTCAGATTAAAGGTTCTGAATGCCGACTGGAATCATCGTTCTGATGCTGACTGGGATTAAAGGTTCTGGATGCTGACTGGGATTAAATATTCTGATGCTGACTGAGATTAAAAGTTCTGGTTTCTGACTGGGATTAAAAGTCCTCATGCTGACTGAGATTAAAGGTTCTGATGCTGACTCAGATTAAAGGCTTTGCTTGTACAGGTAGAATATAAATCTTCAATTGTCTTTTATCTTTTTTCCTGCATATTAGGACTATAAATAACAAACTTCCTAATCTCAGGTTCAGGCGGTCTGACATTGTTGGAGGAGAATCAGCATAAACGTGATCTTCATGTCTGAGTTGGACTGATGGTTTCTTTCCTCCTGCAGGATGACACAGTGTGCGTCATCACCGAGGAACCTTTCTATGCCCTCTTCTCCTCCCTCGGGTCCTTCTACATCCCTCTGGGCGTCATCCTGGCCATGTACTGCCGGGTCTATGTGGTGGCCAAACGCACCACCAAGAACCTGGAGGCCGGCATCATGAAAGACCGCGCCGAGGACTCCAACGAGCTCACTCTCAGGATCCACTGCAGGAACCAGCAGGTCCAGGACATGTGTCCGTCGTCCAAGTCAGGAGGGGGTGGAGCCTCGGCCGGACGCAACGCGCTCACCGTCAAATTGATGAAGTTCTCCCGTGAGAAGAAAGCCGCCAAGACGCTGGGCGTGGTGGTGGGCATGTTCATCCTCTGTTGGCTGCCCTTCTTCTTGGTCCTGCCCATCAGTACGTCCTGCTAACCCACATTCACACCAGCAGGTCCACACCTTTGTTAGTTTAACAACAAATACATAAAAAGCATCACAAAAACATTTAGAGCAGCAGAAACGGCGGAAGACCTAGTTTAGTACTAGACCAGAAGACCCTGAGCTGCAGGTTCCAATCAGGTGGCTGTGGTTCCACATTCAGACTAGGGCTTTGCAATTAATCGAAATTTGATTGTGATTTAAATTTTTGTGTCAAATAATCTCCAAACTCATTTAATCCAGTTGAAATCATTTTTGCCAGGCAGTTTGTTGGTGTTGGTGTAATTAACAAAAATGTTATATTTGGAATGTCCTAGCATTGCACTAAAGCTCAACAAAGTCTTTTTTAGGATATATATATATATATATATATATATATATATATATATTATATAAATAAGTATATTTATTTTATTTTTCAAATCTAAAGAAATTGCAGAACAGCTGGATACATAATTTATTTTGGATATATTTATGTTTCTCAGTTTTTTTGCATTAATTTAACATTCAAAGTATATTTAGCTGTTTTATTCGTTTAATGTTTTATACATTGCAAAACAGCTGTCAGGTTCATATTTGTAGCCTATATCTATTTTCAATGCTAGAAACCTCAGAAAGAAATGCTAAATTAAAGCGTCGTGTAACTAGAAAATAATAAGAATAATCATGATTTCAATATTGGCCAAAATAAGTGTGATAATGATTTTTCCCATAATCGAGCAGCTCTAATTCAGACCTTATTCAACATTTTCCAACAGGAAGCGACGTCTGCTTCATCTGAACATATTTATCACAGAAACAAATGTTGACAGACGAGTAAAGCTGATTATTTACAGCAGAAGCAGAATGTGTACGATTTATTTCAGCGTGATATCAAACGTCTTGCCCACGGCCCTGAAACATCCCAGACCGCTGACATCTTCGTTAAACACAGGAACACGTGGAGAACATTTAAGAACGATTTTTAGACATCTGCTGTGCAAGTCAACAGTTCACGCAGAGATGCAGTATACGTGAGAAACGCATCCAGCGTGACTCAACGCGCCGCCAAGGTCCGAACTAAACTGCCCAACCGGGACACTGACATGGTGCGACCGGGACGCAGCGTGACCAGAACACGGTGTGACGGAACACGGTGCGACCAGAACACGGTGTGACGGAACACGGTGCGACCGGGACGCAACGTGACCAGAACACGGTGTGACGGAACAGGGGGGGACAAGAAAAGGGGGGGGGGGAGAAGGGGGGGGGAGGAGAAGAGGGTGAGGGAGCACGGGGGGGGAGGGGGGGAAAGAGAGGAGAGAACAGAGGGGGAGGGAGGAGGGAGGGGGGGGAGAAAGAGAGGAGAAAGGGAAAGGGAGAGGGGAGGGGGGGAGAAAGAGAGAGAAAAAGGGGAGGGAGGCGGGGGAAAGAAAAGATAAAGGAACACGTGACCAGAACACGGTGTGACCAGAATGCGGGCTGACCTCCCCTAAAACCAGTATAAACTTTACTCAGACCAGTAAACGTTCCAGAAACCAGCATAAACGTTCCCCAGACCGGTAAACGTTCCGCAGACCAGTAAATGTTCCACAGACCAGTATAAACGTTCCTCAGACCAGTAAATGTCCTGCAGACCAGTATAAATGTTCCTCAGATTAGTAAACATTCCGCAGGCCAGTATTAACGTTCCTCAGACCAGTAAATGTTCTGCAGACCAGTATAAACATTCCCAGACCAGTGTAAATGATCCTCAGACCAGTATAAACATTACTCAGACCAGTAAACATTCAGCAGAACTGTATAAACGTTCCATAGACCAGTAAACCTTCCGCAGACCAGTATAAACATTCCTCAGACCAGTAAAGATTCTGCATACCAGTATAAATGCTCCTCAGACTAGTAAACGTTCCGCAGAGGTCAGAACCTCATTCCTCAGACCATCCCTGGTCTGAGGAATGTTTATACAGGTCTGAGGTACCTTTATACTGGTCTGACGAATGTCTACTGGTCTGATGAACGTTTATACTGATCTGAGGAACATTTATACTGGTTTGAGGAATGTCTGCTGGTCTGAGGAATGTTAAAACTGGTCTGGGGAACATTTAAACTGGTCTGAGGAACGTTAATACTGGTCTGTGAAATGTCTGTTGGTCTCAGGAACATTTATACTAGTCTGAGGACTTTCATACTGGTCTGAGGAACGTCTAAAAACGTTTATACTGGTCTGAGGAATGTTTATACTGGTCTGAGGAACATTTCAACTGGTCTGATGAAAATTTCTACTGGTCTGTGGAACATCTACTAGTCTTAGGAACGTCTACTGGTCTAAAGGACGTTTATACTGGTCCGAGGAACATTTGCTGGTCTGGGGAATGTATATACTGGTCTGTGGAACATCTGCTGTTCTGAAGAACATTTATGCTGGTCTGTGGAACAATTATACTGGTCTGTGGAACATCTGCTGGTCTGTGGAACATCTGCTGGTCTGATGAACATTTACGCTGGTCTGTGGAACAATTATACTGGTCTGTGGAACATCTGGGGGGGGGGGGTGAGGAATATTTATACTGGTCTGTGGAACATTATGCTGGTCTGTGGAACATCTGTTGGTCTGGTGAACATTTAAACTGGCTGGAACATTTATACTGGTCTGTGGAACATCTGCTGGTCTGAGGAACGTCTGCTGGTCTGAGGAATGTTCATACTGGTCTGTGGAACGTTTATGCTGGTCTGTGGAACATCTGCTGGTCTGAGGAAGGGACGTTCTCCTGGGAACCGCCTGAAGTTAGGGCACAAACCCAAAACTTTCTTCAGCTCAAACTAAAATAGCCACTTCCAGCAGTTTTTAAGAGAAGCACCAAACTTGGAGATCTGACTCGTCTCCAGGACGGAGACCCTCACTGGTCGTTGCACGGCAGATTTTTAACGCCCAGGGTCTTCATATATAGTCAGAGAACAGCTGCAGGCAGAGGATGACCTTACAAGTCCATGTCCAGGGATAAAAACTAATCCTCAGAGGGGAAGAAGATCTAGATCCTGATCCTCAAATCCAAAAAGTCCTTAAACATGCCAACTATCAGCTGACGGGGGTCAGCAGGTCACGGGGGGAGACCTTTAATAACCTCATTCATACATGCACATTCCCATGGCTACAAATCATAACCCCCCCCTTACACACACACACACACACACACCTAAAAGGGCAGAATGAAGAGGAGAGATGTAGATTCATTACTAAAAAGCCACAAAATGGCTTATTTTATATACATATATATTTATTATAAACTTTTAGAATTAAAATGAGAAGGGGGGGGGGGGGCATGAGACAAGAACACAGCTGATGAGGAACCTCAGGACCTTCCATTAAGCTCTGAACCTGCAGAGTCAACCAATCAGAGACCAGGATACTGATGATGATTATGAAGGTGCTGATCAGTTTCCAGGCAGATTATTGATGGATTCTGCCGTCCTTTTCCTGGAAAGCATTGCTAAAATATAGCAATGCTAGCATGTAGCATAGCAAACATGTAACAATGCCAATATGTAGCAAAGCTAACATGGAGCAATGCCAACATGTAAGATAGAAACATGTAATGATGCTAACATGTAGCAATGCTAATATGTAGTAATGCTAAGATGTAGCAATGCTAACATGTAGTAATGCTAACATGTAGGATAGAAACATGTAGTCCTGCTAACATGTAACAATGCTAAAATGTAGCATAGCAACATGAGGGGAGAAACTCAGGTAAAAGGATACTACCTGTAGGATACTACCAAGTATCAGTATCCAAACCAAAACACAGTTCAGACCCCTAAGAGTACTTTACTCATTCTTTGAAGTACTTTGCTCATTTCTAGTACTACTTAACTCATTCCAGGTACTACTTTACTCATTCCTTGTACTACTTTCTTCATTCCCAGTACTATTCTGCTCATTCTTAGTACTACTTTCTTCACTCATATACAGTTTTCCAGCTCATGCATCCAGAGGATTGCAGCCATCATGGCCTCTGACATTGCTGTCCATACTCCCACCAGTGAGCTGTAACAGGTTTTAACAGTACTCTCACTGGTACTTCATATTGGCTCGTATAAAAGAAAGGAAGAACATGCCAACAGTGCAGACCCCAGAAGAGGAAGGCCACTTGTGTTGGAAGTTTTCAGCAATCACAGACCTGCTGGGTGAACGCTCCTCTGCAGGGAGAGGATCTGTTGATGAGAACAATTTGGAGATCTGAGAACATGACAGGATTCTGCTAAGAAAATACTTTTACTTGTTTGACCCTCCTCTGATATTTGGACTTGTACATAGTGTGATATTTTTTCGGTTTGATCCTGATGGTGTTGCTGTTAATGCCACCACGCCTCGGTCAGCTGACGCCTAGCAATAGCAATGAAATATGTAGAATGCTAACATTTTTTAATGCTGATGTGTATCAATGCTAACATGTAGCAATGTTAACATGTAGCAATGCTAATATGTAGATTGCTTATATGTAGTAATGCTTATTTGTTCAGTGCTTAAGATCAATGCTATGTAGCAATGCTAATGGCAATGCTAATATGTGTTAATGCTAACAATTTCCCTTCTGGGATACATAAAGTATTTTTTCATACATATAGTAATGCTAACATGTAACATAGCTAACATAGGATTGCTACATATTAGCTTGCTAAATGTAGCAATGCTAGCATGTAGTATAGAAAAATGTAGTGATGCTAGCATGTAAGATAGAAACATTTAGCAATGCTAATATGTAGATTGCTTATATGTAGCAATGCTTATTTGTATCAGTGCTTACATGTAGCAATGCTAATATGTAGCAATGCTAATATGTAGCAATGCTAACATGTAGCAATGCTAATATGTAGCAATGCTTAGATGTAACAATGCTAACATGTAGCAATGCTAATATGTAGCAATGCTAATATGTGGGAATGCTAAGTGTAGAATGCTTACATGTAACAATGTTATTATGTAGAAATACTAACATGTGGGATAGCAACATGTAGCAAAAATAAATGCAGCAAGCAACATGTAGTATAGCAAAAAATGCTTAGCAACATATAGCAATTCTAACACTGTAACAGAGCAACATGAGGGGAGAAACCCGGTTAGAAGACTCTACCAAGTATCAAGTCCCCCGTTGCCCTGTCTCTTCCCGTTCCTTGTAGGGCTTGTTACACGATTATTAGTCTCTTTAAACATTATCTATCGATTACTTTTTTCGATGCCTAGTACTACTTTACCCATTCCTAGTCTACTTTCTTTGTTCCGATTCGACTTTCTTCGATCCTATCGATTTCTCCAGCTTTGCAGCCAGCATGGCTTGTTCGTCTCCCCCGTTGTGTTGGTTTAAAGCTCACTGGTTCATATTGGAGTCAATTTTAAAAATGCAGCGGTGTGTGGTGTTCTGCTTAAACTCTTTTCTTTTTCTGACTACTCTGATATTTGCACTTGTCACAGTTTGATATTTATTCGGTTTGACTGCGTGTGCGTTAGAGGTCCAGGTCAGCTTGACGTTCTTTGTTTTGGATTTCAGGCTCAGGCTTTCAGGATATAAACATGTAGCAATGCTAATATGAAGTAATATGAAGTAATACGAACATGTTGCAATGCTGATCATGTTGCAGTGGATCCCCTGTGCTGCTGTCCATTGGAGGTGGCCGGCCGCATTAGGAGGGGAAGCCACGTCTCCTGTTGATGTAGTGAGGAGAAATATTTGAGAAGAGGATTTCCAAGCCGTCTGGTTTATTATACATACCTGATATTTATGACAAAGCATAAATTATTTCATTTACATACACACATACTTAGACACACACCTACATCCATACATCGTGATTTTATAGCCTGGTACACCAGCGTGAACAACGCATGTATGAGACACACGGCATGTCTATACATGGCGCTGGTCATGCTGGTGTACCAGGTTATTGATTTTATGATTATTCATACAATTTTTATATTATTTGAAAAAAAAAAAGATCCGAGACTCCTCCGTGTTATTATATATATATATATATATATATATATATATATATATATATATATATATATATATTTGGTAGTGGAGCACAAAGATAATGAAGATAAGTAATAAGCAATAATTGAAATCGTAAAACAGAAATAACTCACAAATTGCCATAATGAAAAAAAAGAATAAATACAAAAAACAAACACAAAACCTTTATTATTCATGTTTTGTTGTAGTAAAAACTACAAATTTGAAAATCAGGTTGAATGTAACGTATCAATAGAATCTCATTATATCTTTTAATGTTTATATGAGGATGAATTCAGAAATGAAAACTTTCTAACCATTTCTTTTATAATCATTTAGTTGCGCTGAAATGTTTTGATCAATGTGAGAAATTGTCATGATGCAAACATTGCAATAACGGTTGAGGAAAAGTATTTTGGTGTAGGATGAACAGTCTGGCACGAAACACGACCTAACTGCTAGTAAGAAACCCCTGCCCAAGATGGTGGCCGAGCTGACCATGCTATGGGTCCGAAGGCGGCATCTTGTGTTTATATCTATGTGTAGCAATGCTAATATGTCAGTCATCAGTCAGTCATTTTCTGTACCACTTATCCAGTTTAGGGTCATGGGGGTTGCTGGAGCCTATCCCAGCTATTATCAGACAAGAGGCAGGTACACCTGGACAGGTTGCCAGTCTGTCGCAGGACCAACACAGAGAGACACCCAAGCATTCACACTCACATTCATCCCTAATTTGGATTTGGAGTAATTTGGAGTAATTTGGAGTAACCAATTAACCTAACATACATGTCTTTGGATGGTGGGAGGAAGCCAGACTACCTGGAGAGAACCCACGCATACATGGGAAGAACATGCAAACTCCACACAGGAAGGCCACTGTTGGAATTGTTTGAGCCCTCCTCAGCCTGGAATTGAACTAGTGACCTTCTTACTATTAGGCGGTGGTGCTAACCACGACGCCACTGTGCAGCCTGCTAATATATGTATGAAAGCTAATGTGTATCAATGCTAACATGTAGCAATGTTAACATGTATCAATGCTAATATGTAGTAATGCTAATGTGTAACAATGCTAACATGTAGCAATGCTAATATGTATTAATGCTAACAATTTCCCTTCTGGGATACATAAAGTATTTTTTCATACATATAGTAATGCTAACATGTAACATAGCTAACATAGCATTGCTACATATTAGCTTGCTAAATGTAGCAATGCTAGCATGTAGTATAGAAAAATGTAGTGATGCTAGCATGTAAGATAGAAACATTTAGCAATGCTAATATGTAAAAATGCCAACATGTAGCAATGCTAACATGTAGCAATGCTAAGATGTAGGACAGAAACAGATAGCAATGCTAATATGTAGCAATGCTAATATGTGGGATAGAAACATGTACTGTAGCAATTCTAACATGTAACATAGCAACATGAGGGGAGAAACTCAGTTAAAAGACTCTACCAAGTATCAGCATCCAAACCACTACTACAGAAAGTAGACATATGTCTTTCAGTTTTTCCAGCAATCACAGGGTATAACGAGCTCCTCTACAGGTAGAGGATTCTGTTAATGTGACCAGGTTCTGGCAGATCTGAAAACATGACAGGATTCTGCTCCAAAACTACTTTTACTTCTTCTGACTCCTCTGATATTTGTACTTGTACACAGTGTAATATTTTTTTGGTTTGATCCTGATGCTGTTGCCGTTCATGTCACCAGGTTCAGGTCAGCGTGACGCTCTTTGTTTTGGGTTTCAGGCTCCTTCGACAGCAACCTCCGTCCTCCCGACACGCTCTTCAAAGTCATCTTCTGGCTGGGATACTTCAACAGCTGTCTGAACCCCATCATCTACCCCTGCTACAGCCGCGAGTTCAAGCAGGTCACCTTCTTCATCGTCCTTCCTCCCCCAGCCTTCCTCCTGCTGGGTCCCTGACCGTGGTCTTCCTCTCTGTTGCAGGCCTTCATCCGGATCCTGCGGTGCCGCTGGAAGAAGAAGCGTCAGGGCTGGCAGGCATACTGCAACTACCGCGGCAAGCAGGGCTCCAGCAGCTCGTCCTTCCTGAACGGCAGCCAGCAGACGCTGTCCTCCGTTAGCCAGAGTCCCGGTGGTGTGTCTGCTAAGCCCCGCCCAGGCAGAGGGCGGCCCAGCCCCCAGGCTGGCGGGACGCCGCGGGGGGGAGCCCGAGGTGCCAACGGGCTGAAACCTTCAGCCAGAGAAGAAGAGCGGCGCCGACACGCTAACTGATGTAGCTGCTTGTTTAGAGGGGACTCACCTGAGGCCCTGCCCACCTGTCAGGTGCGCCAGCTGTGGACTGGGCGGAGCTTCTGACACACTTCCACTGCCCACAACTCTGAATGTGAAACATCAGCAAGTAAACAACAAATTCAGACAAATCTTTAATCCCAGATGCAAAAAATGATGAACCGAGTCAGAAAACGTTGAAAACAAACAAAAACATTGAGACATATTTTCTCTATTTTCCTTTGAACACTGTTTTTATGTTGACATCCATCCATCCATCCATCCATCCATCCATCCATCCGTCTATCCATCCATCCATCCATCCATCCATCCATCCATCCATCCATCCATCCATCCATCCATCCATCCGTCTATCCATCTGTCCATCCATCCATCCATCCATCCATCCGTCTATCCATCCATCCATCCGTCTATCCATCTGTCCATCCATCCATCCATCCATCCATCCATCCATCCATCCATCCATCCATCCGCCCCGCTTCCATTGCCATCCATCTGCCATCCATCCATCTGCTGTCTGTCCGTTGGTCATCCATCCATTTGTCCATCCATCCATCCATCCATCTTCTACTGTAACTATTTATAGCCACAATGTGGCTTCAGCAGGTTCTCATCTTTATCTTTGTCATCATTGAACCAGTTCAGCCACATAATAATCCACGTTAGTCTGATCAATGACCTGATCCCCGTTAGTTTGATTATTGACGTGATTTCCGATAATCTGATTAATGGCATGATCTCTGTTAGTCTGATTAATGACCTGATCCCTGTTTATCTGATTAATAATGTGATCCTGGTTAGTCTGATTAATGGCGTGATCCCCGTTAGTCAGATTAATGACGCGATCCCAGTTAGTCTGATTAATGACCCAATCCCCGTTAGTTTGATTAATGACGTGGTTTCCATTACTCTGATTGATGACGTGATCTCCGTTAGTCTGATTAATGACGCGATCCCCGTTAGTCTGATTAATGACGTGATTTCCATTAGTCTGATTAATGACATGATTTCCATTGTTCTGACTAATGATGTGATCCACGTTAATCCTATTAATAACGTGATCTCCGTTAGTCTGATTAATGACGTGATCCCCATTAGTCTGATTAATGACCTGATCACCATTAGTCCTATTAATGACGTGATCCCCGTTAGTCTGATTAATGACGTGATCTCCATTATTCTGATTAATGTCGTGATCCCCGTTAGTCTGATTCATGACGTGATCCCCGTTAGTCTGATTAATGACGTGACTTCCGTTAGTCTGATTAATGTCTTGATCTCCATTATTCCTATTAATGACGTGATCCCCGTTAGTCTGATTAATGACGCGATCCCCGTTAGTCTGATTAATGACGTGACTTCCGATAGTCTGATTAATGACGTGATCTCCATTATACTGATTAATGACGCGATCCCCGTTAGTCTGATTAATGACCTGATCCCTGTATGTTTGATTAATGACAACTGTCTTCATTTAAACCAATTTCTAAGAATAATGACCCAGCTAGGGACCAGTTGACTGGGCCAGATCTTTCTTTTGATTCAATCTTCCATCCTGAGCTGAAGGAGGGTGGAGAATAAAACATATATCGGGACCGGAACCAGGAAGGACGGCCATTCAACTGGTCTGGCTGGGGTTGGAGAGGAAGGAAGGACCAGAACTGTACTCCAGGGATACCTGCTAAGAAACATCTGTTACCACGGTGATGGCTTCACCATCTGTTACCATGGTGATTCATTTCATAGTTCAGTTCATAAAAAACTTTTACTTTCTTGATTTAAAAGTGAATTCTGTCTGATTTCAAACAAACAAGCAAACAAACAAACAAACAGTGGAAAAACAGACCACCCCTCGTTTTCTCTTCCGGGCATTTCTGTACATTCTCTCAGTGTGTTTTTATTTTTTGGATCATTTTTGCTGTTCCAGCCTGAAAGAATGAAGCAACTTGATTTCCATCCAGTGTGCTGTCCTCATGTCTGTCTCTGTCTGAGCGCCTTCAGGCTAACATCTGTAGGCTAATGTCCTCAGGCTAATGTCTGCAAGCTAAAGCCTTCAGGCTAACATCTGTAGGCTAACGACTGCAAGCTAACATCTGTAGGCTAATATCCTCAGGCTAATGTCTGCAGGCTGAAGCATTCAGGCTAATGTCTGTAGGCTAATGTTTGCAGGCTAACGTATGCAGGCTTACGTCTTCAGGCTATCGTCTGTAGGCTAACGTCTTCAAGCTAATGCCCTCACTCAAACGCCGCCATTAAATCTGCACAACTGTCTCTTTTTTCAGTAAACCTTTGAAACAACCTCAGACCTGCTTAAACGTCATTTTCAGGATTTAACCCTTGCAGTTAGAGCTGTTCCCAAACCAGAACCAGAGATGTCCCCAATACTGCTGAAAATGGTGGTATCAGTATCAGTATCTGTATCGGTGCTATATCGGTGAGTCCTGGAGTTCAGGCAGCAATCTGATACCAGCTAATTTAAACAGGAATCTACTTCCTCATCAGCTGTGAACTCTGACACATTCTTCTTCTCTGCTCTTAAAACAGTAGCGCTGCGGTCTGCAGCTGCTCTTCTAGAGGGGCGAGGAAGACCTGATCCCCTGTTAGACCAGGAGCTAATAATCCTAATGGCTAACGGTGGGTGTCGTGATCTCAGTCTGGATTCTCCACCAGCATTTCTGGATAATCTGCTGTTTTCTTTCATGTCTAACCTGAGTCAGGTGTTACCACCATGATGATGACATCACAGCCATGCAGCAGGAATATCTGCATATACTTATTATAACATACTGGCATCGGTAGTCAGTATCAGACGATACCGACAGCTCAGGTGTTGGTATCGGGAGGAAACGTTATGGGAACATCTACTTGCTAAGTGGTCAGCTCTGGACTCTGGTCACCACGGAGACAATCCAGTCTTCATTTCAGGAATAATAACCATCAAAGTGATTTACGGAAAAAACAGAAAAAAAGTTGATTTAATGACAGATGATAATCATTTTTGCCAGAAGGAGTCCAGATGGTCGTAAATCTGAGGTTCAAGTCTGTTGAAATGTGACTGAAGTGAAAATAAATGTGAATATTTGTGTTTTGAGGTCAGTAAACAGAAATCTGTTATTTAATCTTCTGATTTATGTTGACTTTATTTATTTTGATGAAATAAAACATCTTATTCTGCATCCTGGCCACGTTTGTGTTTCACATCATCAGTAGCCGCCAAGACCCAGTCGCCCATCCTGAGCTGCACCAGGACAGGGTGGAAAGAAAAACCTCCAGCAGAACCGGTCTGACTACAGAAACCAGGACTGGCGGCTCCCAGTCTGGCCTGCAGTCCAGAGTCCGGCTGCTGAACTGGTCTGCCTGCAGTCCAGAGTTCGGCTGCTGAACTGGTCTTCCTGCAGTCCAGAGTCCTGCTGCTGAACTGGTCTGCCTGCAGTTCAGAGTCCGGCTGCTTAACTGGTCTTCCTGCAGTCCAGAGTCCGGCTGCTGAACTGGTCTGCCTGCAGTTCAGAGTCCGGCTGCTTAACTGGTCTTCCTGCAGTCCAGAGTCCGTCTGCTTAACTGGTCCTCCAACAATTCAGAGTCTGGCTGCTGAACTGGTCTGCTTGCAGTCCAGAGTCCGGCTGCTTAACTGGTCCTCCAACAATTCAGAGTCTGGCTGCTAAACTGGTCTTCCTGCAGTCCAGAGTCCGGCTGCTTAACTGGTCCTCCTACAATTCAGAGTCCGG
Organism: Atherinomorus stipes; assembly: GCA_023101725.1. NCBI lineage: Eukaryota > Metazoa > Chordata > Actinopteri > Atheriniformes > Atherinidae > Atherinomorus > Atherinomorus stipes. The sequence goes on from JALJCO010003679.1 coordinate 292,492, forward strand.
CTGCTAAACTGGTCCTCCAGCAGTCCAGAGTCCGGCTGCTTAACTGGTCCTCCAACAATTCAGAGTCCGGCTGCTGAACTGGCCTACCTGCAGTTTAGAGTCCAGTTGCTGAACTGGCCCTGCTGCAGTCCAGACCTTTCACAAAGAGAGAACATCTGGAACATCATGACAGCAGAAATCCAGCAACCAGCTCCAGGACTTTTGAGTAGCGGGAATCCTGCATTAGACCAGAATGGGACAACATTCCTCTCCTAAAACTCCAGAAACTGGTCTCCTCACTTCCCAAACGTTTACAGACAGTTGTTAAAAGAAGAGGAGATGGTGACCAGTTAACATGATAAAAAGATAACACACACGTTAGAAAAGTAACCGTAGAATTTACAGTAAAATACTGGCAGCAGGGTTGCCAGCCAGTTACTGCAAGTTTTACAGCAACGTACTGTGATTGTTACAGCTTTACTGTAATTTTATTAGTTTTACTGTAATCTTATTACAACTGTACTGTAATTTTATAACAGTTTTATTGTAATTTTATCACATTTGTACTGGGATTTCATTAGTTTTACTGTATGTTTATATGTGTATATATATATATATATATATATATATATATGTATGTATATATATATATATTTATATATATATACATATATATACACATACATACATTTAATTCTGTTACACTTTTAAAGTAAATATATTACATGATTATTTTAAATTGATGACATTTTTAAATGTAATAAAATCACAATCCTGTAATAGAAATACAGTTAAAGTTATGTAACTTGACAGTTCATTTCAGGCAAATAAAAAACAATACACTTGAAAATTACAAAATTTTATTGAGAATTCTGACAAACTTCAGCACTATAAAATTGTGTTTTTCCAACAGCAACATTCACTTTTTACATACAAGTCAAATAGTATTGCTGCCAGACTGTATAAATACCGAGAAAAATGCATCTACAAAAATTATGAATGATTACATTTCTTTTTAACCCTCCTACTACCCTAAGATTTGTGTTACACCCTTTGTCCTAAGACATAAGAAAAGCAATAATAAACAGTCAGTCAGTCATTTTCTGTACTGCTTATCCAGTTCAGGGTCACTGGGGTTGCTGGAGCCTATCCCAGCTATTATCAGGCGAGAGGCAGGTACACCCTGGAGAGGTCGCCAGTCTGTTGCAGGACCAACACAGAGAGACAGACAACCATTCACACATTCATTCCTAGATGTAATTCAGAGTAACCAGTTAATCTAACATGCATGTCTTTGGACTGTGGGAGGAAGCTGGAGTACCCGGAGAGAACCCACACATACACGAGGAGAACATGCAAACTCCACACAGGAAGGCCACAGTTGGAATTGTTTGAACCCCCTCCCCAGCTGGGAATCGAACTAGTGACCTTCTTACTGTGAGGCTGCGGTGCTAACCACCACGCCACCATGTAGCCCGCAATAATAAACAATGCCATAGAAATATTATATATTATTACTTTTTCATTTACATTTTTTTATGGATATCATTACTGGCTTCAGTACTCAACATGCATAACAAATATTCATTGCGATTCTGAAATTTAACCCCTTAAATGCCAGTTGTTGTGATTAAAACTTAAAGGGATATTGTGTAAGTTCTCCTGTGTTTTATTCACAAAAACTGATTATTTGGCTCAAAAGTGTTTTTTCATTAATCAGTAATCACTCCCATCAACAAACTGAAGTGCTCCTCTAAGTTCTAAATTTGCCGTCCGTATCATTCATTTACACATCGAGCGGGGCGGCTCGGTGGAGGCTGCCATGTCGTATCGCCATGTTTTTGCGTTCAGAAGAAGCGTGACAGCAGGAAAACACAAAAAACTCACCGGACACGCCGGAGTTTTCAGCCCAGTTCGAGGTAATGCCTTTGAAAAGTCACCGCGCTGCAGTGGGGAGAAACCAGCGTCTCACTGATGCTGCGTTCACGTGCAGACGGCCGTTGGTAACAAACCAGATGTCATTTTAATCAATGAAGCCGAGCGAAAGACGGTAAAACATGGGTCAGGGAAAACAATACGACATCGCCATGACAACAAATCAGATGTGGACTGATGTCACTGTAACTGACGGACCACGTCTTCACATAGAGGCTGGTGATAACTTTACATTCATCGGCTGTCGTCGGTCTGCCCGGTTTCACGCGAATGCAGCATGAAAAGTACGAGGGAGCTGCTCCCGATTACACAGTGTCCCTTTAATTTCAGACAGAAATAAAAAACACAATAAGTGAAAAATTATCTCTCCCATAATTACAAAATGGACTTTTTTGGGGTGGGTTTATCTGAGCCTTGGAGTGTCAAAAACTGGCATGAACACTGATTTTGTTGCATTTTAAATTTTTGTGTTAAAGGGACTTGAGGCAGGAATTTGAAAAAAAACAAACATGAAGGTCCCTTTTTTTCATACTAATGGGTGATGAAGCGCTAAATACCAAAAATAACGTTTCCACCCATGTTTCTCTCCGTTGCCTTGAACAGGCTGTGTGCTGCAAAATGCGCTGCAATTCGGTGTCCGAATTTCCCGCGCTGCCCTGCGGGCGTGACGTCAAATGACCTACGTCTGCAGTTTTGATAAAGGAAAAGACGGTTAAGTTAAAAAAAAAAAATGGAAGGGATAGTTATGGATTATTATGCCGTCAGAAAATGATCTAGATCAAATGAAAGAGAATAAAAAGGAAAAATAAAAAAAAAAAAGAAAAAAAAACATTATTATAGCGCGCGGGGGCGGGGGGGAGGGAAGATACAGGTAGATATATACTGTTTTGATATAGGACGAAGCCGGTCGCGGTAAATTCAAACACTGTAAGCGATTGTTGTGGATTATTCTGCCGTCAGCAAACCATCCAGATCAACTGAAAGACAATAAAAAGTATAACTACGGAGAGAAAGGTGAGTAAACAGCATCATAGCTTCAGTTTGTGCTCCCGTGACGGCTTGGCTCGTGGCTGCAGTTACCTGAAGCGCCAATCGCGGCAGTCACGAGTTTCGTTTCTTAATCTTGCCTCTAGTCCCTTTAAGTCAAAATATGTCATTTTTGTTACACCTCTTATCCTAAGACATAAAATATGCAATAATAAACAATAGCATGTAAATATATATCATTAATTTTTAATTAAAATTCTTTATGAATATCATTACTGGCTTCAGTGCTCAACAAACATGATATTCATGGTGGTTTTTAAATTTGACTCCTTATATGTCAGTTTTTGTGACTAAAACTTGATTTCAAAAGGAGACAAAAAAAAACCCTAATAAGTGAATAATTAACCATCCCATAATTGCAAAATGGGTTTTTTGGAGGGTAGGATTATTGGAGCCTAGGAGTTTAAAAAAATTGACATGGTGTGCATGGCTGGTGTTCACGACATGCGATTTCTGGCCCCCCTTGGCATCTCCCAGCTCCTGCAGAAAAAGCCGCTACAGAAAGATTCTACCCTGATTCCATTGGGGATTTACCTCCAGCCAGAGCACCAGAGCATTACAGGCCCTCAAATCCACAATATTCCTGAAGAGCACCATGGGCCAGTCACACATTTCCACAAGCTGCAAAAGTTAAGAAGATCGAACAACTTCATGGCTTCGGCCCAGTTGTAGCGCCTTGCCTGTCTCATCTTGGAGTTTGGGGGTGAAATGAACCGGGATGTAAACAACTAAATAAAGTCTTTGTCAGCTCAGACACTTGTGGAAACAAATCCAGACCAGCAGCCTTTTGATTTTTAAACAGCAATTTAGGTTAGTTTTGTAGTTTTTGCAGGATATTTTATCTTTGTGTATGCATAATAAGGTTTTTGGCAGATTTTGACGCTTTGAACTCCATGCACATCATTCGTTGGCAGACTAATCCAATGAGCATTTTGTGTCGCGCCATCTTGCAGCGCCGCCATTGCAAGGGGAACGAGTCCCAGCATTGGACAGTCGTCTAAGGTAATGATAACCTACAGGTATGTTATCCAGAGATTTCTAAAGTATTCTGACATTTATTTATTTATTTTACATTGGAGCATTAATTTAAACTATCATTCATCTCCGGAAACTGGCTTTAATGACAAGCCACACTGGAATAACACGGAAATCTCGTGATTACTTTAAAAAGTTTTAAAAATCTAAACTCTTTCAAAGGTCATTACTTTTCTATTTTTAACATATATTTTACTTTTGGTTTTGTTTAACGACTGAACAGACCACGTAGCCTTCACATGTCCTGCAGATGAAACTTAAGGCTGCAGGACGCCGTCTTCCTGACCCGTTTGTGACTCAATTATTTTTATTTTCTGGTCCCAACGTTGCCCTGATCAGACTAAATAACGTGATATTTCACAATATCTCCCAGATTAGTCATTAACTCTCAGCAACACCACAGCTGTCTCTGTTAGCATTAGCTAGCATAATAACGTATGTGGTGCGTCATTTTCAGGAGCATATATGTGAAATAAAGTGTCAGATTAATGAGTGTTTACCATAATTTACCGTGTTTTTGTTGTTGGGGATTAAATCCAGTGTTTTCTCCCTCGTGGCAGCAAGTTATTCCTCCTCTGCTCTGTGTGTCCGATATTTCTCCCCGATATGAACACACTGACATCAGTGGAATCAGCAACACCGTCCACGTTTGTCACAGACAGCAGAAATCTTCATGAAATAAATGTCCGTGATCTTCTTATTTACTTATTACCACAATTAAAGTTTTCCTCTGATGTTCCAACAACCAGGAATGTGACAGTCCTTCCAGATTTCCTCAAGAAAAGATAAGAAAAAAATCTGATTCTCATCTGTTCTCCTTGCACTTGTACAGAACCCCCCCTCCCCCCCCTTACCACCACCACGTAAAACACACAATTATCTTCTGTCTGAAGATTTATGAAGGGATTTTAACCTTTGCACGCACATGCACACAGACACACACTCTTATGTGACGTTAGACACCTGCATACTTTTGGCATCATTACTGTGCTGCAGTATATGTGTTTCTTGGCAAGGGCTGCATTTTGGATGGGGGTGCATACACACACACCACACACACACACACACACACACACACACACACACGCAAAAACAGATTTCTCAACACACACATGCACATCACAGTGTGACAATCCTAGAATTGACCCAAATAATTTTTTTCTGAAAAATTATTGATTTGGCCTTACAGGTGTGATTATATTTTCAACAATTACATAATTTCGCCCTTTTATAGCTCTATTTACCAAATATGGATAAAGTAGTGACACCTGATGGAACACAATAAAAACCTTGGGTCTCATTCATGAAACGTTCGTAAATTTACGAACAGATTTACTCGTAAAGGCCTACTCCACTAAAAACTTACTCCGGATTCAGGAACACGTTCGGGAAACTCAGATTTGATCGTAAACACCCGTGGTGTAGGATCATAAATACCAAATGATCGTAAATTGACAGCACGCCCCGGTAATCAGTAGTTTCCATAAATCTCCGCCCCTGAATCAGCAATGAGCTCCATAAAAGGAGGTGCAGACTGACACCTCTGGCTTACCTGTCAGTCACAGCGACACAAGCAGAGAGAGAGAGAGAGAGAGAGAGAGAGAGAGAGAGAGAGAGAGAGAGAGAGAGAGAGAGAGAAGGCCTTCCCTGAAGCAGAGATAGCGATTATTTTAGTGGAGTTGAGTTTTTAAAAAAAAGACATTTTATTCTAATCAATTCAGCAATTAGCGGTGGTGTGACAGGGACGGGCACAGAATATGCCTCATCAGGGTGTGATTTGTGGAAACAGATAAATAAATATATAAAAACAGAAGGGGGGGGGGGGGGGGGGGTGGGGTTTAAATTAAAATTTTTAATCGGAAAAATTACCACATCACCTTTTTCACACAGACGTTTTGATCCATATTTGCTTTCTTTTTCGGAGTGTCGTCACCCCCCTGATGAAGGCCAGGGGGCTGAAACACGTTGGATTTTAAGGATCATTATGACTCTGCCATAAAAATAAAGGCTTTTTAATTTTTGTAAGGGAGAGTGCCTTGGAGTTCTTTCTGCTCATTTAGTTCAGGATGTGATTTGTTCTTGTATTATATAGATAATCAGCACTGAACCAATAAAATGTCCGGACATGATTGATTACTAAATAAGGAACAACTCCATATTCTAAAGGACAGTTGGTAACCCTGCTGCTGCCTTGAGCTACCACTGCTTCGCTGGCTAACAGTACCCAACCAGTGAATAAATCTGTTAGCGCCTGCTAAATGAAATCACGTTTTCAAAAATTGCGGTTACGTGTCTAGTCTATTCATTTTCATTATCATTGACACCAGACTAATATCTGATAGGGATGTGAATCCCCACCAAGGAGGCTGATTCGATACGTATCTGGATACGCTGCCAACGATATGATACATTCATGATACGGTGAAGCCTCCTGTCAATACCATGCGATTCACCAATGATTTAACTTCATACAATGAGATTCAATTCGATACGATTCTGCGATTCAAAACTTTTCAACACAAATCAAATCACTTACAAGTCTCCATTTGGTTTCTAAGCATCATCCCAATTATTTTACCCTCTCCTTTTCCCTGTGAAGGGAGAAGTTAAACCTTACTTATGTTTTTGATTGTTTTCTATTAATCAGATCAATAAATCATCTTAAACTGATGCAGTTCACTCTGGTACAGAGATGCTGTCAGGAAGCCTCAGTTTTATTAAAGAAAAAAACGAGATAATTTCCTCACCAGTTCTGCTTCTGTTCACCTCATATTAAATGTTCATCAACAGAAAGAATCATCTGAGGACGATGTGGGGGGGGGGGCAGAATCCACCAATATGCTCCGGCTGCGGACACAAATGGGCGTTCCCGGTTCGGAGACTGGAACACCCCCTTTTTATTTGCGTGAGCCTCCCCATGCTTGTCAAAAACATCCAGGTTACTATCTGGGTTAAACATAGCAACATCCGCTAGCCAGTTGACAATGTCCGATAACTATTGTGTTCTCGAAAGTTTCAAAACAATTATAGTAGTCAGAGAATATGACAGGCAGCACAGAGCTACCATTAGTAAGTTGAACAAGTAGCTAAATGAACGTCAATAAATCGTAATAAGCTTGCGTTTGATTCACGTATAAAACAAGAGGATTTTTTTTTCAAATAAACTTTATTGACAGGTGAGCATAGTACAATATCTAAGACAAAAATGGAGATGAAAACAGGTAACATCAGGTGGGATGATAAAAATAATTAAATAAGCGAGAGCATTATTACACGAGCTAGGATGGAGTTTACAGCATAGAGCTAACGTACCATTAGTTAGCTAAGAAAAAAAGTAGCTAAATAAACGTCAATAAATCCTAAAAGAAAACATGATTATCCAGTGTTAGATTATGTCAGTAAGTAGATTATTTGACAACATGTCACTGTATAACTCTTTTGTTGTCTTTATTGTATCCAAATCCGAGCAGCTCTTGTCTTCGTGTTGTCGGTCCATCAGCAAAACAATACCCAAAAACAGGGAATATTTGGTTATTTACACAAATGACCGTGTGTAAATTCTGTTCACTCTAGGGCTGGGAAAAAAATATTGACACATTGAAATATTGTGATATTTTCACATGCCAGTATAATATCGATATTTGAAAATGCAATATTGATTTATTTTACGAACGAGATTTTGTCGATCTGTTAAGAAATCTCGCAAGATTTCGTCATTCTCTTACGAGATCTCGTAGGTTTTCGTTGGTAAAATAGATCGATACCCCATTTTTGAATATCACAATGAAATTAGCATATGAAAATATTGCGATATTTCAGTGTTTTTTCCCCCCACCCCAAGGTCACACAGAACAGCCTAAAAGAAACTGTCTTTAGACGTTTTAAAGTCTGTAAAAAAGAAGTTTTTGAAGAAGAAGAAGGTTGTTTTTTTTTTAGACTTTAGAAACAGCATCCTGATCAGTTAAATATCACTTAAATGTTTGTTAAATATCGGTGGGGTGGCCGATGTCCGATACTCAGTTTTAAGGCCGATATATAGGCTGATACAAATATATTGTGAATCCCTAAAAAGATCCCCCAAGACATAAACATAGGGGAGAGCGGGGTAATGTGAGACACCTGCTATTTCTCGGCAAATAAACACATTTGTGGTCAGGCGACCAGTATGTTTTCAAGCTCCTCCCATTACCCACTTACCAGGAAGGAGAAGTTGTGCTGGTGCTATGTTAAGTATGTTTTTTTCACAAAAATGTGTTTTTTGCATGAAAAAGTAAATTTTCTTGCCGTGAACTTTATCAGCTGTTGTGTCAAAGCAAATTGATTCAGGTAGAAAACTTATATCAAGCATGTTGATGAACCTCTAACATGTAAAACCATGTACTTGATGCTGGTTAAAGATTAGCCAGAATTGCAAGATATGTTGTTTTTTCTAAAAAAAAGTGGCTCTGGGGTAAAGTGAGACAAATGCTGTGGGGTAAAGTGAGACACTGTCTGGAAGCACGAAGCACAAGTCTAGTTTAGTCTTAAACATGTTTTTGTGTAATATTACGTTACATATGTTTTATTTTAGAGTCCCAGGCTCTTCTGACAGGTTCTGATGGTTCCATGCTCTGACCCAGAGGCTGCGTACTAGCTGGTTCTGGTTGTCCTTTGTCCTGGTCCCACACTGTGAATGTGAATAGTCACAGATTATTTTGACGATTCGTCGACTAGTCAGATGGTACAAAAAGTGTAGCATATTTACAGAACCAGTCAAAAGTTTGGAAACGTTCTCATTAAATCTAATGGAAAAATAGGTTCAAGCTTCTCTGGTCGTGTGAATGTTCATTTATGTCAATATACAATTCTAGAAGCTGACAGACAGAAAAACGAGGCAGCAGAAGGTACAGCGGCAATTTTTAGAGGAAAAACAAAGCTTATAATCATTAAATGATCTGTCGATTATAAAATTAGTCACCAACTATTTTGATAGTCGACGATTAGTTGATTAGTCGATTTATCATGGCAGACCTACTTTGGATAAATTTCAAGTGTTTGAAAAATTTGCTTATTTGACCATCCCCATGATTCTGTTTCCTTTCTGACAGTAGTTTTGGAACGTGCGGTTCATGATTGGGGTAAAGTGAGACACAAGACCACTTTTTTAAAAACAATCATAATTTCATTGCCCTTTGTCCTAAAAACATTCTGATCATTTCCATTACTAGAAAACATCCTAAATTAATGGGAAATGTGAAAATTTTATTGATATATCATTTTGTCTTGGCAAGAGGGGAGCAAATGTAAAAACTGTATCACATTACCCCGCTCTCCCCTACAACAGTGCAAATATCTGACTTTTGCTTACTTCCATCTGCATAAAAATGAAGTCCATCCTCATCCTCTCGGAAATGTGCCAGGAGAAGCTTAACCATGATCCCAACCTCTTCATCAGCTAACAAAATGTTTGAACAAGTTCATTTATAGGTTTGTTCCAAAAGAAATCAATAGGGAGGGTGCCACAGTCCTCCACGGCTTGGTTGAGTTGATTTTGTACATTAAGACCAGTAAGTTCCTCAAAATGTGCAGTGAGGTGCCTCAGCACAAACAAGTATGGCCACTTTATACCTGCCTGTATGTCATTGATATGCTTTCTTTGCAAATAATAGTTTTCTTTGATTAAAGCACAGACATCCACTCTGTTTGCTCCACTGTTGCGTACTGCTGATAAATATTTTGCAAAGTCTGTCTTTTGTGTTCAAGAGCATCATCACTCTCTGAAGGTGGTGGCTCAGGTTGCCATTTGCCGCATCCATAAGTAGCTGTTGGCCTTCTGCGCTTGGTCTCTGAATTTTCTGAAATGCCACTTGAGTGTCGCCTGCGTTTTGTCAGTGTGTTGTTTCTGTTTACATGTTCAACTCATGTTTTAATTTGTTTCAGTAGAGAGCAGCATCCAACTTAAACTGATTCTGGATTGTCATAATCTGCAAAACCTTTTGGATATTGTTTTACTATTTTAAGTGCAACAGTGAGGCATTGAGCTCTAGTTGAAAATTTTCCCTTCTTCATTTCATCAACTAGAATTCTTCATTTTCCTATCAACTGGTGGGAGTGGTCTTTTTTCGGTAACACTTTATAATAAGTACACACTATTAAGCATTTATTAAACGTTAATAAACACTGAATTCATCATTGACAAAGCATATTTCTGACAGAAATACTCATTAATAAGTGGTTTATAAGCACAGTTGTAGATGCTATATTCATATTTGATAAGCACATTAGTTATGAGTTAACAAATCATGAATTCATCATCTATAAAGCATGTATCTGACATTAGTACTAATTAGATACTTTAAAAACACATTAATGTTTTTCTACAATGTGTTTAACAATTGTATTTTCATACCGTTAAAGGTATAGTCCGGAGTTCCCCCCCCCCAAAAATAAACGTTAGACTTGAGCAAGTGAAATCCGTCTCAAACTCCGCCTTTGGGACTCAGCTCCTGTGCCATGGTGCGTTTGAACGCAACTCTCTCTCCCCCTGCCTGTAATTCACTCTTTTGCATGGTTTTGGTGTGTTAGGGACGTTTCTGGGTGGAGATTTCTGTTTATATCGGCAGCCAATGACAGAGCTAAGAGCATGAGGCTGTGTGGAAATAAGCTCATGATTGGAGCAGACGGCAGTCACTCAAACTCTCGAAGGAAAAAGAAAGAAAGAAAGAAAACACTGTGGATGCACCGAAGAAAAGGTAAGAGCTTCAGATGATGCACTTTGGAAAACCAGGGTTAATAATTGTTTGGCTTGTAGCCGCTTCTGAGCTCTGAAGGAGAAGCTTGAAGTTGAATAGGTTAGCTAGAACGAGGCGGCCATTAGCCTGAGAGGGAGGAGCGCTAAGTTTGAATACTGTTGTTTGCAAACAGAAACGCTGGAGGGACTTCGGACTCTACCTTTAAGGTTAGATTCAGCTTTTCACAATATGGTATTTGCAAGTAGGCGCCCAGATTCTAACCCCTTTTTTTTAAATTTTAAAAATCCCCCCAAACCCCTCTGTCCATTGGGTGGCCCCCCCACCATTCCTCCCTCCTCTATGTGAAATCCCCCGGGGGGGGAAAAAAAAAAAGGGGCCCGGGGGGGAAATGTTGGCGGAAAAGTTTTTATTTTTTTTTTTGTTTTTGATTTTTTTTTTTTATTTGGTTTTTATTTTTTTTTTTTCATTAGTGGGGGGGGGAGGTTTTGGGTGGTGGTGTGGTGGTGCTTCTTTTTTTTTCTTTTTTTTTTTTTGGGTTTTCTTTTTTTTTTTTCCTCCTTTGTTTTTTTTTCCCAAAAAAATCACTCAACTCCCATCACTTACAAAGCAGTTATAAAGTTTTTCTCTACTGATGCTTTCACTTACAGTGTTAAGGCATGTACCAATGGTTAGTAAATATGGTAGTAAATATTTTATACAAACTCACAAATATCTTTTCCAATCAATGTCTTATAAGCAGTTAATAATACAGGAAATTGTAATTGCAGGTAGTTACGAAGCACTTACTACTCATTAATAAAGTATATGGTGTGAGCTCATCTAAGGTGCACTATCTATGCTTTATAAAGTAGTTACAAATGAGATTTAAAGGTTGGTAATGCCTAAAGACTCACAAAACCTTCAGTTTTTCTAAAAAAAAGAAAGACACAGCACACAGTAACATCAGATAAATTGAATATTTATTGCACCTTTCACAATACTTTATAAATAAATGTGTTTATAAAGTATCTACTAATGAGTACTAATGTCAGATACATGCTTTATGATTTGCTAACTCATAACTAATGTGCTTATTAATGATGAATATAACATCTACAACTGTGCTTATAAACTACTTAATAAGTATTTCTGTCAGAAATATGCTTTGTCAATGATGAATTCAGTATTTATTAATGTTTAATAAATGCTAAATAGTGTGTACTTATAATAAAGTGTTACCCTTTTTTTCATTTGCTATCGCAGTTCGCACTTCATCTGGCATTTGGTCCCAGGGGATCTGAAATGTCTCTGTCCAAGAATTTAAAGTAGCTGATGAAAAGGTTGGTGGATTCACAGAGTTCAAACTAATGTCACATGAAGGTCAACTTCTTGATGGAATGTGATCACATATATTCTTTTCCCCCAGCTAAAAGAGAAATTACATTCGATTTAGTATTTTATGTATTTTATTTTTTGTATAACAAAGAACATTATCTGCACTTTCAGTGCAGTTGTACTAAAAACTGTATGAACAACAAAAACCTTAATAAACCAAGTAGTTAATTTTGACAAAATAGGTTATTTACTTGCCTTAAAGCTGTCAAGCAGCTTGTGAATCTGGATGGGAGAAAGAACATCAGTGAGATGTGCTCCAGGAGCTCCTTCAGCATATTTTAGATCATCAATGGTTTCTACACCCCAGCTGACAAGCCTCTCCACAAGCTTCTCCAACTTCACTTCAGGTAGTCCAGGAAGGGCTTTTGCAATAGTCCTTCGAATTTCCTCCACAAATGTCGCTGACATTCGTCTAGAGAAGGAAGAGTGGTGAAGAGCAAGCACGGACAAACCACATAGTTCATACATGGATAATGGCAGTAAAAGCCCTGATGACTGAGTGTTACAGAGTTGTAACATTCTGTTAAGAAGTAGACAGTTTTCTTCCTTCCTCACATTGATCCACCACAAGAAACATATTTTTCTCGTATGTTGTCCCTTTCACTTTTGCCTCGTGAAATCATGGTGCTTGTCTGACAGTCTAGATCGGCAAGAGCATCTCTGATGTCATCGTTGCAGTCAGCCAGATCAAATTCATTTCCCCTTTCAACAACTACCTGAGGTGGGAACAGGCTGCCAGCACTCAAGTAAGCCTGAAGCAGCTGATGCCTTTCAGCCAGAGTGGAGAAGTTTTTGAAGTTATGCAGTTTTCTTGCACACTGTTTGAAATATGTATGTTTGCTTTCAAATCTAAGTGTCCACAAGTGGATGAGTGGCCCAAACTTCAATGTCAGCTCTGGGTAATAAAGGACATAGCGGTGTTTTGGCCTCAGAGGATGGTCAGGAAATAGTTTCTTTCTAAAGTACGAGTAGTTCTCTATCATTACTTTTAGGTAGGCAATCTGACCAGAGGAAATGGCTGGTGCACAAATGAACTCCACCATGTTTCGTAGCTGTAGAACAAACTGCCACACATCGTTCTTTATTATGTCTCCAATTAGCACAGGTAGCAATCTGAGGAAACACCAGTTCTGAACTGCATGTTCTGCAAGTTTGTCACTTTTGGGATTGACTTCAAGTGGCTTATCATGAGCATCATTTCCAAGATATCTAAATTGATCAATTCTTCTATTCAGGTCCACATATGTAAAGTGTTTCTCAACTTTTACAAGATGTTTCATGTATAGGGCCAAATCATCGGAAACAATGCCCTCAAAAAGATCATGAGCAATGCCAGGGGGCAGGCCAGGATTGCAAACATGGAAGTTTGCAAGCTCATTTACCGTGAGCCAACTTGACACCTTTTTTCTGATCTGGGTCTTCAGTCAAGACATTATTTTCATATGACTGTACAGTTCTGGCAGGTCCGTTAGAAAGTGGGCTAGTTGCAAATGAGTTTTTTACTATTTCACAGAATCTACAAAAGAAACTGCTGGTGCTGACATTTTCAGCAAAACCACCCATGCAGTGAAAGCCAAGGTTATCACCTACAATGGCACAGAGGCTGGCCCTTCAAATTTCACCATTTGGCAGTTCAGTACCACTCACCTCAAGGTCTTTCTGACCCTTCACCAATGTTCCCAGCACCATGTGTAAAATAACGGAAATCTTGGTCTCTGCAAAGAAGAACAAGTTGCATATGATCTGTAGTAGATCGGTTGTGGGGACAAATGTCTCCTGAAGTGAGGTACACAGCTAAGAGTTTGTGCTTTTTCTTTCCTGAGCCCAAAGGATGAACCACCTCAAATGAGTCCTGATACAGAATCAAGCCAACAGACAATGGGTCAGTCTTAAGCAGAGCATTTTGGGAGATTACTTTGCCACCCCAGATATCCTTAAATATGTCTGTTTCACGAACATCCAAATAGGTCGACCTGTGCTTTTCTGTAATGGACTCCTTCTGCAAAAGGCCGGCTATTGCTTCTTTGATTGGAATGCACTGAGCAAAACATTCCTTTCCTGCTTCATTGTTCCCCGAAATTATTGGATCAATGTATTTGAAGTTTTCTTTAAAGAAAGTTTTTCGCTTGTGATCTGTTTTTAGTTTGTTAGTATTGCAACTCCAGAAAAGATCATCATCCTTCACTTCATCTATCACTTTTTAAATATCTGCTTCAGGTACTCCAAGTGATACAAGTTTTTCGTGCAACTTATTCATTTAATTCAACTGGCTCATGTCGTGGATCTCTTGGAATCCTTACTGACCGTTTGAATAACAGATAAAGGAAGCAACATTTTTGGCTGCATCTTTAAATGAAAGAGTGCAAGGTTTTGAAGAAACAGGTCCTCGTCTGTATTTTCAGCATTAACATCTGAGTGCTCCATCATGACGTCATTTGAAGGTTCACCATTACATGTGTCAACTGACTGACACGTCGCAGTAGTAACAGGCGAGATCTCCTCATTGTGGCTTTCGAGCAGATTCTGCTCTGCCCTTTCTTTATGACATCTTGATAAATGTGATGTGAATGTAGACAAAATAGCGAAAATTCGTTTGCAATGTCTATATGGACAGGTCACACTTGTACCTTCCTTCAAATGAGTTTTTAAATGTGAAAGGAAGCCGATCAAGTCATGGCAATGCAAAGCACAATATTCAACACGACAGGTTAAATTGTTGGTGTAGATTGAAGCCATAGCTGAGGGCTGCTGCTTATGATACCAGTATGAATGAGATTTGAAAGCATTGAAGTTTTTGAACACCATGCTACAGGTTGTCATTCCACATGTAAAATTGACAATTGGCAGATTTCTGTGAAATTTCATGTGCCTCTGTGAAAAAGTTTTATGTGGGCAAAACTGACGGGGAATCATCCTGATCCTGAACTTAAACAAGTTATTTTAGTTAAACTGGCACACTTAAACAGTTTACTTAAAAAAAAAAAAAAAACATTGTTAAACCACCAGCAAAGGAGGGGATGGGTGACAGAAAAAGCACCCTGCCCTAAAGGCTAAAAAACAGTTGCCCTCTAAACAAGAAAAACAAAGCAGCTGATTTTACAATGGGCCTAAAAACACAGAACCGGTATCTTTTTGTCACACACCTTACACCCCGATAACGTGCAACTATAACAACAACTGGTTCTCAAATTCATGAACACAACAAGATAGATTAAATATTTTTACATACTGGTAACTATAAGTAACAGTTCAGTATTACTTCTGCAATGAATTATAGAGGGACAGCCTGAGTTCGGACATCAAATCATCCAAGTGAGATGCGCTTACTCTGACTACAAATTAAGTCTATGGGCATACAGAAGAATACATTTTCTCATTAAATGCATTTATTAAGTACATAAAAATAAAACAGGTTTTCATTGGCGATGGTTGTGCATGGCAGCTACATTTGATTGAATGTGGTCGCAGGAGGAGAATGTCTAATAAAATATAGCTAGTCAGGTAGTGGCCTGAAAATAAGTGTGCGAATGCCGTGATGATTATTTTTGGAATGAGTAATTTACAGACGAAAATGAACTGAGTAAAGCATAAATTAACACAAAGCTGCCTAGATGAGGCTCATCTGAAAATGGCTTTAATGTCGACTCGGTAACAGCACACCACAGTTAGGCAGATAATTTGTGAGTTTAAAGGCATATGCCACCTTTGGGTGAAACTGAGCCTCCCCCCGCAGTCCCCTGAGTTGGACAAGTGGGCAGAAGTTTTTTCTAGTTGACCCAGTCATTCTCTGAATCTCGGATAATACGATAACACGGTAACCAGTTGACACGGTAACCAGTTAACATGGTAACAAGTTAACACGAAGTGAGGTCTGGATCTTTGCTGTTTGCACCCTGCTGAATCTTCGTTAGACTGTGTGTGTGTGTGTGTGTGTTCCTGTACTTGCTACATTGTGAGGACCATTTTGCGTCTTTAACCAACAAAATGAGAACATTTTTGC
Organism: Atherinomorus stipes; assembly: GCA_023101725.1. Lineage (NCBI taxonomy): Eukaryota > Metazoa > Chordata > Actinopteri > Atheriniformes > Atherinidae > Atherinomorus > Atherinomorus stipes. Next base: position 308,593 of record JALJCO010003679.1, read on the forward strand.
AAAGTGAGGATATTTTAGCTGGTCCTCACTAAAAAAGCAGATGAAAAACCCATTTTTGAGGGTAAAGATTTGGTTTTAGAGTTTAGGTTAGGGTTGGGGTTTGATATTAAACAGAGATATTAAAGGGATCCCCAGTAAAAATATAGAGCAAAAAGTAAGTCTTTATGCAGATGACGTGTTACTTTTCCTCCAGAACTCATTAAAGGGACATTGTGTAACAATTGTATATCGCGAGCAGCTCCCTCATACTTTTCATGCTGTGTTCGCGTGAAACCGGGCAGATGGACGACAGCCGCTGCATGTAATGGCATAAACAAGCCTCTATGTGAAGACGTGGTCTGTCAGCTACAGTGACTTCAGTCCACATCTGATATGTTGTCATGGCGATGTCGTATTGTTTTCCCTGACCCAGGTTTTACTGTCTTTCTCTCGGCTTCTGTGATTAAAATGACGTGGTTTGTTTCTGACGGCCGTCTGCCCAACTGCATGTGAACGCAGCATCAGAGTAATACTCGGTTGCTCCTCACTGCACCGCAGTGACTTCTCAAAGGCATTGCCTCAAACTGAGCTGACAACTCCGGTGTCCCCGGTGAGTCTCTGTGGCTTCCTGCTGTCACACTTCTACTGAAAGTAAAAACATGGCAATACGACATGGTCACCACGAGCCGACCTGTTCGAGAGCGGGGTGGAGGAAGAAGTGCGTGTGGTGGTGGAGTAGGGGGTGGTAGCGGTGGTAGCGCCTTGGTGCCGGGTGTGTGGGGCAGGGGCATCGGGGTGGGTGCTGGCCCATGCCGAGGGGGGCGTCCAGGGGGTCTGGTCCTCCTGGGTGTCGGCTGGGCCACCGGGGTTGGGTGTGTGTGTGGGGGGGGGGGTGCTGCCCCTGGGCCCTGGGTTCCGCACCATGCCTTTTCCGGGGGGGAGGGTCTCGGTCCGCTGGGGCCTGGGCCCTGAGACCGTGGGGGTGTCAGCTGGGGCCACCCTCTGCTGCCCTCTGGGCAGGGGCGCACTGGCCATCTGTGAGTTCTGGAGAATCACAGAATGGCTGGTGCTTCAGGACGGCCGGTGGCCGCCGTCTCATGTAGTTGCATCAGCCGCTATATGAAAGCTGCCACGTAGCTGCTGATAGCCGGCCGCATCAGGCTACATAGTCGTCATTGTTTTTCCCTTTAATCTACAGTTTCACACCTCAGTCCTGTAGGTTGCAGTAATGCGCTTAGAGTTGGATGCCATCCGAAGAAGAACAGTGCACACCAATTGTGGAGCAGAAGAAGAAAACGACAAATAAGAGGAAGATAATAGTAAAGCTATTTGAATATAAATAGTAAAAAACGCAAAGAAAAGGGTGGTGCTGAGAAGGCGAAGGGGAAAAAAGCCAAGTTTTGAGGATAAAGATGCCAAATGCTGCAAACTCACTGAAATATTCAGAAGCGGGACGAACAGCAATGACAGCAACACAGCTGGAGCAGCAGCAGCAGCACCTCTACAGCACAAGTCCATGTAAATGAAGAAGTGAGAAGCGCCCCCACCACATGTGATGATGAGGAACAGAGACAGCTGGTGGAAGTTCTACAAAAAGATGCAGAGCAAGTAAGAAACCTTGGAAAGAGCGACATGCTTGGGCTGATGTTATCCTAGTTGCTACACTTCTTGGAAAAGAAAGGGCTACCCAGTTTGTGTTGCTCCATATAATGGAAAAAACTAAATGAAATGATTAAAACAGCTAAACTTGAAACATTTAAGCTGTAAAATGTCACATGCAGCAGAAATATTACATATATAAAAAAGACAGTAGGCTAGTAAAAACTGACAGCACTGTTGTACTTTTGCTTTTCGAAGTTTTGGCAGTTAATAGCTACTTGCAAACTAGACTTTGAGTAAAGAAGTTACATTTTTAATCGGGTATTTTTTTCCTTAAAATGGTGTATTATTCGTGCAGTAAGATTAACTAACCTACTGTACGAACTGATAGAGATTAATAGGGGAAAAATATTAGCAGCCAAGGGGGGATTATCACGCTCGGTGGAACTGAAGAAACACAAGGGGGCCCGGGAATCCTCTTCTTTATAGGGAAAAAGGAAACAAGAAATTTAAGGTCGGATTAAGGGAAAAAAGGAAGGGGGAAAAAGGGAGGTCGGGGGGGGGGGGGGGAGATTAAAAAAAAAAAGGATGATGTGTGGGTGGGGGGAAGGGCGGGGTCGGGTGCTAGGGTTAGGAGCTAGGGATAAAGGGGGTGCTAAAAGTAGAATAAAAAACAAAAAAAAAAGTGGGAATCTGCCCTCCTCGGGGGAAGGGGGGGGAATGGGAGGAGAGGAGAAGAGATGATTGGGATGTTTGTGTTTGCAGGCAGGAAGGAAGAAATGGGTAAGCAAACTAAACGAGATATAAAATAATTCTTAAAAATCTAGTAAATTAAGTTAATTAATAGAAAAAAATTCAATGCAACTTTAGACGAAATGAAGAATGGAAAAAAAGGAGTGAATGAGAGGAATGGAAAGTAAAGAACAAAATAAAAAAATAAGTTACTTCAGGAGGGGGGAGGGATACTGTAGGGTTAGGATAAGAGGGTAAGATAACGGGCAAGTAAGTGAGGTTGTAAGGCTGAAAAAAAAAAAGAGACAAAAATCTTGAAACTTCCCGTTCTAGTGTCCAGGGAAAGGGGGGAAAAGAGTAAGTTCAGAGTGTATTTTAAGATGAAAAAGAATATAAAAGGAAAAAGAGGGGGGAATAAAAGGAGCTGGAAATGTAGGGGGTGTGGACTCCGTGAAAAACCAAAGTGGGATAAATAAACGAGTTTGTTCTTAAACGGGGAGAAATTCATCGATGCTCTAATTCATCAGTATATCTCATTCTTAATGAAAATAAAATATGTGTATGATTAAAAATTATTAAATTTGAAAATATAAGAAAAGAAATAAGAAGATAGAAGGAAGGGAAGAGGAAGTGAAAAGAACGGGAGAAAAAGTGAAAAAAATTAATTAACTAAGTAATCATAATAATTAAGAAGAGAGAAGAGTGTAATAGTAAAAAAAAATAAAAAAAATATAAGTGAAAAAAAGAGAAAAAATAAAAAAAAAATAAGAAAATAAAAAAAAAAAACAATAAAATACATTTTCTGGAGAAAAAAGAGAATTTTGTAAAATTATAAAGAAAAAAAATAAATATTATGGCAGAAAAAGAAGATTTATGACTCTCAAGAGGCTTTAATTTCTTCCATACAAAAACTGTATGTATTCCACTTAATTAATATAATAATGATAAAAAAAATAACAGTCAAAAAGACACATTCAAAATCTCAAGGCCAAAATCAAAAAGAACTAAGAGGAAAAAAAAAAAACAATAAAGAAATTGAAGAGGAGAGGAAGGATGAAAAAGAAAGAGGGAAGAATAGTGAAGTAAATTAATGAGGATAAGTGAGAAGAAATAGAAATTGGAAAAATTAAAAAAAAGAGAAATTTGAAAATCCGGGAAAATCGCGAGCTATCTGATTTCCAACAAAAGGATTAAAAAAGAGAAGTAAAAATAAGAAAAGAATGAAAGATGATTTGAGAGAAAAGAGAGGAAGAAAAAAAGTGAAATGAAGAAAGAATAAAAAAATGGAAAAAAAGAAAAAATAGTATAAAGGGAAAGGAAGGGAAAAAAAGTAAAAAATGCTTAAAAAAAGAAAACATGGGAAGGAAAAGGGGGGGAAAAAGATGTGTTTTAGGATGGGGTCAGGGGGAGAGAAGGAGAAAAAGAAAAAGGAAAGAGGGAATGGGGGGGGGAATTATGAGAAAATTGAATAAAAATCCAAATGAAAATGAAAATGAAAAGGGAATGTGACTATGTCATGACCATGAAAATAATCCCAAAGAGACGGGGAAGAAGGAGTGAGTAGGTTGAAGAAACAAGTGGGGGAGGAGTGACCGAGTCTCATCCAAAAAACAAACGAAAAAAAATGGAGGGAGTGGATGACGGATGATCACAAAAAATCCCGAAAAAAAAATATAAAGGAAAAATGGGAGAAAAAGGGAAAAGTAGAGAAAAGTTTGAAAATTAAGAAATAAAAAATCTTAACTAAAGAAAAAAAGGAAAAAAAAAAATATAAGTGAAAATTTAAATACTAAATAAATACTTAATCAAAAATAAAAAATAAATAATAAAAAAAAATTAGAATTTTTTTCTTTTTTCATTCCATTGATTACAGTGAGATATACAGCACAATCATATTTATAATAGAGAGGCTTCTCACTGTATATTAAGCAGTATTACTGTAAGTAATATATTAAGTAATATAGCTATAAGAATAAACCATTTCTTAAAGTCTGTTTCCCATTTGTTTATTGAGGTTGAGTTTAGACCAGTGTTTCTCAATTCCGGTCCTCAGGACCCACTGCCCTGCATAGCTTTGGTGTGTTCCTACTTCAACACACCTGATTCAGATGAATGAACTTCCTCATCAAGTTCTTTGCAGTGTGTTAACGAGCCATTCATTTGATTCAGGTGTGTGAAAGCTGGGTTGCCTAGAAGTTATGCAGGGCAGTGTGTCCTGAGGATGGAATTGAGAAACACTGGTTTAGACCAAGGGCCATGGATGACAGCCACCCCAGCTCAACCTTATTGTAACTTACTACCAGATAGTTACAGCCTAGATGTTGTTTTTGTCTTATCACAAAATACCTGTCAGTACAGAGGGTTTTTAAACACAAAGATGGCACGAACCAAAACTGACTTATACTGTGAAGAAAACCATACATGGTATTGTGCAGCATGTTTAGCATTAGCCAAACCAACTATAAACAATCCCTTCATAAGTGGAATACAGGACTGGAACTCTAACAGTCCAAGGGTTGAGGAACATGAAAGCACCAACGTGCACAGAGGTTGTGCTGAAGCATCAAAGTCAGATATAGCCAGCTTGATACATGGCCCCCAAATTGTGGACTGATTATGGTGATATTCTGGTGATACTGATTTATGATAAGCCAAAGAGTATGTGTTATGCATTTCAGATGCATGTTTTGTACTGGCTCAGTAAGAGGGACTAGAGTGAATACAGCTTCATTTTATTTGTGAGTTCAAGCCCTATAGGGTGAGTATGGGTAAAGTGGGACAGTTAAGCTTAATCTTTACATGTGTTTACTTCTGTTACAAAAAATCACCATTGGACTTATAAAAAGGCAGCATCAAATCAAAACAAAAATGTTCTGTGTGATAAAGGATGTTTGTTTCATAACCAGAAATTACGTTGAGATTACATTTTCAGAAAGTGTCCCAGTTACCCATACTCACCCTACAATACTCACAACACAACATCTAGTATTTTAGATAAGGCCAGTGCTAATGGTATAATTTAGACAGTATAGTATCCGTGCCAGGTAGTGTGTCGAGTTTCCGTGCATCAATTGTTGTGGGCCGGGCTGAGCCAAAGTCTAAGTCCGCCCTTTGGGCGGGGTGGCTGGGGACCGGGCCTCTGGGTGGCTGCTGGGGGCCCGAGTCTCGGGCCATGTGGGTTTCCTCCTCCTTGCAGAGACGAGGTTGCATCTGCAAGACTGCTTCACCGTAGAGCACCCTTCATTCTGCATGATGACACTGTGACGCTGCTTCCCGTTGCTCTGACTAGGTTGTACCTCTTCTCTGCGTAGTTCTGCGTGTGTTTGTATGATCTGAGGATACTTTAGCCACCTGCAGATCCTCCTGTAGGGGATTGTTAGTTTTGTTTTCCAGCAAAGACCTTGGAATGTTGTTTAGGGGTTTCTGTATAGAAGCATCAGTGAACTGTTTAACTGTGTATCCTTTTATTTATTTTTCTCTTCTCTCTATCTCGCTCTCTCTTTTTCTAACTCTTTTCTCTGTGTTTCACTTTCTATCATTGCTTCTATTAACTTTCTTTTCTTTCATTTTTCTCTTGTCAAGCCCAGCAAAATGATGTAAAATGCTGTTGTAAATAAATGGTTAATTAAAGAAATAAAATGAATTAACACTGGATATCAAGGGGAGGTTTGTGCTCATGAAGCTTCCCTTGGCAAAGCAAAACTGTTCAACACAATAAAGCAGCCAGATCATCATTCTGCTTGCTACGATGCTGGACGGGACAAGTTAAAAAAGAAAAAGAAAAAAAAAAACACCAGCCGTTCTCTATCCTGGATCCCAGGTTTCAATAAAAAGTAAAAGACCAGGAAGAGGTCTGGTTATTTCAGGTTTTGTTTTGTGGATTCTCCAGAAGGAAACATGACATTTTTTTCCACCAAACATCTGAGACTGAAAAGAAGGTTCAGAGGTCCAATAATTCAGTCCAGGTCTGAAATAATATTTCTTTTAAAGTGTTGGGGGGGGGGCAGCCGGGGGGAGGGCGGCGCGGGCGGCGGGGGAGAAGCCCTAAACTGAAAATCATTCCAGACGGTTTAGATGCTGAAATACTTTAATGACACCATATTGTACAGATGATGAGGATGATGATGCGATGAAGGAGAACTTCTCATTCTGAGAAACTGATTGTTAAAACCAGAGACAGAGATCGTCATCCGCCATGTTTGTAGTCCTGAGCTGCTGTCCAATCACGAACTGCAGCTCCGTGCTGTCTCAAGGTGGATTCGTGGTGACGGAGAGGAGGAAGGTCGTCAGCGATGGAGGAGGTCCCATAGGCAGCAGCAGCACAGCGCTGCCGAGCACGCCGCCAGGTACGAGGCCACACCCCCCTCCTGGCGCCGCGGCGGCTCCATCATGTACACTGTGAGTGACATCATCAATCAGTCACCTGTTTCCATGGATACCAAAGGTCTGACTTCCACAGTGATCAAAACAATCCAGTTATCATGCATAATCTGATTATAAGTAATCTGATTACTTTGTGCACGTAGACCCATAAAGCTTTCTTTACTGTTTAGGAAGTGACATCACTCCAAAAAATGCAGACCATGGTTTGTAGAATACAGCAGAATTCTAGTAATCTGATTACTCCCACTAATCCGATTACAACCAGTAATCTGATTACTCCCAGTAATCTCACTGCTCAAGGTAATCTGATTACTCCCACCTATCGGATTCCACTCAGTAATCTGATTATTCCCAGTAATCTGACTGATAAAGGTAATCTGATTAGTCCCGCTAATCCCATTACTCCAAGGAATCGGATTCCTGGGAGTAATCCGATTCCTGCCAGTAATCGGGTTATGGTGTCCGTGTAAACAGACTGACTGTGGCTGCAGCACCTGTTTGCTTTGGGGGGGCTGCAGCTTCCTGTTTGTTACCATGGTAACCCGGATGCATCACATGGCCAGGGTGGAAGTAGGAAGAGTCTCCTGCGACGGGCTGAGGGAAGGTCTGCAGAGGACACACAGCGTTGTCATGACGATGGTGGTCATGTGACCTGAGTTCAAACAGACCGTTAAGCTAAACAAACTTTTCATTCTGGTCCACCAGGAGTTCTCTGTGTCCAACTGACCGGCATAGGTCTCAGACCTGGACCTGCAGACTCAGACCTGGACCTTCAGTCATAGACCCTGCAGACTCAGACCTGGATGTGCACTCTCAGGCCTGGACCTGAAGTTTAAGATCCTTGACCTGCAGTCTTAGACCTGGACCTGCAAACTTAGACCTGGACCTGCAGACTTAGAGGTGGACCTGCAGACTTAGAGGTGAACCTGCAGACTTAGAGCTGGACCTGCAGACTCAGACCTGGACCTGCAGACTTAGAGCTGGACCTGCAGACTCAGACCTGGATGTGCAGACTCAGACCTGGACCTGCAGTCTCAGACCTGAACCTGAAGACTTGGAAGTGGACCTGCAGACTCAGACCTGGACCTGCAGTCATAGACCTAGACCGGACGTTTTAGACCTGGACCTGCAGTCTTTGACCTAGACCTGCAGTTTTAGACCTGGACCTGCAAACTCAGACCTGGACCTGCAAACTGAGACCTGGACCTGCAGACTCAGACCTGGACCTGCAGTCTCAGGCCTAGACCTGCAGGCTTAGACCTCGACCTGCAGACTCAGACCTGGACCTGCAGACTTGGACCTGAACCTGCAATCTCAGACCTGGACCTACAGTCTTAGACCTGGACCTGCAGTAGACCAGACCTGCAGTTTTAGATCTGGACCTGCAGTCTCAGACTTGGACCTGCAGTTTTAGATCTGGACCTGCAGTCATAGACTTGGACCTTCAGTCTCAGACCTGGACCTGCAGTCTCAGACTTGGACCTGCAGTTTTAGATCTGGACCTGGGGGTCAGACTTGGCAGGACTAGTTTAATCCTGTTTTGACTCTACAGGGTGTCAGACCTACAAACGTGGTCCGGTCACACGTGCAGAGCTGGAAACACGTCACTCTGCCACCGCGTCATGTGACCTGTGACAGCGCTGCTTCCCTCCACGTCAGCAGCAGCTTTCCTGTAAACTACCGTGTTTGTGTGTTCCCGCTCTAACGTGTTCTTGATGCATTCGTCCAACCACGTTTCTATGAGGCGCTCCGTCTCGGCATCGGGCCAACAGATCCTCCATGTTGTTTCTCTTCTTTGGGTTTTCTGAATTGCTGCGACGGCAGCAGGTGCAGGGCTTCAGGTGGGTGAATGACGCAGTGGTTCTGAACCAGCAGCCGTTGCAGACCACCTCCGGAGGGTCAGGGCGGCGCCGTGAGGCCCATTACCCCTCCTCTGCCTTTTCTACCTGGATAAATCCAGCACTGCCAAGTCTGACCGGCCCCTAAATCAGCTGCACACAAAGCAGAAACAGGCTATTATTCCTTTACCTGAGGATACTAAATCTGCTTTTAATGAGGGGAACTCTGGACTCATACATATTTTACCTGTTCTGAGCAAAAGTCTGGAAAAGTTGGTACAGGCACAAGTTAAAGATAATTTTGTAACAAGCTTTTCACAGAGTCAACATGCAGACAGAGCTGGCCGCTCGACCTCGGCTGCAATGATTCATATGACTGACTGGCTGAAGGCGATGGATAATTCTATGACGGTGGGTGTCGTGTACCTGGATCTTCCAGCTGCTTTTGACATTCTTGCTATTTGTCTTTCAGATCACAAGAGGTTTATCTGAATGACAGCCTGTCCAGTAGCAGAGGTTTGTAGTGTGGAGTTCCACAGGGCAGCTGCTTAAGACCTTTATTTTTCTCAATTTTTACTTATAATCTAGCCTGGGCGACAAGAAGTGCCAGAACTGTCCTGTATGCAGATTATACTACTTTGTATTTGTGTATTAAATCAGGTGCTGAGCAGAGAACTGAATGTTGTCCATGACTGGGGGATATGTAACTGGTCCTCAACATTTCCAAGACCAAGTGCATGGTGATTGGTTCACGGCACAGGCTTTCCACAAGTTGAAAGCTGGATTTAAATTTGTGTGACTTGTTCAATAAGCTGAAAGTGCCAAACTCCTTGATGTGATGGTAGACTATTCCCTGTCTTGTTCTCACCACATGAATTATATTGTTTTGAAAATGGAATGCGCAATTAGTGCTGCCAGGAAATGTTGCTCTTTTGTGGCCCCTCCCCTTTTATGCCAAATAGTTCTGAGTCTAGTCTTGTGCCATCTGGACTACTGCTCTACAGTGTGGTCATCTGCTGCTGGGGGTGAACTCAGGAAGCTCCAGGTTGGTTCTGGGCAGCCCTGTTAGGTCTAATGTCACCCAGATGCATTTCTGGCTTACAGTTGAGAAGAAGCTGGAAATGAAGCCGCTTTCAGACTTGCATTGCGGAACATGGGCGGTAAAGTCCATCCGCTCTTTAAACGGACTCGTATTTTCAAACGTGCCACTTCCTTGCAGACTTATTGCGTCCCTGGGCCCTTTCAGAAATCAGGAAATGTTGCGGATAAGTCAGCACAGCCCCGCTCTCCCTTCAACTCTGTCCGGAACATTTTCTTGTGCGTTTAGCCAAAACGATGTGCCATAACATTTCCGCTCTTGTGACATGGAGGCCAGCCGGTACATGTCCGCTACATCTCCGAGGTAAATGACCGGAACGTTTGTCTGATTGCAAGCGTTATAAAGGACAGAATCCGCAATATTACCGCTTTCCAGTGTAAGTCTGAAAGGGGCTTTATGCTATTTGAGTCAGTCATGAGCAGTAATGTTCCAGCTTTTATACATTCACAAATTGTTTTTAGTAATTCTGTTCATGATCATAACACTAGAGGTTCTAGTGATGAGCAGCTTGTTGTACCAGGCCCAAGAACCAATGCTCTAAAGAGATCTTTTATTTAGAGATCATTGACTCTCTAGGATAACCTGCCTCAGAACCTCTGCTGCATTCACAGCAAATTATCTTTAAAAAAAAAAAATCTGAGACTCCATCTGATGCCTTTAAGTGTTTTTGTTTTATTGGCTTTTCTATTTTATTTTATGTTATTTTATTTCATTGTGCATTCTCTGATAATTTATAACCTACTGTGTGTTGTTGGGAAATGCCATTTTTGGAAATGCTGTATTTTAAACAGTTCTTTTGACTGTAAGGTTTTAATGTGGACCCCAGGAAGACTAGCTGCTTACCATGGCAACACCTAATAAAGACCCTTAATAAAATTACAAATTACAATTAGATATAAGCTAACATTCTGACCACTGCAGTGCATGCTGGGTACCTGGTAGGCAGGGCCGTGAGGGGCGGGGCCATGGAAGGTTGGGGGCGGCGAACAGAAAGCTGGAAAGATTCAACAGGAAGTCATGAGACAAAATCAGCAAGAAACAATGGAGAATTTTCATCAGGTTCTGACTGAAGTCGATAAAAAATAAAAATGAAACGTAAAAACATTTATTTATTAATTTGAGGGAGAAGACGGAAACTGTGGTCATGGCAACGATCAGAGCTGAAATGTTCTCCAGCAGCAGCACTGACGTCGTTGACGACGTTGAATCTCAGTGAAACTTGCTTATGTCGTCTGATTACTGACGATGTTTCAGTGAAGGAAACATCTCAGCCATGATAATGAAATAAATAAATAAGCAGTTCTGGCTGAAGGTGGAAGTTTCATCTGAAATCTGATTACAAACAAAACAACAAACATCTGATGAAAATCTGAGACAAACGTACCTGAAGGAAAAGCAGCAGGTGGACCTTCAGGGAAGAAAGGATGATACGGAGGAGGATGGTCACTCATCTGGATGGATACATGGATGGACAGATGGATGGATGGATGGATGGATGGATGGATGGATGGATGGATGGATGGATGGATGGATGGATGGAAGGATGGATGGATGGAAGGATGAGTGGAAGGATGATGGACAGATGAGAGAAATGAAGCAGAAACAGGTCAGTGGAAGGACACCTTGGACTGTCTGCATGACGTCTCTTAGTCACAGACCGTCTCATTGTCTCACTCAGGTCTCACGTCTGGTCAGCTGTCCTCATACCAGCTCTAATCTAATATCCCCGTTACCATGACAACCAGCATACAGAAACAGACATCTGTCTGACTGCTGATGCCCCAGACAAACAAACCGGGATTGTTCCCAGCTGGGTTCTTGGTGGACCAGAACCAGTCTGGATCCAGTCCCAGCTGGTCCGGAATCCAGCCGGAAGGACCAGAACCGGTCCGGATCCAGTCCAGCTGGTCCGGGATACAGCTGGGAGGACCAGAACCAGTCCGGATCCAGTCCCAGCTGGTCCGGGATCCAGCCGGGAGGACCAGAACCAGTCGAGATCCAGTCCAGCTGGTCCGGGATACAGCCGGGAGGACCAGAACCAGTCCGGATCCAGTCCAGCTGGTCCGGGATACAGCTGGGAGGACCAGAACTAGTCTGGGTCTGGTCCCAGCTGGTCTGGGATTCCAACTAGGGGACAGAACCAATCTGGATCCAGCTGGGACCAGATCTTTGAGCAGCTGCTCCTCACAGAGGGGAAGTCTGTCCGTCTGGAAAAACGCTTATCAAAAAGTTCAGCAGGAGGAAGACTCACCTCAGGATGAAGAACGTTGGCCTGATGTCCCGATCGATGAATGAGACACACAAGGAATGCTGTCAGAGACAGGGATGAAGGCCCCTCCTCCTCCTCCTCCTTTTCCTACTCTTCCTCCTCCTCCTCCTTCCTCCTCATCCTCCCTCTCGTCTGACAGTTTACTGATGTCACATTTGATTCCTGCAGTTTTCTAAAACTCACATCAAGCGGCAGAAAAAAGGAGAGAAAAAACAACAGAAAAGGGATTAAACACAATATAAGTAAATAAAATACCTTAATTTAAAATTACAGATTTGATTTGAAATTAAATATTTCCGCGAGTCGTGGATGTCGTCGTGGTTGCCACGGTGACAGCTGGTAATTACGTGATTTGCGGCAGGCAAAAAGTAGTCAGCTTCGTGTCCGAATTACAGGCAGAATGAGGGCACTAGATAATGCGTTAATAGTGCAGCCCTATGCAGTGAATGAGGGGTTAGGGAGTTGGGAGGACATTTGGACACAGCCTATGTCTCTACATCTATGGCATGTATAATCTATGTCTACATCTATGGCACGTATAATCTATGTCTACATCCATGGCACATGTAATCTATGTCTCTACATCTATGGCACATGTAATCTATGTCTCTACATCTATGGCACGTATTGTTGGAGTCTGGGAGACTGTGGGTCTGTCCCAAACCGCGCATTTGAGCACTTCAAACACTGTTTTTGAGTGTGTAGTGTACACATGGTGTCATTTAGGAGACAATTCAGTGCACTGAAAGTACCAGGATGCTGCCCTAATAACGGCCAAAAATGCAGTGCAAAACGAAGCACACTACTCGCACTAAACGGACGCCATCTTGCTGACGTAGAGGAAGAGGCGGGACTTTTGAACTGCTTTCAGAGCTGAATAATGGCGGTGAACGAAGCGGTGGCGACCCCTGCTGCATCGGAGGTGGTATTGTACTGATTTAAGTAACGTTTATGAAATTCTTTAGACATAATTACTAATGTATATTGTAGCATGCTACCAAGCTGTTCACTCCCTGATGACAGTTATGATCTGGTCATGTATTGAGGCTGCAGTTATACCGGCTCAGTAGAGTTAGCTCATGTTAGCGGGTAATGCTAGTCCGTCACTTCCTGTAAGTGCAGTGCTCTGTTTGGGTCAGCATTTAGCGACAATAGTGTGCACTACAGACGAAGTACACAGTGCACACTACACACTGAATTCCAGTGCACTCGGGCAAGTGTGCGGTTTGAGACAGACTCAGCGTCTGTGTTTTTATTTCTCCACCAGATGACATCAGTGAGCATGGTGGCTGAGTGAAGCGGCAGGTGTCTCTCATCAAGAGCATGAGGAGCCTGCTTCAGCACTTTTACTGCTGAGTGGTAACCCTCAGTGGTTGCCTAACCGCTGGATCCTGTTCCAGTTCCCTGATTCCTGTGCTCTTGTTTTGGACTGGATTCCATTCTGGCTCAACTCCTGGCCTCCAAGCTCACCTGCAAGAGCTTAAGTCATCCTCCTTGGTTCCTCGTCCCTGGCTGGAGGTTACTGGCTCCTTGTGCACCCACTTCACCTGCGATCGATCTCTGCTCCACCTTTGTGCTCCAATCTTAACTCCTCCTAAAGACATCTCTGGTCCATTCCAAACTTGCCTGTCATCTGATCCAGTCCATTCCAGACTGCTCTCAAACTCCCAGACCTCGCTCATTCCTCCCTGGCAGATCACCTACTCGTCTCCAGTGAGAAAGATATCAGAGTTAGATTTCTCATTTACTCCCCACTCTAATAATAAATACCATCCTCAGCAGAAGATCCAATCCGGGTTCCTGTTCCTGGTTTCCTGGCTGTCATTTCATTCCCACTTTTGTAATAAACATTTGACCCTTTCCTTTTCTGTTTTTCTGCATGTGGGCCAAACTGTGGCAAAAACCATGACACGTATAATCTATGGCACATGTAATCTATGTCTCTACTAGAGCCCGACCGATATTTTTGAGGCCAATACCGATATTGGGGGCTTTTAAAAAAATGATATCCGATGTCAGCCGATGCATATCAGCCAGGATATTTAAAAATGAACATGGACATGTACGGAGGACATGTACTGTCCAACTGTAGTCCAACTTAAATTCTTATAATAACCAAAATATGATTCAAGACAAAGAATCAGAACACTCCAGAATCTGTGATGATGTTTTAGGTGTTAACACAAATTTGTTGTGTTTTTTGCCTCACTGGTGCTGCAGCCCAGGCTCATGTTCACACCACAGATGTTGCATCCAACACCTGTTAAATTTTTTGAAGTGGCTCCACATCTTACTCTTTTCTGTCTGGGAATGAATATATATACATTTGGTATATATTAGTAATTAGATTTCAATATTATAGATGACCATTTCAAAATGAAAACAAGGGACTGCATACAGCTTACAGTGATAACACACAGGCTAATGGGAGGTGTTTTGTAACTGGTACATTTTTTAAGACTCATTCACAAAAAATAGTAAAGTCATGAATAAAGTTATTTTTACAAGCTTCAAAAAGTTTTATCTTCCACTGAACACAAGGGTCCAAACTAGATTTAAGTAGCAATGTTGCAGCTTTTAAAACATCTAAACAGAATTACAACTAAATACATCAGTTGGAGCCTTTTAATTAGTTTTTTGAAAATTTAAACTTCTGAATTTATGAGCCCCAGTAAAACCTGCATGGCATGAAGTGTAGTGGGACGCATTATAATAATCTTATATAACAGTGGAGATGGAACATAACAGTTGCGTTTATCTTGTTTGTGTTGCAAAGAAGCAACTTACACAGCGTTTAATACTGTTTAACAGTCTGACATTAGCTAATAACAGAGATGGAGTTAGCAGCTGCATCTTTGTTTATTTCACAAAGAGGCAACTTGCACAGTTAAAATGCTAATATGGTTGCTAAAACTAGCGCATATAAAACTCGCCTGCTCTCCTTAATCGCCCTAAGAGCGTGTTTCCACGCGGACGTTTGTTGTCATGGGGCACTAAAGTGTAGAGTTATATAGTTTTACAAAGTTACAGTTTACCAGGAGTAAGCTAAACTCGTTTGTGTGTCGGAATAGCGGTAATTCGGAATGGTGGTATGTTGAGATGACAGTGTGTCGGAATGCTAGCATGTAACCATGTGTGGTTAGTGTAATGACGAGAAATCCGATATGGGTTCACATTATAAAAAACATGTAACCACACATTTAAAAAATTGGATTTAGGCAGCAAATCCGATCTGGGCATCAAGACCCGACAGTGTAAATGTAGCCTTTGAGACAATCACTGCAATCAGGTGTTTTCTGTAACATCCAATCAGACGTCTGCACCTGTTAACAGGTATGTTGATCCACTGTTCATGGAAAAGGTGTTCTAATGTGTCTGGAATAGTTTTGTTTGTTTCCTTAATTATTTTTTAAACAAAAATAATAATTTTTTAGTAGTTTCTTCAGTTTCGTGTTAGAGTTCGTTAATTGAGGCTTTGCTTTAACAGGAGGGACATAAACTTTCAAGCACAACTGTAGCTTTGTGCTTCTCAGCTTTTCTGGTCGTGTTTTTCTTCTGTTGCTTAAATACTTTTTATCTCCAGCATCTTTGACGTACCGTATTTTATGGACAATATGTCACACTTTTTTTCATAGTATGGCTGCTCCTGCGACTTATAGTCCTCAACTTAGATATCTGAATATGTACAATTTAACACATTTTTAAGTGTCAATTCATGTTGACTGACATGTCCGAAAATGTTTATCCTTCTTAATCATGATGTTTATGATTATTTACAGACATTAACTTTGTAATCGGATTGATTGGGGAATTTTTAGCAGTAACAAACTGGATATGAAAAATCCAAAAATCGCTATTTTAAAAAAAATAAATACAACTTATAGTCCAGTGCAACTTCTATGTTCTTTTCCTCTTCACGTTACATTCTTTGACTGATGCAACTAATATTCAGGGGCGACTTATAGTCCAGAAAATATGGTAATCAAGTACGTTTCTGTTCCAAATGCAAAAGTAACCTGATTTAATATCTGGGTGGTTAAAAAGAACACGGGGGGGGTTCTCTTCCCCCACCACTACATGAGAGGAAGAAAAAAAGATAAGTGATTGTGAAAAAAAAAAGGGAGACAAACAAAGGGGGGGTGAAGGAGGGGGGGGGGGGGGGAGGAGAGGAGGAGGGGGAAGAGAGGAGTAATTATTTTTTTTTAAAATAAAATACACGGACGCGCCGCCGGTTAGATGTAAAATATATCTGGGGGTGGGGGGGGGGGGAGGGGAGGGAAGATCCACAAAAAGAAAAAAAAAAAAAAAAAAAAATGAACCCCATGAAAAGGGACAACAATGGCGTCCTGGACACATGCAGGACTGGCACTGGTCCTAAAACATGGTCCTGGTCTTTCTCCAGTTCTGATGACTCATCACCAACCAGGAGACGTTCTGGAATATTCTATAAAGAATCAGCAGACAGAAGGACTCCAGTTGTTTACTTTAATTTATTTATACATGACATCATTTGTTTGTTTTGTGCCAAAGTGTTTACTTTTATTTACATAAAAGTTTATCTGTTCGCGAACCGGTCATAACTCTCTGAAATCTTCAACGCCTCACAGCTTCAGCCAATCAGGAGGCAGGCTGTCCCCGTGGTGGGCGTGGCTTCAGGACATTCTGCCCCCTGCTGGTCGGAGGCTTCACTACAAGCTTCAAACAAACAAACATGGGAGATCTATGGATGTCTACGGAACATTCCGGGGAGTCGGGTCGGATGCCGTCGTCGTGACGACCTGCCAGCGCTTGGCCGGGCGGGTGACCCGGAGGTATCGCTTGCTCTGATTGGTCAAACATTCATGCTGTTCAGCTCTGCAGCACCGACAGGTGAAGCTGACATCAACGGCCCAGCTGGGCGATGACGTCATCACAGTCCTGGAGGACCACCAGGGTCTGGTGGCCCCGCCCGTCACTAGGAGGTGGCGGCCTGTTTGTTTCGGAAGGTTTCAAAGAACGCCATCATGCCCTTCCTCATGCCGCCACCGTTGGCCTTCATCATCCTGGCGGTGACAGCGGCGGCGCCATGCTGCTGGGAAACCAGCGGGGGGAAGGCGGCCGCGTCCGTGGAGTTGGCCCGCTTGACTTTAGATGAACTGGCACGCCACGACTTGGTCCTGGGGGGCGGAGTCTGAGCCACCAGACACTTCTGGTACTGGACCTGAAGAGAGGACAGAGACAGTTGGACATCATGTCCATCCAGAGACGTCGCTGTGAGGACCCGGGTCGGCCAAGTTCTGCTCGATGGACTCGCCACAACACAAACAAAACATGTCAGACAGCAAGAAGCGGTGCTTATGTGGCCAATCACGGAGAGGCTCTGTGGTGGGCGGGGCTTACATGGACAACTGGTTCAACAGTAAACCCTGGTCTCCACCAGTGGGTCTAGCTTGGTTCAGGTCTGGCTCCGTACAGGTTTAGCTCATTTCAGGTCTGGGTTGGTACAGGTGTAGCTCGGTTCAGGTATGGCTCGGTACAGGTCTAGTTTGATACAGGTCTGTATGGGTCTAGTTTGTACAGGTCTAGCTCAATTCAGGTCTGGGTTGGTTCAGGTCTGGCTCAGTCTAGCTTGGTACAGGTCTGTACAGGTCTGGCTCAGTACAGGTCTAGCTCGGTTCACGTCTGGCTCGGTACAGGTCTAGCTTGATACAGGTCTGAACGGGTCTAGTTTGGTTCAGGTCTGGCTCGGTTCTTGCAGAGTGCTTGTGGGTATGACGGGTCTTTAAAAGACTGGATTAGTTTTTATGAGCCAGGCTGGATCAGTTTTAGGCTATCTGGGGCCCTGCGCTTCTTCCTGTTGGGGGTGGGGGGAGGGGGGTTTACCATGCACGCTGCCTGCACCGCCTCCGAGATGATCCCGGCGTCCGGCTCACACCAGAACACGTGACACTGGAACTGCTGCGTGCCGCCGTCCACGATCACGGCGAAGGTGTGGCTGTCGTGGCCGACACCCAGGAAGGTGAGGAAGCGCACCTGGCACTCCCAGACGGGCTCGTCGCCATCCTGGGGGGGACAGGTGAGTTAGACAGGTGAGGTGACCTCTGACCTGGACGCCGGCGGCAGGGACGGTACCTGACCCTTCCACAGAGACAGGATGTTGTCAGAGACGTGGATGACGGTCCGCTCCCAGTCGTCTCGGTCTGTGGAGTTCATGATGCTCTCAATGGCTCGGTTCAGCACCTCCATACCTGCAACACACCTGAGAACTCAGTCCTGCTGGACCAGGGGCCTCATTCATAACGCTTGCTTACGCACAAAACCGGGCTAGGAAGTGCGGAAGCAACTTCTTACGCAAGAGTTGGGATTTATAGAAAAAAAAACTAGCTTAGGAATGTGCGTAACTTTAAGTAAACTACAGATCTTTCTTACGCACATTTTGGAGACGCCCAGAGGAAAATCATTTTGGAAAGCTGATCTCAGAAAGGTCTAATTTACTTCTGGACAAATGCGAGATCCACGTGAGAGCTCAATGAGACAGTGGCTGATTTCTCCTGTTTCTCAACCTCGTCTCCAGATGGAAAAGTTTCACAAAATCTCAACCTAGTCTCACTTCCATTTCCAAAGGAGATCTCAATCATTTCTCAAATAATTCTCAGGATGTCTGCATTAAGTCCCAAATAAGACGATTTCTCCTGGTGAATTTTAGGAAAAACAAAAGAGACATTCATGAGAACGATTTGAAACCTGAATGAGGCTGAGATGACATCTGCTTTTGTCCCCTGATGCAAAAAAGTAAGCTTTGATAAGTAAATTTTCCACTGAGTGGGGATCTAGCCCCGTGCAGGCTCTCCGTATGTCCTGTCACTCTCAAACATTTAATTCCCCCGTCATATCAAATTATTATCATAAATTGACTTTACAGGAATCAAACCAGCAGTGTTATTTGTGCTGAGCTGAAACTATGAGAACCTTTCACATTAATAAAAAGGTCCGTAAGCAAACTTATATGTTAAATCAACATTTCATCAAGTTTTCTCTCACTATCATCTTCCTCTACCCAATGATCATCAGGGTGATGTATTTACCGCATTAACACACATATTCTGAAAAGGTGCAGCAATGGGAGAATTAGAAGGGAATGCGTTTTCAGGGATTCACCAGCGTGTGATGATGATGATGATGATGACTGGCTAATAAATAGATTTACTTTTGCAGAGATGTTGTCTATGAACTGGACCCAGATAGATTGACCTGCCGAAACCGTGCCCACCCCGATGCATCAACAGCTGCTGACCACAGCGCACTCCGTTGTGGAGCCATCAGCCTCACCAAAGATGTGGAGGTGTTTAGATGCAGGAATTACGTTTTATTGTCTTTTC
This sequence comes from Atherinomorus stipes, assembly GCA_023101725.1. Classification (NCBI taxonomy): domain Eukaryota; kingdom Metazoa; phylum Chordata; class Actinopteri; order Atheriniformes; family Atherinidae; genus Atherinomorus; species Atherinomorus stipes. The sequence goes on from JALJCO010003679.1 coordinate 327,850, forward strand.
GGTCGTCAGGATTAAGCTTTAAATGCCTCAGATCAGCTGGCTCATTTATATGCATATGAAACATTCATAAGGTGCTTTGCATTGACCATTTATGATAGAATGTGGGTGTGCAGGGGGAGGGGGGGGGTTGAGCCAAATTCTTGATGCTTGAATCTGTGCGTACGCACAGTTTTATAAATCTGAATATTTTTTGGCGTACGCAAACTTTTGGTTGTGGGCGTAAGTAAACTTTTTGAAAGGATCTTGCCCACAGTTTTATAAATGAGGCCCCAGGTCTGGAGAGACTGCGACCAGCCGAGGCTTCCATCCTGGAGCTGCCAGACCTGGTAACCTGGTAACGCCCAGTTCGACCCAAGTTTGGCCCGAGCTTGGCCTGAGCTTGGCCCGAGTTTGGCCTAAGTTTGGCCCAAGTTTGGCCCGAGCTTGGCCTGAGTTTGACCCAAACTTGGCCTGAGTTTGACCACTATCATTCACAAACCTAGGCCAAAGACTGACATCTGGACCACATGTGGCCCATATCAGTGGTTTTAAAACGGTGGTCTGGGACCCTCATGTGGGTCGCATGATACTTTTCAGGGTGTCGTAAGATCATTGTAAAAAAATAAACTAGATTTTACATGTATCAGATGAACGTGGGATGTTTGGGGTGATCAATGTTAACACAGATGAATGTGTGAAATAAACACACTCATGTCTTGGTTAAATAACTAAGTTATTACTAATGTTTAGTTACTGCATAAATGACTAAGTTATTGCTAATGTTAAACATCCCAGTTCATCATCATCTCAGTGAGAGACGCTGGTTTCAGGCATGTACCTGAAACCAGCTACCTGAGCCGGGTTCTGCTGGAGGTTTTTCCTCCCTGTTAAAAGGGTGTTTTCCTTCCCACTGTCACAAAAACCAAACCACTGCCAGGACCGTAACTGATTATTGCTTCCTGCCAGAAATCCCACAGGACAGCTGAACAGGTGAACAGGTTATCGCGTAAACAGGTAAAAAGGTGAACGGGTAAACAGGTTATCAGGTGAACAGGTGTTTTTTTTCCGCCTCACCCATGGCTCTGGACACCGGCAGGTTTCCGATGTACTCCACCTCAAACTTCTGGACCTGCTGCCGCACCGCCTCCAGAAACTCCACTGCAGGAGGAGAACAGGATCAACATGCAGCAGTGGCAGAGCCAATCAACTGATCAGGTGCGTCACCTTGTCGGGGCAGGTCTTCAGGTGAGATGCTCTCCATGGTCAGAGAGCGAGACGGCCTCATCAGCGCCTTCTCAGACATCATCTGCACAGAGACACAAAAAGTCCTGGAAGCTGGTTCATCATTGGTTTGTCCTCCATTCTAGTTAGGAATGTTTGTGGCACGGGTTGATTAAATGTCTGTGCTGGTTTCATGGGGAGACAATGTTTGGGGTAACGGTATTTGAAGCAGCACTGTGGTGTCCTGAGGCCATGAAGACCCCATTGGTGAGATGGTTGTAGGTTTGGCACTTCAGAGTGTGAGCAGCTTGTGAGGAAGCCAGACGGAATGCCACCAACTTCTGCCAAGAGTTGCGTTATGCACCGTAACATGTACAGTTTGTTTTGGGGTTTTTTTGCCGCGACCCCCCCCCCCCCCCCCCCTTTTTTTTTTAAAAATAAAATCTGAACTGAAGACAATGCCTGGGCCAAACCAGGCCCTGCTGGACAGCCACCATCCAGCTACCAGGTCAGCCGCCTCTTTCACTACCATCTTCTAGAAGCCAGCACAAGCCATCTTTCCTTATCCTACTTCTTTGAGTTGATCCTTAGACCAAAGCCACAGTTACTGTGGTGGGTTCTACCTCTCCGTAACACTGGATATTTCTCCTGGTCCCAGAAGGAAAACAAAACTTTAGTAGCAGGTTAGTCAGTATCACGCGTGTACGCTCATGAGGTAAGATCCCCAAGCATATGCCACCCAGCTGCGGGATGATGTGGACGCCCCCCAGCTGCGGGATGATGCAGATGTCCTCCAGCTGCAGGATGATGGGGACACCCCCCAGCTGCGGGATGATGTGGACGCCCCCCAGCTGCGGGATGAAGCGTATGCCCCCCAGCTGCAGGATGATGCGTACGCCTTCCAGCTGTGGGATGATGAGGACACCCACCAGCTGCGGGACGAAGCGTATGCCCCCCAGCCGTAGGATGATGGGGTCGCCCCCCAGCTGTGGGATGATGAGGACATCCCCCAGCTGCAGGATGATGCGTACGTCCTCCAGCTGCAGGATGATGGGGACGCCCCCCCGTTGCGGGATGATGCTGATGCCCCCTATCTTCAGGATGATGGGGACGCCCCCCAGCTAAAAGATGATGCGGACGCCCTCCAGCGGCGGGATGATGTGGATTCCCTCCAGTTTCAGGATGATGGGGACGCCCCTCAGCTGCGGGATGATGCAGACGCCTTCCAGCAGCGGGATGATGTGGACGCCCCCAGCTGCGGGATGAAGCATATGTCACCCAGCTGCGGCATGATGTGGATGCCCCCAGCTGTGGGATGATGAGGACACCCACCAGCTGCGGGACGAAGCGTATGCCCCCCAGCCGTAGGATGATGGGGTCGCCCCCCAGCTGTGGGATGATGAGGACATCCCCCAGCTGCGGGATGAAGCATATGTCACCCAGCTGCGGCATGATGTGGATGCCCCCCAGCTGCGGGATGATGCGGATGTCCTCCAGCTGCAGGATTATGGGGACGCCCCCCAGCTATGGGATGATGTGGACACCCCCAAGCTATGGGATGAAGCGTATGCCCCCCAGCTGCGGGATGATGCGTACGCCTTCCAGCTGCAGGATGAAGCGTATGCCCCCCAGCTGCGGGATGATGCGTACGCCTTCCAGCTGCAGGATGAAGCGTATGCCCCCCAGCTGTGGGATGATGCGTACGTCTTCCAGCTGCGGGATGGTGTGGACGCCCCCCAGCTGGACTTTGTGGTTGTAAACAGAACGTTCTGTCTCGTGATGCTTTGATGATGTCATCGCAGCTATACAAGCCGGTTCTCACTGGCTGTGTCCAGTATTCAGCCAGCCAGCACTGCCTGATTGTGTTTATATGAAACTTTTACATCAACAGCAGAGAGCAGCTAATTTTCTGCTGATCACTGAACTGTGAGTGTTTTATCTCCACGGAAATTTGCCAGCGTTGTCGTGTTGATCAGTGCTAACATGCTGACGGTGGCCCTCAGCTGTGCTAGCATTAGCTTCTCACCTTGGAGCACATCTCGTGCAGCGCCGTGGCGATGGCTTTGGCCGGGGCGTCGCAGCGAAACACGTGGCACTTCAGAACACAGCTGTCCTTATCGCCCGCCACGAAGGCAAAGTCCCTGAATGCACCACGCCCACACACACACACACACACACACACACACACACACACACACACACACAAATCAGCTGGAGCAGCTGAGATCGGCTGCTGAACCAATCAGTGACCCTGAGGACGGGACTGTGAAGCGTCTCTGTGAGTGTGGGCTTTACCTGTCCCTGCCCAGGTGAGGGGGCGTGGCAAAGACAGAGAGTGACAGCGTTAGTGCGGCAGGTAAAATCTCAGCATGCAGGAACTACCAAGCAGGAGTGACATTAGCCTAGTTTAGCAGAGCCCCGCCCCCCAGCAGCTGCAGGTGTGTCAGATGATTCTGAGCATGTGCAGAAATCAGCGATTTATTCGTTTAAGTGTTTTTAAGACTTTCAAAGCCTTTTTTAAGACTTTTGAAGGCTTTTTTTAAAAGGACAGAACAGCTGTTACCCACTAGTCTGATAGAAAAGACGAAACCTCGTTAAATGGAGGTGATTTTAAGTCATTGTTTGTCTCTAACTTGTTTTAATGGAGTTCTGATATTTTAAACTTTTTACAGGGTTTGATCCAGTTTATGATGTCTTCATACAAGTAATCAGCCATCGATCATTTCAGAGCAGGGTTCTGTTTTATACTCATCTTTTAGTTCACTGCAACCCCATGAACAAATACAAACTAAAAAGAAAGAACTGGAATACAGTAATAGCATAAACAATAAAACCTGGTCCCGGGACTCCCGTAACACCGTCCGTTGCAGGTAAAAACACTTGTAAAAAAAAACAAAAAATTAACCGGGGCCACAACAGGGGAGTGCTTTATCAGTAATGATTTCAACCCCCTTAAGCCCCCCAAAAAAAAAAAAGGTTTTCTAACCTTTTTTTCCCTATATTTAAACCCTGGAAATATTTCTTAAGCGTTTACTAGCTAGTTGATGCTACTTTGCTGCGTGGTAGAGCATCTTGTCCCCCTTTTCCAAAAAAAAAAAACTATAATCTAAAAAAAGGAGATTTTACACAAGAATTGGGTAAATATCGTGGAATATATTTTCTCTGGTGTGGGGGGTAGAGGTAAGAATAGAATTTTTATTTACTTTTGGGGGGGGGAAAGAGATTAAGCAGAAGGATAAATTTCCCGGGGCCAGGGAAGCGAAGTAAATAATCAATTGGCAGGAAAAGGTTAGGGAGGGAGGGGAGTGTATGGAGGTGAAAAGAAAGAATTTTATGAAGCGGGAAAAGTAAAAAAAGGGGGAGGAGGTGGGAGATAGGGGACCTGAGAACGTACAGGGTTTGATGTCGAAGTTCTGCTCGGGGGGGGGAGGGAAAAATAAATAAGCCGAGGGCCGGGGGCCCGGGGGGGGGGGGAAATTAAATAACCCTTAAAAATTTGATAAGCCCCGGGGATATCAAGGAATAATGGTTTAATTTAACGGTGGAAGAAAAAGGAAGCTGTTCTAAGCTGTCCTGACTCACAGACATCCAGGCAAGTTTAAAACAGAGGTTTCTGTAAACCTGCAACTGCCAGGCCGACAGGTGACGGCTGCGCAGAGACCTGCCCTGCTCTCTCTTTGATTGGCTGATGTAAAAGCTCTGTGAGGGCTGACTGGTTGGGAAAACGTGGATCTGTTGGGTTTTTTCCAGGTGACGGAAATCCACTGTTGCAACTCTTTTGGACCCCGCAGCAACCCTGCTACAAACTACAATACCCATGATCCTCAGCTGCTGTTGTCAGGGCAACAACCATCCAGACCTCCGTCAGGTCTCTCCAGATCTCTGATGAGACATCAATCAGCTGCTCTGTGATTGGCTAACCTGCCGTTGTTGCAGCCCACGCCCCACACACGAATGTTGATGATTGGCTGACAGTGAAGGGGGTGTGGTCTAACGGATCCAGCAGGGTCAAAGTGTCTTTCTTCAGAACCAGCATCATCTCCCGACCCTGCAAATTGATAGGAGGACAGATGGGTGGACAGAAAGAGACAGGAGGATGGAGACAGAGACAGAAAGATAAAACCATGAACACAGAAACTGGTTCACTAGTTTAGTTTACAAGTCTACAACAACTAAACTTTAGAGGTCAATAAAGATAGAAAAAGATCTCGGCCCAGTTGTTATCTTTTTTAACCAGCCGTTAAATACATTTAACTGACCGTTAACTTTAACAATGTGGTTCTCTTGTTGTTCACAACTCAGTTAACATTAACCATGTGTTATCTCACGTACTTTTGCAATACCAGAACTAAACAAAATGGGGAATTGTGGGATACATTGGTGCCAACCAGTGACTCTAACCCTACGGTTAACTTTGATGGTGCCATTAGCTAGTGGCATGACTAACCATGCTTTGAACAACGCACATTTAATGGGCAGCTAGCTAACGGCAGGTTAAGGATTTAACCGATGGTTAGGGGTTAACCAGTAGTTAAAATAACCCAGAGTTGAACAACAGGGCCCAGATGTTCATCAGATCCTTGATTTTCTCCCATCTTTAGTCCCTGCAGGATTCTTTGGGAGTCTTGGCTGCTCTAGCCTCCGGTTTTAAACCTTTAACCACCAAATGGGACGAGACAAGTCGGAACGTGACGAGTCAGTATGAGATGAGTCAGTACGGGACGAGTTGGTTTTGGACGAGTTGGTACGGAACGGGTCGGTACGGGACGGGTTGGTAAGGGACGAGTCAGTACAGGAAAGACAGTAGGAGACGAATTGGTACGGGACGAGCCGGTACGGGTCGGAACGAGACGGGTCAGGTTGGTACGGGACGAGTTGGTATGAGACTAGTCAGTACGGAATGAGTCGGTACGGGCAAGTCGGTACGGGGCGAGCTGGTACGGGACAAGCTGGTACGGGACGAGTCAGGATGAGAAAAGAGAAAAATCAAGAGGGGAGAAGGATGGAAGAATAGGAAGGAGGGAGGAACAAGTCGACACAAGAAGTGTCAGTAAGGGATGAGTTGGTTTGGGACGAGTCGGCATGAAATGAGTCAATACGGGCCGATTCGGTATAAGACGAGTCAGTATGGGACGAATCAGTATGGGACGAATCAGTTTGGGACGAGTCGGTACGGGACAGGTTGGTAATGGACCAGTCAGTACGGGAAAGACAGTAGGAGATGAATTGGTACGGGACGAGCTGGTACGGGTCGGGTTTGGATGAGACGGTCGGGTTGGTACGGGACGAGTTGATTTGAGACGAGTCGGTACGGAATGAGTCGGTACAGGACGAGTTGGTACAGGCGAGTCGGTATGGGTAGGCTGGTATGGGACAAGCTGGTACGGGACAATTTGGTATGGGATGAGTCGGGATGAGATGAATCAGTAAGGGATGAGTCAGTACAGGATGAGTCATGCAGAACAAGTCGACACAAGAAGTGTCAGTAAGGGAAGAGTTGGTTTGGGACAACTCGGTACGGGATGGGTCGGGACAGTACGGGACGAGCCGGTATGGGACAAGTCGGTCCAGGATGAATCAGAACGGGACGGGTGTGTACGGGACGGGTGGGTACGGGACGGGTCGGTATGGGACGGGTCGGTACGGGACGACTATGTACGGAACGGGTCGGGACGATTTGGTGTGGGACTAGTCGTGTGAGACGAGCCGATTTGGGACGAGTCAGTTTGGGACAAGCCATGTGGGATGAGTTGGGTTGGGACGAGCCGGTACTGGACGGGCTGGCATGGGTCAGTACAGGTCAGTATGAGATGAGTTCGTAGGAGAAGAGGTCTACAGGACGTACAGGACGAGCCCATACGGGATGGGCCAGGCCAGTACGGGACTAGTCGGTTTGGAACGAGTTGGCTTGGGACAAGTCAGTACGGTACAAGTCGGTACGGGATGGTGTGGGACGAGCTGGTACGGAACAAGTCGGTACAAGAAGTGTCAATAAAGGACAAGTCGGTGTGGGACGAGTCGGTGTAGGACGAGTCTGCACGGGACGGGAAGGTACGGAACGGGTCGGGATGAGCAAGTATGGGACGAGCCATTAGGAGACGGGTCAGTATGAGACAAGTCAGTACGGGATGGGTCAGTACAGAACGAGTTGGTACAGGACGAGTCGGTACGGGCCAAGTCGGTACGGTACGGGTCAGTACAGGACAAGTCAGTATGGGATTAGTTGGTGCTGGACGAGTCAGTATGGAACGAGTCGGAACAGGACGGGTTGGTACAGGACGAGTCAGTACCAGACGACATGGTGCGGGACGAGTTGGTGCAGGACAAGTCAGTACAAGAAGTGTCAGTAAGGGACGAGTCGGTGTGTGTCGAGTCGGTTTGGGACGAGTCGTGTGGGACAAGTCAGTATGGGATGAGTCGGCTCTGACCAAAGGACGCCATCAGGGTTTCACCAACTTCTGGATGTCCTCAAAGTGAGACACGGCTTTACAGGAACACTCTGGTTTAATCAAAGACTCGTCAGGAGCTTTCAGGTCTTTCTCCTGACCTTTATGGTGTTAAAGGGTATTTGGTGCTCTGATTAATGACGTCTTGGTGTCTCACCTCCCCCCAGGCTCCCTGCCGGTCTCTCTGCTCGGGGCTGCTGCAGTGAGACAGCTGCTGGATCACGTTGCTGACGGCAAGACTGCTGCGACCAGGAGACAGGTCCTCCTCCTCCACCTGCAGCCAGCCCAGGGAGCGCACCGCGAAGCACTGGAGACAGGGCGGGTGGGGGCAGGGGAAATGGGCAGGGGGAGATGGACAGCAGGAGACGGCAGGTGGAGACAGGCCGAGTCGATGGGGATAGAGACAGGCAGGTGGAGACGGTCGGGTGGAAACGGACGGGGGGAGACGGGCATGTGGAGACATGCGGGTGGAGACAGGTGGGTGAAAACGGGTGGAGCCAGGTGGGTGGAGACAAAAGGTGAAAGGCAGGTGGAGACAAAGAGGTGGATAAGGTGGGTGGAGCACAGGGGTGGAGGCAGGCGGTTGGAGACAGATGGGTGGAAATAGGTGAGTGGAGACAGAGGGGTGAAGGCAGGCGGGTGGAGACAGGTGGATACAGGTGGATGGAGACAGATGGGTGGAGGCAGGCGGGTGGAGACAGGTGGATACAGGTGGATGGAGAAAGATGGGTGGAGGCAGGCGGGTGGAGACAGGTGGGTGGAAATACATGGGTGGAGATAGATGGAGGTGGAGACAAGGACAGAGGGGGTGGGTGAAAACAGAAACCAGGACACAGAGGGAGATTAAATCAGATTAATACTCTATAAAAAAATGAGAGAGAGAGAGAGAGAGAAAAAGAGAGAGAGAGTGAGAGAGAGAGTGAGAGAGAGATTAGAGCAGATTAGAGCAACAGAATGAATCCTGATCCTTGTTTTCTCTCTGAAACATGAACACGACAGTTCTGTTAAAATGCCGCAGGTCCGGGTTTGGCCACTTGGGGCAAGGTTCGACCATGTTCAACATGATGAACATGTTCTACATGTTCTATGTGTTATATATGTTCTATATGTTCTTCATGTTCTACATGTTCTACATGTTCCAGATGTTCTATATGGTCTATGTCTAACATGTTCTACATGTTCTATATATTCTACATGTGAAACATGTTCTATAAGTTCCAGATGTTCTATATGTCCTATGTCTAACATGTTTCACTATGTTCTATATATTCTACATGTTCATACATGTTCAATATATTCCACATGTTCAACATGTTCTATAAGTTCCAGATGTTCTATATGCCTGCACATGTTCCACATGTTTCTATATATGCTCCATTTGTTCTACATGTTCAATATGTTCCTCATGTTCAACATGTTCTATAAGTTCCACATGTTCTATATCCTATGCTACATGTTTCACATGTTCTATATGTTCTATTTATTCTACATGCTCGACATGTTCTACGTTTTATGTTCCACATGTTCCATATACTACATGTTTTACATGGTCTATATGTTGTACATGCTCGACATGTTCTAGATATTCAACATGTTCTATATGTTTTACATGTTCGATGTGTTCTAAATGTTCTAGTTGTTCAACATGTTCTACATCTTCAACATGTTCTATATGTTCTACATTTTCTACTTGTTCTACATGTTCTATATGTTCTACATGTTCTTCATGTTCAATGTGTTCTACATATCCACATGTTCAATAAGTTCTATATGCTAAACATGTTCCACAATGTCTATATGTTCTACATATTCTATGTTCAAAATGTTCTACATTTTCCACTTGTTCCACATGTTCTGTTTTCTACAAGTTCTGTATGTTCCACATGTTCTATATGTTCTCCATGTTCCACATGTTATAGATGTTCTATATGTTCTCCACGTTCCACATGTTCTATATGTTCTACGTGTTCTGCATGTTTAGTATGTTCTACATGTTCCACATGACCTACATGCTCTCTATATTCTACATGTTCTATATTTTCTTTATCTCCGATATGTTCTATATGTTCCACATATTCTATATGTTCTACATGTTCTACATGTTCTACATTTTTCCATCATTTTTCCAACATCTCAACAAAATCTTTGTCCCTCATATATATCACTAATAAAATATATATCACTGATCAAATTTTCACTCTTCGTGTTGATGATGAGCTTTTCAACTGCTGAGAAATCAGAAATGTCATCAGAATAAAACTCGATAACCTGCAGTCGTGGATTTACTGACTGGGTAACACGCCACGACTGATGAATATCATTCACGTTCCCAGCTAGTAATAAAAACTTTATTTCAGGTTTAGACTGAACCAAAAACATTCTGTGAAGATTTCATCAACTCAGTCAGAAAATTAACCGTTGGAAAAAAAAAAAAAACTCTATTTGGAAAGAAATTATGAACATGTTTGTTTGTTTGTTGGGGATAAATGTCGAATAAAGTCTTACAAATAAATTCATTAATGGTATCTTACCTTTGAGTCAGGGTCGTGGTTGGTCAGGTAATCTTCATGCCAGGAAGTCCTGAGAGACAAGAGCATTCATATCAAACCCAAACACGCCGCAGTGATGTGGGTCCTCATAATGCTGCAGGATAACAGCCACGTCTTCCTGTGTTTATGAGGACCACCTGACCTCCACACCGAAGGCATCGCTGCGTCATCAGTGCCAGGAGCAATGAGGGACTTTAGATCAGGGACATCACCAACAAGTCCTCCCCATCATTTCCTCTGACAGTCGTAGAGACATTTTAATGACTTTAAAAAGAGACCTGGAGGTTCTGGTGTTATCTGCACTTTTACATCACAGAAGTAACATTATTAGATGTTTCTCCTGGGGGACGTCCAGCATCCCCAGAGCAACATACAGTGTCCCCGCTGACGTCCCCACATAAAGGACTTCATTATTTGTGGGGACATTTGTGGGGATGGTTATGCATCATGTGGACATGTCTTCATGGTGCAGACATGTCTACATGACGGACACGTCTCTGTACTGCAGGATCCTCTCCGGGTTTCTTTTAGAACCGGATTTAATTCTGCAGAAGGAGGCAGAGATTTGGGGGAAAACATGCCAAGGAGAGACCGTGAGGGGTACCTGTCCTCTGGAGGTCCATCTGTCTTCTTGTCAGGGCTTTCTGCTCCTACGTCCTCCTGCTAAAACACCACAGAAGAAGAGTCTTTGCTGGACCAGACTAACCGGTTAACCTGCTTAACCAGGTTGACGTGTTCTCACCTGTGTTTCCAGCGGCGGCGGCTTCCCAGTCAGGCGGGGGTGCTGCCACTGAGTGGCGCCGGTGGGGACGTGCCAGTAGTACGTTCCTGTGGAGTCTTTAATGGTTCTCCAGCCGGAGGGGAGATCTGGATCCAAGAGGAGGTTCTGGTCGGTCCAGATGTTGTCTAGAAGGACACAGACACAGTGAACGGACATCCTCCTGTCAAGAAACAAGTTTCTGTTCGCCCTCCCTGCAGGCTACACAGGTTACTATAGCAACAACATGAGGTGGTCAAGGTTTTCAGAAACGTGCGTGATCAGGAACGTGGCATGATCACGAACGGTGGCATGATTAGGAACATGGCGTGATCAGGAACGTGGCGTGATAAGGAACTTGTTGTGATAAGGAACGTGGCATGATCAGGAACGTGGTGTGATCAAGAACGTGGCGTGATTATGAACGTGACGTGATCAGGACCGCCGCATGATCAGGAACGTGGTGTGATCAGGAACGTGGCGTGATAAGAACGTGGCGTGATCAGGAACATGGTGTGATCACGAATGTGGTGTGATCAGGAATGTGGTGTGATCAGGAACATGGGTGAGCGTGATCAGGAATGGTGTGATCAGGAATGTGGCGTGATCAGGAACGTGGCGTGATCAGGAACGTGGCGTGATCAGGAACGTGGTGGAGCGTGATCAGGAACGTGGCTTGATCAGGAACGGAGGGAACGTGGCGTGATCAGGAACGTGGCGTGATCAGGAACGTGGCGTGATCAGGAACGTGGCGTGATCAAGAACGTGGCGTGATCAGGAACGTGGCGTGATCAGGAACGTGGCGTGATCAGTGACGTGGTGTGATCAGGAACGTGGCGTGATCAGGAACGTGGCGTGATCAGGAACGTGGCGTGATCAGGAACGTGGCGTGATCAGGAACGTGGTGTGATCAGGAACGTGGCGTGATCAGGAACGTGGCGTGATAAGGAACTTGTTGTGATAAGGAACGTGGCATGATCAGGAACGTGGTGTGATCAAGAACGTGGCGTGATTATGAACGTGACGTGATCAGGACCGCCGCATGATCAGGAACGTGGTGTGATCAGGAACGTGGCGTGATCAAGAACGTGGCGTGATCAGGAACATGGTGTGATCACGAACGTGGTGTGATCAGGAACGTGGTGTGATCAGGAACATGGTGTGAGCGTGATCAGGAACGTGGTGTGATCATGAATGTGACGTGATCAGGAACGTGGCGTGATCAGGAACATGGCGTGATCAGGAACATGGTGTGAGCGTGATCAGGAACGTGGCTTGATCAGGAACGTGAGGAACGTGGCGTGATCAGGAACGTGGCGTGATCAGGAACGTGGCGTGATCAGGAACGTGGCGTGATCAAGAACGTGGCGTGATCAGGAACGTGGCGTGATCAGGAACGTGGCGTGATCAGTGACGTGGTGTGATCAGGAACGTGGCGTGATCAGGAACGTGGCGTGATCAGGAACGTGGTGTGATCAGGAACGTGGCGTGATCAGGAACGTGGTGTGATCAGGAACGTGGCGTGATCAGGAACGTGGTGTGATCATGAATGTGATGTGATCAGGACGTGGCGTGATCAGGAACGTGGCGTGATCAGGAAATGGTGTGAGCGTGATCAGGGCGTGGTGTGATCAGGACATGGGTGGCGTGATCAGGAACGTGGCTTGATCAGGAACATGGTGTGAGCGTGATCAGGAACGTGGTGTGATCAGGAACGTGGCGTGATCAGGAACGTGGTGTGATCATGAATGTGATGTGATCAGGAACGTGGCGTGATCAGGAACGTGGCGTGATCAGGAACGTGGCGTGATCAGGAACGTGGCTTGATCAGGAACGTGGTTTGATCAGGAACGTGAGGAACGTGGCGTGATCAGGAACGTGGCGTGATCAGGAACGTGGCGTGATCAGGAACGTGGCGTGATCAAGAACGTGGCGTGATCAGGAACGTGGCGTGATCAGGGACGTGGCGTGATCAGGAACGTGGCGTGATCAGGAACGTGGTGTGATCAGGAACGTGGCGTGATCAGGAACGTGGTGTGATCAGGAACGTGGCGTGATCAGGAACGTGGTGTGATCATGAATGTGATGTGATCAGGAACGTGGCGTGATCAGGAACGTGGCGTGATCAGGAACATGGTGTGAGCGTGATCAGGAACGTGGCGTGATCAGGAACATGGTGTGAGCGTGATCAGGAACGTGGCGTGATCAGGAACATGGTGTGAGCGTGATCAGGAACGTGGCTTGATCAGGAACGTGGCGTGATCAGGAACATGGTGTGAGCGTGATCAGGAACGTGGCGTGATCAGGAACGTGGCGTGATCAGGAACATGGTGTGAGCGTGATCAGGAACGTGGCGTGATCAGGAACATGGTGTGAGCGTGATCAGGAACGTGGCGTGATCAGGAACGTGGCGTGATCAGGAACATGGTGTGAGCGTGATCAGGAACGTGGCGTGATCAGGAACATGGTGTGAGCGTGATCAGGAACGTGGCTTGATCAGGAACATGGTGTGAGCGTGATCAGGAACGTGGCTTGATCAGGAACATGGTGTGAGCGTGATCAGGAACGTGGCTTGATCAGGAACGTGAGGAACGTGGCGTGATCAGGAACGTGGCGTGATCAGGAACGTGGCGTGATCAGGAACGTGGTGTGATCAGGAACGTGGTGTGATCAGGAACGTGGCGTGATCAGGAACGTGGTGTGATCAGGAACGTGGTGTAATCAGGAACGTGGTGTGATCAGGAACGTGGCGTGATCAGGAACGTGGCGTGATCAGGAACGTGGTGTGATCAGGAACGTGGTGTGATCAGGAACGTGGCGTGATCAGGAACGTGGCGTGATCAGGAACGTGGCGTGATCAGGAACGTGGTGTGATCAGGAATGTGGCGTGATCAGGAACATGGCATGATCATGAATGTGACGTGATCAGGAACGTGGCGTGATCAGGAACATGGTGTGAGCATGATCAGGAACATGGCATGATCATGAATGTAATGTGATCAGGAACGTGGTGTGATCAGGAACATGGCGTGATCAGGAACGTGGCGTGATCAGGAACGTGGCGTGATCAGGAACGTGGCGTGATCAGGAACGTGGCGTGATCGAGGTCCTGTCCAATCAGCTGCTTCCTGTAGATGATGTAACAGGATATCGTCTCTGGGGGAAAATCGATGCTGGTCTCCAGATCCCGTCTCTCCTGCAGGCCAAGGTGACCCTTCTCCTCCTCCTCCTCCTCCTCCTCTTCCTCGCTGACACGTGAAAACCGTCCATCCGTGTGCAGGGGACACCCTCACTAAGGACGCTGCGCACACATCATGAGGACATTCAAACGAGGATGGTGGGACGGTGACGTGTCCCCCTGACTGGCGGCGTGCCAGCAGCTGAGTCTTCTCTGAGCTGTCTGTCTCTGGGACGTAGCGGAGGACAGGAGTACAGGAAGACAGGAGGCCAGGAAAACTAAGAGGAGGTGAAACTGAGACGTCTGAATAATGAATGAAGCTTCGGACCAAACGGCTGAATCAGCTGATTAAAGGACATGAGCAGAGAAAACCGGCCAGGACCGGTTCCAGACAGCAAATCTCAGCCAGATCTTTGTCCTCATCGTCTATCCACTGTTACAGAGGACCATAAAATAAATCAGGGAATGTCCTTGCTGTCCTGAGGACATCTGCTTTCAGAGGACATGTCTGATGTGAGCTGGAGGACACAAGATGGTCCTTGGGACGTTTTCAGACAGCAGATTGTCCAACACATGAGGATGTAGAAGGACGCGGCAGAGGACGTTCCATCTGCAGGACACGGTTGCTGCAGAGGACGGTCCATCTGAGGGACACAGATGCTGCAGAGGACGGTTCATCTGAAGGACACGGACGCTGCTGAAGATGGTTCATCTGAAGGACATGGACGCTGCAGAGGACAGTCCATCTGAAGGACATGGACGCTGAGGAGGACAGTCCATCTAAAGGACACGGACGCTGCAGAGGACGTCCGTCTGAAGTATAAGGACACTGCAGAGGACACTGCACAGGATGGTCCATCTGAAGGACAAGGACACTGCAGAGGACACTGCACAGGACGGTCCATCTGAAGGACAAGGACGCTGCAGACGATGCTGCAGAGGAGACTGCACAGGACGGTCCATCTGAAGGACATGGACGCTGCAGAGGACAGTCCATCTGAAGGACATGGACGCTGCAGAGGACAGTCCATCTAAAGGACACGGACGCTGCAGAGGACGTCCGTCTTAGGGATATTGATGCTGCAGAAGACACTGCACAGGACAGTCCATCTAAAGGACTTGGACACTGCACAGGATGGTCCATCTGAAGGACATGGACGCTGCAGAGGACACTGCACAGGACGGTCCATCTAAAGGACATGGACACTGCAGAGGACGTCCGTCTTAGGGGTATTTATGCCCGGAAGACACTGCACAGGATGGTCCATCTGAAGGACATGGATGCTTCAGAGGACTGTCTATCTGAGGGACATGGACGCTGCAGAGGACAGTCGACTGGGGTCTATATTAGTGGAGATCGGATCGATATAAATATCAATAATATCGATACAGTATCTGTATCGATATTGATTAGTGCGATTACATAAATACTTCAGTGTAAGTCTTGAAAACTACCAGAATCTTCATAAACATGGAAGATAAAGTGGTTTCTGGTGGATCTGGTTCTGACTCTAACCCATAATCCTCCAACCAGCTTCTCACTGAGATAAATCCAGATGTTTTAACGGCTCCAATGATGAGGGCCGTAACTGACGATGAGGTAGCCGAGATATTTACCTCCACCCATAACTATCTATGAGGTAGCTGAGGTATTTATCGTGGGCAATAACTAGCGATAAGAGCAGGACAATTAATCGAATTTTGATCGTGATTTCAATTTTGTCTTCTTACGATCATAAAAAAACTGTAATCAAAGAAAAACGATAAATGTTGAGTGTAAGCAAATGCTACATGTTATTTTTATTCATCACTGAAGCCAGAAGATTCCTGCAGTGAACAGACGGGTGGAGTTATCGGAGGCAAACTGGGAGTATAGAACAGGAATGCATGTAGACTGGGTATTCGGTTTTTATTACTACTATTATTATTATTATTTTACTCCTTTACTTTTTTTCCATTTTTTTCAAATATTTGTGGTTGAGTTTTGGTGGTTCAATAAACCCTTTTTTTAAAATCATAAATAATTGTGTATATCAATCGTGATTTCAATATCAATCATAATAATCCGGATTATTATTTTTTCCATAACCGTACAGCCCTACCGCTATGCTACCCACTCCCCTCAAGTGTTGTTCATGTGTTAATGAGTTAAAATAGTGTTTAGATTCCAGAAAATAATCTCTTTGCTTAAATCTGATCATTTGACGGTTATATTAAAAAGTATTGTATTGATATTGACAATACTAGCTCGTCGTTTACTTGGTATCAGACTGATACCAAATCTTGCAGTATCACACACCCCTAGTCTATGTGGGGAGGGAGGGATGAGGTTTCATGCTTTTATTGTGTTGTTTTTGTTTGTTTGTTGTGCTTTCTTTGTATGAAAAGTGCTGTGTAAATAGAGCAGTGGTGTCCAAAGTCAGTCCTCAAGGGTTGCTGTCCTTACGGTTTTCCATGCGTCCTTGCACCAGCACACCTGACTTAAATTAAATGAATTTGAGTCAGGTGTGTGTTGGAGAAGGGAGACATGGAAAACCTGCAGGATTGTGGCCCTCGAGGACCGGAGCTGGACACCCCTGAAATAGTTTAATTTGACTGCACTTGATTTGATCATCAGCAGTGTCTCAGGCAGGGTAGTCTGTAACTGTTGGTGGGGTGTCGGCTGGGCTGGGGACCCTCCAGGGACCAGCTAGACCCACTGAGACTTGGCTCATGGTAGCAGTTTCTCAGTTCGCGCTAAACGCCCGTTTACGCTCCCAGACTAACGCAGAAGTAGAAACAGCAACAGCAATGATCCCTGGCTGCAACACTTCAACATTTTAGTACTTTTAACAACTGCTAAACTGAGTGTACTACATGTTCTAGTACTTTAACTCTAAAATGATTCTGTCCACATTTAATATCTGCCCATCAGAGGCAGCTGAGAGTTTCAGTTTCAGTCTGGTCAGAGGCAAATATCTGCTGCTGGAGGCCCACGATGCTTCCTGCAGCCTGGGAGGGGGAGGGGTCTGTGAGGGGAGGGGCCTGGGCTGATAATGCAAACTGCAGTTACGTGTGTTACTTGTTTTAACGTGTTAATTTTGTTGTAATTAGTGTTTCAAAGTCCCATACATGTTGGGGTTTAGATATTTAGTTTGGTCCCTGCAGTAACTGTCTTCACTCTCAGTCACTGCCAGATTCTCTGCTGACCTTCTCCTGTAGTTTCATCCAGGACTGCTGCCTGCCTGCCTTGCTTGGGATCTTTGGACTTTTTTGGGTAATATTTGCTCTGTCCTGTGAGCAATAAAATATCTTTTGCGCAAACCCATATGTACAGTCGTCCTAAAAATCATTCATACCTTTAAATTAAAGATGGAAAAAAACTGACAGTGAAATAAGATGAGATTGACAAAAGTAATATTAAATAAAAAATTCTATGAAAATTATGACATTTATTTTGAATTGTGGTTCAAGAGAAATATTAAAAAAAAAATAATAAAACAAGTAAACAAGCATGATGGGGCTCTAAAGCTAAAATGTTGTTGAGCAAAACTTGAGCACACTGTAACGTCCAATGAGACGTCTGCACCTGTTCACAGGTATGTTGGTCCACTGTTCATCATGAATGTGCTCTAATGTGTCTGGGACAATTCTGTTTTTTTAAATATTATTTCCAACCACAATTCAAAAGCAATGTTTTTTTTCACTGAACTATAATTTTGTAAAATTTTATTTATTATTAGTTTCTTGTTATTTGAATTTCTATTGTGAAATTAACATTTCTTCAGTTGGAGGGTATGAATAATTTTGAGGACTGTACATATGTTTATTAGGGGTGTGGTCCCTGTAAACCTGCGGTAGAAGGAAAAAAAGGAAAGCCCAAAAGAAAAAGCCCAAAAGGGGAACACGACCCTTGAATAAGTAGACCACGGACCCCTTGAACCTGCAGTAGGCCTCGGTCCCCATAAACCTGTAGTAGGCTGGTATTCCACGGTACCCTTGAACCCACAGTAGGCCACGGTCCCTGTAAACCTGTGGTAGGCTATGTCCCCTTGAATCTGCAGTAGGTCACGGTCCCCTTAAACCTGCGGTAGGCCGCGGTCCCCTTGAATCTGCGGTAGGCTGTGGTCCCCATAAACCTGTAGTAGGCCATGTTCCTTAAACCTGCGGTTGGTCATGGTCCTCTTGAACCTGCGGTAGGTCACGGTCCCCTTGGACCTGCGGTAGGCTGCGGTCCCCGTAAACCTGCAGTAGGCCATGGTCCTTGAATCTGCGGTAGGTCACGGTCCCCTTGAACCTGCAGTAGACCTTGGTCCCCTTGAACCTACAGTAGGCAGGTGTCCCCAGAAAACCTGTTGTAGGCCAAGGTCCCCTTGAACCTGCAGTAGGCCCCGGTCCCGTGAAGTTGCGGTAGGGGTGAACGTGTGTGTGTCTTACCGTCATAGTTGACGATGATGATGGCTAACATGTAATCTTTGCCCATCATGGCTCCACCCTCCAGACCCAGCTCCAGTCAGCTGATGGACACTCGGAGGCCCAGAGGACGGATGCAGCAGCCCCCTCCGGCCTCTCTCTCCCCGTCTGCCTGTATGTGTGGGTGTCTCTTGTCCCTCCGTCTGCCCAGCTTTCTGATGGTACCATCAGTCTTTCTGTCCTCCGTTGTTTAGTTTCCGTCTCTTCCTCCTCTCTGCCTCTCCTCTGATGAAGGATGCTGTTCCCTCCTCCTCCTCTCCTCCCTCCCTCTCTCCTCCTCCTCCTGCTGATGTCACCACTCTCCTCCCTCTCTGGCTCCCTGCCTCGCTCGGTCTGCTCTCTCTCTCTCTCTCTCTCTCCACACACACACACACACACACACACATGAAGGAATGTTTGATCATGTGTTGATTTTGTTTATTTTCAGGGTGAAACCAGAAAAACGAGTTTGAACCGTGATGATGAGACATTGTCCTGATGACATCACACCGACTCACACCAGACGTGTGCGGAAACTTTTAAAGAGACAGGAAGTGATGAAGCTGAAAACTACCACAGGAAGTAGCAGAAGTGGTCCTTTCAAAGTAAAAGCTGAAGATAATGACAGCATGAGGAGACAGCGCTCCTCATGTTAGTTCAGCCGTAATTTTCTCCTAAAAATGAGAATTATTTATCAGATTTTTCAGGAAAAATCAGTCTTCTCTGGTTTTGTGGCCGGATACTATGAACCACTTCTACTACTTTTGTTTATTTTTGCTATTTATTTCATTTGGGGTGTTTTGCTCTTATTTATGCATACCTATGTGTGTTTCTTAGTCCAAACATGTCATTAAAATCCAAAATACTACAATCAAAATGCAGTAAAATAAGATAATGAAAACAAATATTTTCTTAATTTATGGAAAAATGTTCTACTGGGAATAAACATGTTGATTAGATGTGGGAATAACCGTATCTGCTCGGTTTTTCATTGCACTCAGACTGTTTTGGAGGTTGAGTTTGATTTTAAATGGCAACTTAGCTAAACAGAATCAGATGATCCAGCTTATTCACCTGCATAGATGGATTTCAGCTTCATGTTAAGATGCTTCTCTGCAACCTGAATAACCTCACCAGCTTAAATCAGGTTAGTCCGGCTCTGAACTGGTTTTCCAGGAGCCCTGTCCTCCTTTGCACCCTCTCTGATCCTGTTCTGGCCCGGTTCTAGCCATCCTCTGGTTTCTCTCGCAGAGAAAAGACAATGTAGATTTTACAGGAGGCAAAGATCAGCTGCTCTTATTTTGACATTCTGACCGGATGTTAGGTTGTTTACTGTTTACTTGACGTGGTTCCTGTCCCTCTGGGTAAACACACGGCGTCATGTTTACAGCAGGACTTTGTAAAGGACGTGTTGAAATGAAATGCTGAGTTAAACCGAACTTCGGCTGGAAACTTGGCAGCTTTAGCCTAGCCTAGCCGTTAGCTTAGTCGGCCTCCGACCGCGAAGAAGAAGCAGCGGCTGTCCAACATGGAGGACATGTACGTCAAACCCGGTAAGTTGTCTTCGCCCTGCGGCTCCTAACCTAAACTCAGGACCGAACCAGCCGAACCGGACCGTTGTTACGCGTTAGTTACGAGGCTAGCTGAGCGCTGCTAACCGCCATTAAAGACGTGACGTAGCGGATAAAACAACCGACTCTGTCAACAAAGATCGTCTATTTTCTGAATCATTTAAGCTTTATCTTGGTTGCTGGCCTCATCTATCAGTTCTGATGACGCTGATGCTGTTTGATCATCTGCTTTGACGTCATCGATATGACATGATTGATATCCATTATTGTTTCCTCATCTGGTTGTTTTAAAACAGCTCGTGACGTGTTGTTGTTTTCCTGGTTTAGAAAATGAACCAAAAATGTTGATCCAGTAAAGGTTTCTCTTGAGAGTTAATCAATAATCAATAGTTTGTTCTCAAAAGCATCTTTTTATGAAACTGTCTCTGTTGCCAAGGCAACCAGGAGCGGGGCTGGAACGACCCCCCTCAGCTGTCTTATGGCCTCCAGATGGCGCGCGGGCCTCAGAGGAACCTCCTGAACAAGAGAGCGGCCCCAGGTATGAAACAGCTGATACACCTGATCGCCTTTGATCACCTGGATGCCTCAAACATCTTGTCTCTGATTGGTCCTCAGGAGTCGGAGTCCCGCCTACAGCCCCTCCATCCTCCAACCCGCTCCTCCCTCCTCCATGTGGCAAAGGCCCGCCCCCTCTCCATCCAGGTGTGGGGCAGCAGGTCAAACTAGAAACAAACTCCAGTTGTCATGACAACAGGCCTGACTGACACCTTTAATGACATCTCTGCAGTTCATCCTCCACCTGATGGAGTGGCCACACCTCATCCTGCTGTGGGACCAATAAGAAGCCAGAGAGAGGCGGACAGCAGCCAATCAGAGCCTGATGTGGAGGCGGTGATGTCAGCGCTGAACGGAGCGCTGAACGCCTGCAGGAAGTCAGTGAAGGTGAGTTTAGATGCTCCACCACGGCAGCAGGGCGCGTCCAGCAGGGCGCATCCAACAGGGGGGCATCCAGCAGGGGGACGTCCAGCAGGGGGGCGTCCAGCAGGGGGGCGTCCAGCAGGGGGCCGTCCAGCAGGGCGCGTCTAGCAGGGGGCCGTCCAGCAGGGGGCGTCCAGCAGGGCGCGTCTAGCAGGAAGACGTCCAGCAGGGCGCGTCTAGCAGGGGGCGTCCAGCAGGGCGCGTCTAGCAGGAAGACGTCCAGCAGGGCGCGTCCAGCAGGGGGCGTCCAGCAGGGCGCGTCCAGCAGGGGGTGTCCAACAGGGGGCATTCAGCAGGGGGCGTCCAGCAGGGAGCGTCCAGCAGGGCGCGTCCAGCAGGGGGCATTCAGCAGGGGGCGTCCAGCAGGGGGACGTCCAGCAGGGTGCGTCCAACAAGGGGCATTCAACAGAGTGCGTCCAGCAGGGGGCATCCAACAGGGGGCATCCAGCAGGGCACGTCCAGTGGGGGGCAACGCCGTGGTGCATCCTCTGTCTGGCATAACAACGCCTTTACTGTTACTGGAAGATGAAACGTTACCGTAAATCCTCTAATAGTGACCTCTGTTCTATTACAAACTGTCCCTCCATTAGGTGTTGAGAAAAGTAAATAATTTCCGTCCCTCTAATTAGGCCTGCACGATTTTGATAAAAAACCTAATTGCTTTTTTTCTGACAAATATTGCGAATGCGATTCCATTTGCGATTTTTGCATTTGATACCAATAAATGCATAAAACTACAATTATGCATGAAAGAAGTAATTTTTTTTACAACATAGTATTGGACAAGTTGACACACATGACATTAAACAGTAATCTTCTTTAAAAACAGTCATATGGGCAGCATCCTTCTGCTTCTGTCTGACGTTAAACCTGAGAATTTCTAATAAAAACTAGTGCTGGAGGTTGTTCAGTATTCATGATTACTGAAAAAGTGATTAGTTACTAACTAATTCCTTCTCCAAAAGGTAACAGCGTTTATAACACAGTTACAGCTTTGTAAAAATAAATAATTACTTGGAAAAGTAATTATTTATTTCTGTAACTTTTTCACATTTCCTTGACTTAACTTGAAATGAATCTCTATGTTGAATTATTCCTGATAAAAGTGATATAAGTTCTCACTGATGAACGAAATGGAAACTTAAAGAAAAGATTACTATGGACAGTCGGCAGAGTTCCTACGCGTCCTGGAAAACCTGGAAAATGATTAAACATTTTTCCGGTCATGGAAAACACATGGAAAATGAGAAAAAGAGTAAAATGTCCTGGAAAAGATTGAGTTGTCCTGGAAATATTTTTTTCCTCATTCCGCTTCGTCGCAGCTTCGCTGCCATTTGGTCAAAATTTCGCCGCCGTTCCGTTGCAGCTTTATCGCCGTTTCGTCACCATTTTGTCACAGCTTCACCGCAGCTTTGTCACCATTTCGTCGCAGCTATGTCGCAGCTTTGTTGCTGCAGCTTTGTCGCCATTTTGTTACCATTTCGTCGTAGCTTCGTCACCATTTTGTTGCAGCTTCATCGCTGTTTCATCACCATTTCGTCGCAGCGTTGTCACCATTTCGTCAGCATTTCGCCGCAGCTTTGCCACCATTTCATCACCATTTTGTCGCAGCTTTGTCGCCGTTTTGTTTCAGCTTCATCACCGTTTCGTTACCATTTCGTCGCAGCTTTGTCCCAATTTCGTCGCAACTTCGTTGCTGTTTTGTCGCCATTTTTTAACAGCTCTGTTGCCGTTTTGTCGCAGCTTCGTCGCTGTTGTGTCACAGTTTCGTTGCCGTTTCGTCACTGTTTCGTCTCTGCTTCATCTCTGCTTCGTCGCTGCAGCTGGAAAAGTCCTGAAAATGTCCTGGAAAAGTCCTGGAAAACAACTTCTAGAAAAGATTCAGAACCCTGGTCGGACTGATGGATGTCTGAGAGGAGCTTCAGGTCTGCGTGGTTTCAACGGCTTCCAGCCGACATGTATTCACCTTATTTTGGAGACTTGCAAGGGCGGCGCCATTTGACTTCTGCTTGTGTTGACATTTCCGGTTATTCGCATCCATAGCGATTTCCACCAGCGTGCCACTCACATGAAACAGTTCTTTAACCACGACTACGATAATTTCTACCGTTAGAAGGCGTTGCAACTGGAGAAAGAGGCGTGAGATCCTACAACACATTTGTATCGATCACAGCAAAAAAAGGACCGAATATTGCGGGCTGCTGTTAGGGTTGCTATCTCCCTGTAAATACAATAATGACCCACCCCCCCCCCCCCCCCCCCCCTCCCTCCCTCCTCCTGCTTGAATCATTTATCTTATAAAATAACTCTCCTTTTTTCTCACAGTGTCTATTTTACTTCAAACTAAATATTTTAGTATCGGCTGGTCTTCGTAACATCGCCTCTGCAGCATCCTGATGTCAGTCTGCTGACATGTCAGCTGATCTCAGCGATATATTATGATGTTCATACTAGCTCATACCTCCAAGCCGAACTCATGCAGATTTATTTTGTAGCATTTATTTATTTCATTACTTATCGTAACTTTGCGAGACCCTGATAGATTTGGCAGTCAAGCTTCTTCCCAACTAAGTCGCTGCATCTCGCTACATTGACGACCGTGTTTTTCTATGTTACTGACGAGCTGCAGTTGGCGACCGGAAATGTCAACACGTTCCGGAAGATGAGGACTTTTAGAAGTGGGCGGGGCAAAATAAGGTGAATAAAAAAAACCACGTAGTTTCTGATGAACATTTCTCATCACGTTGTTTTATCTCTGAGGGAAAATTGATGTTTGTGACTACAGTTTATAATTCTTCCCGTTTTCTCAGGAGTCACCGTTGCTGCGTCTCTAGTGTGTGTGTGTGTGTGTGTGTGTGTGAACGTGCAGTGTTTGTTGTTAGCTGCTGACTACAGCCGGTGCATACAAGCTTGTTTTCCATCACCATTTCTGATTGGTCAGCAAGCCAGAAATTCAGGGCTCGACTGGATAGTTTTTTCACAAAAACAGGAAGTACGTAACGGTTGGGAATCTTGTCTTCCTGTGAGGACCAGACTTCAGTCAAACGTCAAAAATGGATCATGTTTCCACTCTGGATTTTACATTTGAGCCCGTTTACTCGACTGCCACGATCTGAAGAACCAGAAGTTTTGCCTGCATTGTTTCCATCATGTGACCAACGATGCATCGTTTGTCATCTGCACGTGTCGAGCTGCACCCTGGATTTTAAAGAGAGGGAGTTTGTACCATATACCAAGCTTTAAATGTAATTCAATCACGTCTGAAACCAAATGTCTTTAGAGGAGGTTTTGATAGCGATTATTCATCATTACTGATATCAGAAAGCATCAGATTAGAATGAAATTTGATAACATTGAGAGGAAATAAAATGTGACCATGCAGGTGTTATTAATGCATCCAGTACGTGCATAATGTCTGCAAATTAACGTATTAATGTCCAAAATTAACGCCTCTGCTGAAATAATGCTTTTTCTTTTCTTTTCTAAGATTACACATATAGGTTTGGTCAAACTATTTAACATGCTTCTGTTGTAGCTTTGAGTAACATGCATGTATTATTCTAGTACAGCTGTGGGTTACCACATATGTTATAATGAGAGGCTGAGACGAGGCAGTTCGGGTCCAGCGATCTTTTACTGGACCCGAACTGCCTCGTCTCAGCCTCTTATTATAACATACGTGAGAACATGAATCCACGGCTACAAAGCTGCATCATGCTGCTGTTCAACACGTCCACCATGAAGATCCACAGATGACAGCAGCCACGACTTCACACAACACAGTTAAACTATCTCCATGCATGCACGGACAAAAATACAAAACTCTTTTCTCTACTTTAACACTGATATTTGAAAATAGTAACTCAGGACTGAGGCAAGAGATGAGGACATTATTTAATTTATTAGTATAGTAGTATTTTCTGTACGCTTACAATGGGGCGGGGGGTGGGGAGCTATCAGTAAAAAAGGGAGAGGGGGGGAACCGGGAGGGTCGGGAGTCTGGGGAGGGAAAAGAGAGAGAAAAAAAAAATCCACATATACCTAAGGGGAGAAAAAAAAAAAAATAAATAGAAAGGGGGGGGGGAGGGGGGAGGGGAGAGAAAAAGGGGAGAAAAGAAAACCCAAGGGAAGGAGGGAAATTGCACCCCCCCCGGGGGGAAAAGCCTTCGGGGGGGGGCAACCGATTTATTTATTTTATTTTATTTTTGCTCTCTGACAGTATCAAATGTTTACAGCAGGGATCGATGCGGTCACATGCAGTATAACCGTCTGTGCTCACGGCTGTCGTGTCAAAATGACTCAGCGTTTTATGACACTTTGTTTTTTTCCATCTCTATTAATGTCTGTCATCGATGGATGTTGAAAACTCCTGGAAATGGATGTAGGACTGCTTCAGAGCAAAAGAAAAACAGCCTGGTGCTGCAGTGACTTGACTTTCCAGCTTGAGACACTGTTGAAGCAAAGATCCTCGACCGTTGCATATATCTGGTCAAAAAACAGGGAGGTGTGAAAAAGGTCTATTGATTGGCAAATGGCTTTGTCACTTTATTTTTATTTGTTGTTTTTTTAATGTTATTTTCATTTAATGTCTCTTTGACAAACTAAGAACTGACTTACTCCATGCTGACAGTCGCAGACAGCATGTTGTACCATCAACCAGGAACGAGTCCATGCTGTGCTCTATATTCACCAGCAGAGGGCGCAATCACACTGGGGATTGGCCAAAGAGTTTCAGCACCAAGATGATACTTTTTCTCACAGTTTTTTTTGTTTTTTTTTAATGAATCTTTATTGAACATGTGTAAGTATACAACAAATGAACAGCTTTGTCACTTTAATGTCAGGGAAAAAACAAAAGAAAACACTGTAGGCTTATGAGGTTATCGCAGTAGTTAAAATCTTAATATCGATGCGGTTACGGTTCGCCGTGCAGCCCTACCTCTAATACAAGCCTTCTTTTTTTCCAATTAGAGGCTGGGGCTGTTCCGGTGTGTCTGACCTCGCTGGCGCCCCTGGAGTAATCAGTTCAACCAGTAATGAAAGACAGGAAGAAAGGTGCTGTCTGAAATTCAGGAAGTAGTGGAGCCGGGAAAAACCCCATAGGGGCTGCTGCTTCCCCCCCCCAGAGCGCCAGCGTGCATGAAGGCACGAATTCGGTAGTTCATTTTCCAAACAAGCATGCGAGGAATCGAAACACAGCAGCAACATGGCGACTACCGGCACTGCATTTTCACACTGCACTTAGTGTGAAATGAAAGAAACCGTCCTGGAGTACGCAGCACACCAACATTCTGGAGCAAAAGCTGCAAAACACTTCCATGTTGACCCAAGACAAATCCGGTAGGGATGTGCGATACTGGCTTTTTTACCGTTATCCGATATACCGATATTGTCCAACTCTTAAATTCTGATACGAACCAATACGGATGTACGCAGACATCTGTGAGGTTGTATCTGTCGTACCTTAGCTGGGGAGTTAGATGAATACCGTATTTATTGTTGGGCTGCTCCGCAGATCAACATATTTCATTTAGGGATGCAGTGATTACTGGTAAAAATGATTTACTGTGATAAAATTCACAATGATTAGAGATGTCGTTTCAAATTCTAATTATCGTTAAAACTGTGATTGATTTCTGCACTTTGAAAAACTCACAGTGATGCTGCTCATTGCTGGAAAAGCCGCAGCAGTCCCAGTTTACAACGTTTAATTTATGAAAACGTGGCGGACACCGACGAAGGCGCCCATGTGGACAGTTCTGGAAATTTTCCCACTATAACAAGGACAAAGTGAACATCTGGACCCACTTTGGATATTTTTACAGATGCTGGGGGGAATTTCCGTAACACCACGATAACAATGATAACTAATCATTTTGGTCACAGTAACGTGATATGATAGTTTCATATCGTTGTATCCCTACTTTCATTGGCCATTCTAGGCATTTTAAAGACGACAATTTAGGCCAATCGAAATCATTTAATGTAATCGTGACATCATCAGTAATGAAACAAAAAATACTCTATCCGAAAGGGAAACTGTCAAAGGGATGTGAGATGTGTGTTCTACGTCAGTGTTTCCATCTTGCTTCATATCCATCACTGTGGGGGCTCCAGTTCGGGGGGGGGGGGATCCAGAGATCTAGAGATCCAGAGATCTAGAGACCCTTCCTCCATCCAGTCCTCTTCTAGTTCCTAAACGTTCCTGGACGAAGATGGCGTCTGCGTTTCCGTGGTCCTGAGCTGCAGCACCTCAGCCGGCCACCAGAGGGAGACACAGTCCAGTCTAACTGAGCTAAATGTTACCTGTCTGCAGGTTCAGGTGTGCAACGATGTGGCCAAGAGGCTCCGCCTCCTGGAAGACAGCTGGAGGTCAGGAAGACTCAGCCTACCTGTCAGGAGACGCATGGATACTCTGTCCCGAGGTAAGCTGTCTCACACCATACCTGTCTGTCTGTCTCATCACCTGTCTGTCTGATTGACTGATTGATCACCTCTCTGTCTGTCTGTCTGATCACCTGTCTTGACTGATCACCTGTCTGTCTGTCTGTCTGACCGATCACCTGTCTGACTGAACACCTGTCTGTCTGTCTGATTGATTACCTGTCTGTCTGACCGATCACCTGTCTGACTGAACACCCTGTCTGTCTGTCTGATTGATCACCTGTCTGTCTGTGTGTCTGATCATCTATTTGATCACCTGTCTGTCTGTGTGTCTGATCATCTATTTGATCACCTGTCTGTCTGTCTGACTGATCACCTGACTGTCTGATCACCTGTCTGTCTGTCTGATTGATCACCTGTATGTCTGTGTGTCTGATCATCTATTTGATCACCTGTCTGTCTGTCTGACTGATCACCTGACTGTCTGATCACCTGTCTGTCTGTCTGATTGATCACCTGTCTGTCTGTCTGACCGATCACCTGTCTGACTGAACACCTGTCTGTCTGTCTGATTGATCACCTCTCTGTCTGTGTGTCTGATCATCTATTTGATCACCTGTCTGTCTGTCTGACTGATCACCTGACTGTCTGATCACCTGTCTATCTGTCTGACTTAACACCTGTCTGTCTGTCTGATTGATCACCTGTGTGTTTGTGTGTCTGATCATCTGTTTGATCACCTGTCTGTCTGTCGGACTGATCACCTGTCTGTCTCTCAGAGTTGCAGTCGGGTCAGTGGGATTCAGCTGATGAGGTCCATCGCTCCCTGATGGTCGATCATGTGACCGAGGTCAGCCAATGGATGGTCGGAGTTAAACGACTCATTGCAGAGACCCGAAATCTGGGTCCAGAATGCTTAGAACCACTTCTGAATCTGAAAGGACCATCCCAGGACCCTGTAGAACCAGACCCTGCAGAAAAGGCCCAGAACCCTGTAGAACCAGACCCTGCAGAAAAGGTCCAGAACCCTGTAGAACCAGACCCTGCAGAAAAGGTCCAGAACCCTGTAGAACCAGACCCTGCAGAGAAGGCACAGGACTCTGTAGAACCAGACCCTGCAGAAAAGGCCCAGAACCCTGTAGAACCAGACCCTGCAGAAAAGGCCCAGGACCCCGTAGAACCAGTTCAGGACCCAGGCTACCAGTCCTGACTCCCCAGCAGGTCTTTCTTTAGATAAGACCAGAATCTGAAGCTTTAACAACCAGGAACTTGTAGATTCCAATTCTGGACCTGGTTCTGACCGGGGGTTGCAGGAGGGTTGAATGTTGACCCTGTTCTGGTCTCTCAACGGTGTTTGGACTCTCTGGACTGCAGACTTAAGATTGAACTCAACCCTTTGAATTCTATTGACTCTGGATTTGTGCCTGGAACTGGACTGGACCAGACCAGTAAGTGTCTGGATCTTCAGACTCTGGACAAAGAGGACCAGAAATTCTGGTTCCTCAGACTTGTAGACACAGGTTTTTGATTCTAGACTTACCAACCCAGGACTTGGACTAGAGGAACCAGGACCCTAATCTAGACATGAATGTTCTGGGCCTCAAACAAGAAGAAATCAAATACTGAACTCTGGATTCTGGGTTAGTGCACTTTGAGCTTTAGAAAAACCTGATTCTGACCTCTAGAAGTCTAGACTGAGTCTCCGGACTCTGGACTCAGTTGTTTTTGGACTTAAGTCTCTGCTCTTTGCCGAAAAGACCAGAGACTCTGAAGTTCAGGAAGCCTATGGTCTGACATCCCGACTGGACCGGAATGCCAGACGCTGGACATTCTGGAACCTAGATTCTGGTCAAGTTCACGTACACTCAGACACAAACCTGGATCTCTGGTCTCTTTTTGGACTTAAGACTTTACAAACCCTGGAGACCTGGTTCCAGGTGTTTTTTGTGAAGGTCCTGCGCCTGGACTAGTCCTGGACTAGTTTGAACCCACTGGGAAATAAATCTGAGTTTTCTCTCCTTCATCTGTTGTTGTCTTTTATTCCGGCTTACACCAAACGATTTCCACCGTCCAGACTTCAGACTGGAAGTCTTTAGTGAATCTCAGGAGTTTTACTGGAGTCGCCAAAGCGGCTCCATTATCAAGTCTGAGATGGTAATCTGCTGATTTATAGCAGTCTTTTCCTCGTCTTGGGCTTGTCACAGTGACGCAACACAATCATGGTCGTAGATACCATTGAGGACACCGAGGTCTGGACCTCTGTATTTTCCCGCTATGTACATAATAGTTTGGGAACAAATATTTATTTTTGTGTTTTTTTTCTAAAGTTATATGTCTGTCTTCTGTCTTGGTAAGAAAAAACAATTTCCCAACTTGATGGGCAATAAAGGCTTCTGTTATACTCTATTCTATTTTATATCAGGACATGAAAGAGAAGGAGTAGTTATTTGCAACATAAGTGGCTTCATTTTGAATGATCTCTTGAGATGTGTGGACCACATAACATGGTGGACCTCGGTATTTTTTAACCTCTGGCTACGGGCCTGAACACAGTCAACAACTAACAGGCAAATTTATTTTCAACAGTGTTACACCTCCACTAACATCCAGAAGAACGTATCTCTCTCTAATGCAACGTTATTATCACAAAACGTCTCCACAGATGAGTGGTCACATGTGTGACATGCTCTCAGATAGATCAATAAAGTAGAATAGAAAGAGCACACTTCACCATCTGGTTTTAATCCTGGTTACACCTGGAAAGACGTGTTCTGCAGCGCACCTGGAACAGGCAGTGTTACCTGAATACCAGTAAGTGGTTCATGTTGGGAAAACATCGTTGTCACAAGTCCAACACTTCCATAATGGATGGAAACTAATATCCCTCTTCCACTTTCCATTTGATGAGTTGCATTATCAGTTCAGAGGCCTCCAGATTGAGTCCATAAAGCCTGCTCTGCGCACATTATGCGTCCAGCTGGTGAAACGTGTCTGACGCAGCAGCAGGGAGGCAGCAGCTTCATTATTGTACAAGACTCCCTCTGAAAATCGTTGTTCAGGTCAACCAACTCTCTGTCAGGAACAGAGAACTCTGTTTCATCTGTTAGCAGCAGTTGGCACAATGCTTGCAGAGTCTGACCTGCAGTCGGGTCAGGAAGCTGCAGGTGTGCAGCTGCCTCTGTGCGTGGCACCGGCACACCTGTGGCTGCGGCATTGACTTAAGAGTTGCATCATGCCAGAGCCAAATAGGATACAAATAGAGTTGTGACATGCGTTGACTTCAGTGTAAAAGCGGCCACGTGACTCAGGGAGAACCCCATGTGAACCCGCGCTGTCATCTCTGACTGCAGAACACAGCAGTAATCAGATTACTGGCAGTAAACAGTGAATAAACATCAGAGCTGCAGACATGCTGGTCACTGAATGTTCTCAGTTATAATAATAATGATGTTGGGTTGGATTTATCTGTAACTTCAAGGTTACAGAGAGCAGATTATGCTCTGCAGTTGTACTGGTTTATCTTACTGGTTTAAATGTTTATCTGGTTTATACGGGGTCTCTGTGCGCTTTGATGAGGTGCTTTCAGATAACGTGATGATGATGGGAACACATTGCATGATGGGAAAAATGCTGAAAGAATCTCACAGTTTTGTTGTAAATAGTGACCGCATGCAAGATTCCCAGTCTGAGACTAAAACCTGTCTCGGATGTGAGACGGTGGGACGAGGTCTTCCAGGAGTTCCAGATTTATAAAAACTCCTCTGATGTGGGGAAGACGAATCATCAGAGATCTGATCAGGGAGGGGCCCCTGACTCCTAGGACCTGGATCTGATCAGAGAGGGGCCCCTGACTCCTAGGACCTGGATCTGATCAGAGAGGGGCCCCTGACTCCTAGGACCTGGATCTGATCAGAGAGGGGCCCCTGACTCCCAGGACCTGGATCTGATCAGGGAGGGGCCCCTGACTCCTAGGACCTGGATCTGATCAGGGAGGGGCCCCTGACTCCCAGGACCTGGATCTGATCAGGGAGGGGACCCTGTCCAGTCCTTTCCAGTCCCAGCTCTGTCAGGGGCCCCGTTCGTCCAGCACCAAGCTCTCACAGGGGCCCCAGCCCTCTATCACCCAGGTATGTCAGTGGCCCCAGTCCTCCAGGACCCAGCTCTATCAGGGGCCCCTGTCCTCCAGGATCCAGGATCTTTGGGATAATCAGGGTCCCTTGTCCTCTAGGATCCAGTATCTGTGGGATAATCCAGGTCCTCTGTCCTCCAGGACCTGTGAGACAATCCGGGTCCCCGGTCCTCCAGGATCCAGGATCTGTGGGACAATCCAGGTCCTCCAGGATCTGTGGGATGATCCTGGCCCCGGGCCCTGGGGCCCCTCCAGATCTCTGCAGTCGTGGGCTCAGGCTCAGGATGCAGTTGCCATGGTGACGCTGTGTGAGAGTCCTGGCCTGTGATTGGCTGACGGAGGAGTGGGCGTGCAGCCCCTCAAAGCTTCTCTCTCTTCCTCGGAGCTGCAGATCCAGCAGACGGACGGAGAGACGCCGCTCTTCCTCCTCATCCCTTCATCCTCCTCCTCCTCCACAGAAGAACTCCTCTCTTTTTCTCCTCCTCTTCCTCACAGCTTCGTCTGCTCCGTCGCCGTCGCTCAGAAACCATTCTAACTCTCGCCCTTCATCATCAAATCCTTCACCTCAGTCATCATCCTCAGAGGAAGACCAAAGGCAGCCCTTTGACCCTCACCCCTCTGGGTCACCATGGCAACGGTCATCTGCACTCGATTCACTGAGGAGTATCAGATGTACGAGGAGCTGGGGAAGTGAGTATCACCTCCATCCTCCTCCTCTTCCTCATCTTCATGACTTTGTGATGTGAGAAAAGAGTCGTCGTTTTCATTCATCATCATTTCACATTAGAGTCAGAGAAAAGTTTGGAATCTTGTCATTAAATCACACTTCCTGACTTCATATAAATGAGCAAAATCCCTTTAGAGCCGATTGTTTCACCTTTACTTTTATTTATCTTCATATATATATACATATATGTATATACACACACACACACACACATATATATATATATATATATATGTACACACACACATTTTATATATATAAATTTATATACATTTACATTATATTTTATATTATATTATATTTGCTTTGCTTTGATTAGATTAGATTCATGTGAAACTTTGTTATAAACTATTCTTTTCCAGACCTGCAACTTAAACATTGACCGTTATTATTATCGCCATCATTAATAATAAGGTAGTTTAGGTTTTACTGTCTGATTTTATTCTTAATTTTACTCATTATTAATCAGAAATCTCATCAATTTTAGGAACTAGTAACAGACATGAATGTTTCCATGTCTGAGGATATTAATCAGTTATAGATAACCAATGATGGACGGGTGGATGGATGGATGGATGGATGCATCTATCCACGGATGGATGGAGGTATGGATGGATGGAAGGAGGGAGGGAGGAAGGGATGGATGGATGGATGGATGGAAGGAGGGAGGGAGGAAGGGATGGATGGAGGGATGGATGAGGTATAGATTAATGGATTGATGGATGGATGGATGGATGGATGCATGGATGGATGGATGGATGGAGGGAAGGAGGGAGGGATGGATGGATGCAGGGATGGATGGATGGGCGGATGGACAGAGACGGTGAGATGGAGGGAATGCATGGACGGAGGGAGGGACGGATGGATGGATGGACGGACGGACGGTCAGATGGATGGATGGATGGATGGATGGATGGATGGTTAAATTGATGGATGCAGGTATGGATGGATGGATGGATGGATGGATGGATGATGGATGGATGGATGGATGGATGTATGGATGGAGCAATGGATGGATGGATGGATGCAGGAATGGATGGATGCAGGGATGGATGGATGGAGGGATGGACAGAGGGTCAAATGGATGCATACATGATGATAATGAATGGATGGATGGTGATGGATGGATGGATGGATGGATGGATGGATGGATGGATGGACGGACGGATGGACGGTGAGATGGAAGGATGCATCAATGGAGGAATGGAAGGATTGGCAGACGGTCAGATAGATGCATGAATGGAGGAATGGATGGTCAAATGGATGCATGGATGGAGAGATGGACGGTCAGATGGATGGAGGGATGGATGGACGGATGGATGGTCAGATGGATGCATGGATGGAGGGATGGATGGACGGATGGATGGTCAGATGGATGCATGGATGGAGAGATGGACGGTCAGATGGATGCATGGATGGATGGAGGGAGGGAGGATGCTGCACCTCTCTGACCCGGCCCACTCACCGCCTCCACACTCCAGCAGTATAATGGCAGCTCTCTTACATAACGAGATGTGGGAGGCAGAATGCAGCTTTCGAGAAGCAGGAATGTTTCTGCAGAGCTGAAATACAGCAAGAGGAAGACATGCATCATCGTCATCATCATCCGTCATCATTATCATCATCATCATCGTCATCACTATCATCGCCATCATTATCATCACCATCACCATCATCACTGTCATCACCATCATCATCATCATTATCATCACTATCATCATCACGATCATTATTAACACTATTATCACCATCTTCACCATCATTTTTATCATCATCTTCATCAACATCATCATCATCACTATCATCACCATCATCATCATCATCATCACTATTATCACCATCATCATCACCATCATAATCCTAACCATTATGTCAATCTTAGTAGTCCTCCTCATCATCATCATCATCATCAACCTTGTCATCACCATCATCATCACTATCATCACCATCATCATCATTACCATTATCATCACTATCTTCATCATCATCATCACCATCAACATCATCATCATCACTATCATCACCATCATCATCATCATCATCACTTTCATCACCATCATCATCATTACCATTATCATCACTTCATCATCATCATCATATAATAATCATCACCATCATCATCATCATCATCATCATATACATCATCATCATCATCATCATCTAAATAAAAATAATCAAAATCAACATCAACATCATCATCATCATAATAATAAAATCACCATCATCAACACCATCATCATCACCATATCATCATAATCATCATCACCATCAACATCACCATATAATAAACATCCCCATCACCATCATCATCACTATCTTTATCATAATCCTCATCATAATAATATCATCATCATAATCCTAATATTCATCTAGTCTCACCTGTTATTAACCTATTTTATTCCAAGACTAAAATTAATCTACACTTAATCTTAAGAAAAAAACACATTCAATTTAAAAAACTTGTAATATAAGAAAAGGAAAATGAAAAATGAGTATTTAAAAAATAAAAATAAGATAAAAAATATAAAACATAATAAAAAAACAGAAAAGGAAAATAGAAAATTGACATAATATTTAAAATAAAAAAAAAAAATAAAAAAAAAAAAAAAAAAAAAAAAATAAAAAAATTATTACATCATTCCGATAAGTCCGATATCATGACGACTTGCCCAGATAACTAACCCCCCCTATACTAGGGGTGGGAGAAAATATCGATACACTGAAATATAGCAATATTTTCATAAGAATGCAAGATTCACCAAAATCTTGCAAGATTTCATGACAGAACAATGAAATCTGGCAAGATTTTGTTAGCAAAATAGATTGATACTGCGTTTTTCAATGTTGATATGATATCAGCATATGAAAATATTGCAATATTTCAGTTTATCAATATTTTTCCCACCCCTACCCCATACAGGGAGTCTGGGAACGTTGCTGTGTTCTGATTGGTTCCTCCGTCTGTTTCCAGGGGAGCGTTCTCGGTGGTGCGCCGCTGTGTGAAGGTTCTGTCGGGTCAGGAGTACGCCGCCAAGATCATCAACACCAAGAAGCTGTCGGCCAGAGGTGAGAGCCTGCAACTTGAGGGCAAGTGACTCGAGCACAAGCGAGCGACCGTGAGCAACTCCAGCGCGAGTGACTCCAGCATTAGTGACTTGAGCATGAGTGATTCCAGTGCGGGTGACTCCAGCATGAGTGACCCTAGTGCAGGTGGACCCGAGCATGAGCAACCTGCCTGCGAGTGACCCAACCGCGAGCAACTCAAGCCTGTGAAGGCGCTTGCACGTGCAGAAAGCTGAAAATTTTCAGGTGTTTCTGCATTATTTTTGCAAGTGTAAACACAGGTATCTGGGCACGTGCACGCATCCAAGGTCACGTCCATGAGCATGTTTCCCAAGGTTTTCGGCAGCCACGAGTGCAAATTTTCTTACGTGCACACTGCCAGGGGCATGTACACAGGCCTCAAAAGACTGTGCACGCGCATGAAGCACACAGAAAATTTCAGTTTTTTTCTACAATTTTTTGCGCATGTTTATTGAGCATTTCAGCATGGGCATATTTGAAGCGTGTCTCAGACTAGCACGCACGCACCATGCATGTGCATGGGCCCGAAAATGTGTGCATGTGCACAGAGTGCGCAGCAAATGGTTTTTCCTGAAATGTTTCCTGCATTTTTCCTGGGGATTTTGGCATGAACAAGAACATATTTGATGCGTGCACACACGTGTCACGAGAAAAAAAAATGCATTTGGATCAAAGTATACATTGGCACTCCCTTATTATTGTCCACGGGAGCGCCTTTGTCATACGCTTTGCCCATGGCCTTCAGAGAGCACATGCACGAATTAGTGGCACGCGCATGTAGATGCGCGTTCACGTGTCAATGCTCGTGCACGTGCTTAGCACATAGTGAGACTTAGGATGCTTAAATGGTCAAATTTCTGACACGTGCAGAAATTTGACCATGGTCAGATGTGCGCGTGCCCTTGGACACATGCACGAGCCTGCGCGTGCATGGAGGACTTGTCACTTGTTTCTTTAACTTGTCCAATGGCAATCCCTTTGCAGTGATCTTTTGAATTCCCGTAACCTACAACCTTGCACTTCAGGAAGGACATGCACAGCTACAGGCATGTGCTTTTTGTTGATCGTGCACGTGGCAATGCTTGTGCACGTGCTCAGCACCCATACGTGTATGTTTGGGACTCAGCATGCACAACTGGGGTCAAATGTGGTCAAGAAGTGGTCCCCTCCCCTAGAACACTGTCTCAGGCCTTGAAAAGACATTTCTAGACAAGGTTGTCCAAATGAGCCCAGACAGGACCGGCTGGTCTGCACAGGCCCCTCCTTTAGCCCTTCTGAACGGTGGATCCAACTCTGCCAACCATAAAGGTCTCGACTGTGACTTAAAAAAAACCCTAGCCGAGTCAGGCTCAAAGAGTAGCCCCTCCTAGTAGGTTTGGGTGCTTTCAGGGCTTCCGGGACACCTTAAAACTGTCCTACGGTGAAGCAGAACCATAAGCATCACAAATCGACAAAGTGGGCAGAGTAAGCAAACCCCATTTAAAAGGTCTTGAATTTGACGATGTGGACGGTTCCAGCAAATGGGCAGCCAGGCAAAGTAAGGGTATTCCCATTCAAAGGAATTGGTACTGGGTGTGGACGGCCTTCAGCCCGTGGATAAAAGGAGGGATGGTGTACAGGGTGTAAGGGAAAACCCATGTAAAGGGATAGGAAGTGGGCAAAGGTAGGGCTAATGGACAGTACGCCACCCTGTGGACAAGTGCCGTACTGCAAAAGGGTTCCGTTTTCTAACCCTATGTTGTTCTCCTTAAGTTTTGCGGTTCTGGTTGATTTGACCCACCTGCGTCGTAGAAGGGCCAGAGTGCACAGACCCAATCTTGCTGAGTTTTTGGAGCCCCCCACGGGTCGTTCAAGAGGGAATGGGAACGTTCCCCCAAGCAAATGGGAGTCGAAATTATACAAAGAGAGCATGGTCAAGCAAGGGGATGGGAACATTCCAGCGAGGAAGCTGAGACGTTCCAGTGAGGAGACAGGAACGTTTCAGTGAGAGAAGGAAAAATGGGAACATTCCAGCGAGAGAGACGGGAACATTCCAGCAAGAAGACAGTAAAGTTCCAGCGAAAAGATGAGAACATTCCAGCGACGGAGATGGGAACGTTCCAGCGAGGAGACGGGAGCATTCCGGCCAAGGAGATGGGAATGTTTCAGCAAGGAGACAGGAACGTTTCAGCGAGGAGACGGGAAGGATCCAGCGAAAGAGATTGAAATGTTCCAGCGAGGAGATGGGAAAATTACAGCGAGGAAACTGGAACGTTCCGGTGAGGAGACAGGAACCTTTTAGCGAGGAGACAAGAAGGTTCCAGTGAGAGAGATGTTGCAGTGATAAGACCGGAACATTCTCCTGCAAGGGAGATGGGAATATTCCAGTGAGGAGACAGGAACGTTGTCCAGTGAGGGAGATGTGAAACTTCCAGCGAGGTAGATGGGAGCATTCCAGCAAAGAAAATGAAACGTTCCAGCAAGGGGACGGGAATGTTCCAGCAAGGGAAACGGGAACGTTCCAGTGAGGGACAGGGAAATATTTTAGCGAGGAGACAGGAACGTTCCAGCGAGGGAGATGGTGACATTCCAGGAAGGAGTCTGGAACGTTCAAACGAGAGAGATGAGAACATTTCAGCTAGGGAGAGGGGAACATTCCAGCAAGGAGACAGAAACGTTCTCCAGCTAGGGAGATGGGAATATTCCAGCAAGGAAAATGGAATGTTCCAGCGAGGGAGATGGGAATGTTCCAGCAAGGAAACTGGAACGACCCAGCAAGGAGACAGGAATGTTCCAGCAAGGAGACGGAAATGTTCCAGTGAAGGAGACAGTAAAGTTCCAGCTGGGAGATGGGAACGTTCCAAAGATGGAGATGGGAACTTTCCAGGGAAGGAGATTAGAACATTCCAGCGAGGAGTCAGAGACGTTTAAGCAAGAGGATGGGAACGTTCCAGCACGGAAACTGAAATATTCCAGTGAGGGAGACGGGAACGTTCTAAGAAAGAGACAGGAATGGTCCAGCATAGAGAAGGGAACATTCCAGCGAGAAAGCTGAAACGTTCCAATGAGGAGACAGGAACGTTCCAGTGAGAAGACGGTAGTGTTCCAACAAGGGAGATGGGAACGTTCCAGCGAGGGAGATGCGAACTTTCCAGCGAGACAGATGGGAACATTCCAGCAAGGAGACGGGTACGTGCCAGTGAAGAGATGAGAACATTCCAGCGACAGAGATGGGAACATTCCAGCAAGGAGATGGGTACGTGCCAGTGAAGAGATGAGAACATTCCAGCGACAGAGATGGGAACATTCCAGCAAGGAGACCGGAGAGTTCCAGCCAGGGAGATGGGAATGTTTAAGCGAGGAGACAGGAATGTTTCAGCAAGTAAACTTTAACATTCCAGCAAGAGAGATGGGAACGTTCCAGTAAGGGAGATGGGAATATTCCAGCGAGGACACGGGTAGATTCCAGCGAAGAGATGAGAACGTTCCAGCGACGGAGACGGGAAGGTTCCAGCAAGAGAGATTGAAATGCTCCAGTGAGGAGACGGGAACATTCTCCAGAGAGGGAGATGGGAACGTTCCAGTCAGGTACAGGAACGCTCCCCCAAGGAGACGGAAAACATTCCACTGAGGAGACAGGAACATTCCAGCAAGGAGATAGGAACTTTCCAGTGAGGATTGGAACATTCCAGCGATGAGATGGGAATGTTCCAGCAAGGAGATGGGAACATTACAGCGAGGAGACAGAAATGTTCCAGCAAGGAGATGGGAACATTCCAGTGAGGAGATAGGAATTTTTCAGTGATGATTGGAACATTCCAGCGATGAGATGGGAATGTTCCAGCAAGGAGATGGGAACATTACAGCGAGGAGACAGGAACGTTCCAGTGAGGAGATGGGAACGTTCCAGCGAGGAGATGGGAACATTCCAGTGAGGAGATGAGAACGTTCCAGTGAGGAGATGGGAACATTCCAGTGAGGAGATGAGAACGTTCCAGTGAGGAGACGGGACCATTCCAGTGAGGAAACAGGAGCGTTTCAGTGATCAAACGAGAACGTTCCAGTGAGGAGACAGTAACGATCCAGCGAGGAAACTGGAATGCTCCGCCGGAGGAGACGGGAACATTCCAGAGAGGAGACGGGAATGTTCCAGTGAGGAGATGGGAACGTTCCAACGAGGAGATGGGAACATTCCAGTGAGGAAATGAGAACGTTCCAGTGAGGAGACGGGACCATTCCAGTGAGGAAACAGGAACGTTTCAGTGATCAAACGAGAACGTTCCAGCGAGGAAACTGGAATGCTCCACCGAGGAGACGGGAACATTCCAGAGAGGAGACGGGAATGTTCCAGTGAGGAGATGGGAACGTTCCAACGAGGAGATAGGAACATTCCAGTGAGGAAACAGGAACATTCCTGTGATCAAACAGTAACGTTCCTGTGAGGAGACGGAAACATTCCAGTGATAGAGACACGAACTCCCAGCAAGGAGACGGGTACGTCGTAAAAGGGTCAGAGGGCACAGACCCATCTCGCTGATTTTTTAGAGCCCCGGGGGCCCCCCAAGCACGGAAAACTTTCCCGATGAGGGAGGGATTTTGGACAATGCCTTCCACTGTATGGATTACACAGAGACGGTGGCATGGGAAGCAAGGCAACTGGAATTTTCTTGCAAGGGAGATGGGAACGTTCCAATGAGGGAGACAGGAATGTTCCAGCTAGGGAGATGAGAACGTTTCAGCGCAGAGTCAGAAACGTTCAAGCAAGGGGATGGGAATGTTCCAGCGAGGAGACGGGACCGTTCCAGCAAGGAAACAGGAACATTCTAGTGATCAAACGAGAATGTTCCAGTGAGGAGACGGGAACGTTACAGCGAGGAAACTGGAATGCTCCATTGAGGAGACAGGAACGTTCCAGAGAGGAGACGGGAATGTTCCAGTGAGGAGATGGTAACGTTCCAACGAGGAGATGGGAACATTCCAGTGAGGAAACAGGGACATTCCTGTGATCAAACAGGAACGTTCCTGTGAGAAGACATGAACATTTCAGCGAGAGGGACAGGAACTCCCAGTAAGGAGACGGGTACATTCCAGTGAAGAGATGAGAACGTTCCAGCAACAGAGAAGGGAAGGTTCCAGCGAGAGAGATTGAAATGTTCCAGTGAGGAGATGGGAACATTCTCCAGCGACGAAGATTGGGAAATTCCACGAAGGAACTGGAACGTTGTCCAGTGAGGGAGATGGAAATGTTTCAGTGAAAAGACGGGAATGTTACAGAGAGGACACTGAAACATCCCAGCGAGGAGATGGGAACGTTCCAGTGAGGCGACGAGAATGTTCCAGAGAGGAAACTGAAACGTCCCAGCAAGAAGATGAGAAAAATTACAGTGAGGAGATGGGAACGTTCCAGCAAGGAAAATGGAATGTTCCAGCGAGGGAGATGGGAATGTTCCAGCAAGGAAACTGGAACGACCCAGCAAGGAGACAGGAATGTTCCAGCAAGGAGACGGAAATGTTCCAGTGAAGGAGACGGTAAAGTTCCAGCTGGGAGATGGGAACGTTCCAGCCAGGAGACGGGAACGTTCCAACATGGAAACTGGAATGTTCCCTGATTTAGGATACAGATGTAAAAAAAAAAAACTGTTTCAATCAATTTAGTTTGGTTTCAGTTTATTCTCAATTTCAATAAAGCCTCCTCTTCCTCCTCCTCCTCCTCCTCCTCCTCCTCTCTTGGTTTTATTCCTTATCACTATTCTGGTTCTGAGATTTCTCTGGTTGCCTAGCAACAGCCTGCAAAGTTGACAAAGACTCTGTGTTTGACTCTGCAGCTGCTTGACACGCTTACATAACAAACGCTCCTGCAGCTGTCACCTCACCTGAACTACACACCTGAACTACACACCTGAACTACACACCTGTCCTCATCTTTCCTCCTCGCCTCACCTTCATTTATTCTCCTTTATTCATCTTTCTTTTGTTTGATCATCATTTCTTTTCCTCTATCTGCTTTCTTTCTTACTTGTTTTAGTTTCTGTTTCTTCATTTCTCCTCCGGTTGTCCTGCAAAACCTGCAGCAGGTCATTGTTTTTGTTGTTGTTGTTTTGTTTAGTTTTTTATCTTTATTGTATGTTTTTAGTCATGCATTGAACTATAAAGACAAAAGTCTTCATAATTGTCCAAGGTTTTTATAGCCTTTTCATTTTTTAAACCTTGCAAGGTTTTAAAATAAAGATACATTACAGTTCTAAATTCCTGTATCTTTGGCTTTTTTTTTTTTTAAATTGATTAACTACTTGCATTTATGAATATAGTATTTTCCATATAAGATAAACATATTCAAAATAAAAATTCTTTCGCTTTTTTACCATAGTTTTCATAAAGAAAATCTGTTTCTGGTGAAGAGACGTCATTTTCAGACCTAAAGAGAATAAAGTTCATTTCATCTGTTCTTGTAAAATATGTTATAAAATCCACATGAGTTTGATTGAAAAGTAAATGAATTACTGGACTAATTTATGTATATTTTCACCAGTACAGGGTTAAATAACTTTTACATTCTAAACTGAATGTATAATAATGATTAAATTGTCTGCTCTGTGACTGTTTTTGTTAGCATAGAATGTCCATAAATGTCCACATGTCCATAAAAACTTGTATGTCAGGTAAACTTACCTGACTTACCTGTGTAAATAAAGTTTAAATAAATTTAAATATAGTTACTTTTATCGGTAAACTGATAACTTTCATTATTCAAATGCTTTGAATGTTAATGTTAAAGCATATTTGGAAGTAACAGGACAAACTTCAGTAATTATTTCACCTACTGCATTAAAAGATTAAAT
Organism: Atherinomorus stipes; assembly: GCA_023101725.1. Classification (NCBI taxonomy): domain Eukaryota; kingdom Metazoa; phylum Chordata; class Actinopteri; order Atheriniformes; family Atherinidae; genus Atherinomorus; species Atherinomorus stipes. The sequence continues at coordinate 370,102 of JALJCO010003679.1, forward strand.
ATTTTAATATTTACATCTGAAATGGCTTTTTTTTCATCACAGGCTGGAGATCATTCACCAAACACGGCCATGTTCCACCTTTATGGTTCAAAACGTTGTATGCAGCAATGAATTATGGGCAATATGCTTGTGGATTGAGGGCACAAAGGGGGCGTGGTGGACTTCCACCCTGGAGAACTGGGACACACAACGCACTTGAACCCTCAACGGGAGCATTCACGATCTGTTCAGGAAGCACGATCCGAAACGTCAGCTCATCTGCACATGTGCGGAAAGAAATACTTCCAGGCTGCTGTTGAATCTGCTGGATGTGTGAAAATAATGTCCTAAAAATAATAACTTCCATCCTTAATTGAAAAACATAGTGGTCGATAATAGAAGTTAAATATAAACTGTGCCTGCTGTTTTATTTTTTCCTTTTCTTTTATTCATGTGTATGTACATGTATGTATGTATGTATATGCATATATATACAGTATATATATGCATGAATACATTTTTTTTTTACTTTTCCTACATGCCCACATCTTAATGTTCCCCATTGTTGATGTGTCCTGAGCAGTTTTATGTGTTGTGTATTTTGGAAAAATGTAGGAAAAATACATTTCAAAAAGAATAGTAACAGATTGAGGAATTAACATTATTGATTTTGAGGTGATGAAAGCTGTAATTAAATTAAAATGTCTGCATTTTACTTTTTAAAAGTGAAGAGTATATGTTTTAGTTTCCCTTCACATTTTTTTGAGATAGTTCATGGAATTAAATCTCTGTTGAGATGTGATTTTGATCCCTTAAAGTTGCCAATGAAATTGTCAGATTTAATCGGTAACTGAAATATTGGGAAGTGTTATACAACAAACATAACCTCACTTGATTATTTGGATTAGCAGATATATTCTATGTAAGAGAAAATCCTTATACTACAGGGACTGGGAGGAAAAAGGAGTTTGGGCCATTGTTCACTTAAAGGATATACAATTTGTGACATTTTAGATTACACAGATTTTAATGGAAAATTCAGTTTAGACTTTTCACAGAAACAGTTTGTGTCTAAGGCAGTTCTTGAGGCTATGTTAGATCTGGTTAAAGGAATGTTCCAGTTTTCTGATATAACACCCGTGTTTACAACTCTCTGTGCTGATAAATACAACTTTATGGATTGCAAATCTAACAACATTAATACCTGTGTGTGGTAATCTGACCATTTAATCGGCAACTTTAAGGGATCAAAATCACATCTTAACAGAAATTTAACTCCAACTCTCTGAAAAAGATGTGAAGGGAAACTACAACATTCACTATTTTCTTTTTTTTTTTTTTTTAAATAAACATCTGCCATTTCAATATCACCACATTCATCCCTCCATCTGTTACTATTTTTTTTTTTTTTTTTTTTTTTTATGAAGGGTGGAAGATTTTATTTTCAGGACATTATTTTCCTAAATCCAGCAGATTCAACAGCAACCCGGAAGAATTCCTTTCTGCACATGTGCAGATGAGCTTACGTTACGGATCGTGCAGCGACACTCACGACTGTTTCCTGACCTCACGACTCGACTTCCTTGTTTGAACCAAATATTACAGGAAGAGACGAACGATTCTGGATCTGACCCGCCTACAGAGGTTCTCCTTAAAACCAGGACCCACTCAGACTGTTTCTAGACCAGTTACACCAGTAGGAGGCTATGCAGAGACTAGTTACACCAGTAGGGAGCAGTGGGTCCCGGTAACTGGGACCACTGGTCCCAGTGGTTCTGGGTCCCTGTGGTCCTGGTTCCCTGTGGTACTGGGTCCCAGTGGTTCTGGTTCCCTGTGGTTCTGTTTAGGATGGGGGAAAACCGGGTCCCAGTTCTATAGTTCTAAATCAGATTTCCAGCTGGAGACTGGGAATGATCCAAACATTGGTACCAGCATTGTACTGGACCAGTTCTTCAGTGTCCAGGACTGTACACACTGACTTGGTTCTGACCTGGTACCGATCTGTCCAGGGTCACACAATTGTACTTTCAACAGGTCCAAACTAATGGTAGCATGACCCGGTACTAGTCTCTGTGATCCAAATTCCTCGTACCTCTGGACCAGGGCCTGGACCTCAGGACCAGGACTTCAGGACCTGGACCTCAGGACTTCGACCTCATGACCAGGACCTCAGGACCAGGACCTCATGACCTGGACCTGAGGACTGGGATCTCAGGACCAGGACCTCATGACCTGGACCGGGAGCGTAGAACCTGGACCTCAGGACCAGGACCTCATGACTGGGACCCCAGGACCTAGACCGGGAGCTTAGGACCTGGACCTAATGACCTTGACCTGAGGACTGGGATCTCAGGTCCTGGACCTCATGATCAGGATATAATCAATGAAATGTAAAAACCTTTGATAAGTTTGTTTGTTTGTTTGTTTGTGTTGACAGATCATCAGAAGTTGGACCGAGAAGCTCGAATCTGTAGACTATTGAAACATCCCAACATTGGTGAGTTATGATGATGATGATGACAATGGTGATGATGACAGTGATGATGACAATGATGATGATGATGATAACGATGACTATAATGATGAGGATGATAATGAAGATTATGATGATGGTGATGATGATGATGACAACGTGGCATAAAACCAGGTCCTGTCAGGGTGTAAAACCAGGTCCCATCCGGTCGTAAATCCAGGTCTTGTCAGGGTGTAAAACCAGGTCCTGTTAGGATGTAAAACCAATTCCCAACAGGGTGTAAAATCGTGTCCCGTCAGGGTGTGAAACCGGGTTGCGTCAGATTTAAAACCAGGTTCTGTCAGGATGTAAAAAAGGGTTCTGTCAGGGTGTAAAACCAGGTCCCATCAGGATGTAAAACCAATTCCCAACCCGGTGAAAAATCAGGTCCCATAAGGGAATAAAACAAGGTCCCCACAGGGTGTAACACCAGGTCCCGTCAGGGTTTAAAACCAGGTCCTGTGAGGGTATGAAACCAGTTTCCATTAGGATGTAAAACAAGGTTTGGTCAGGGTGTAAAACAGGGTTCTGTCACGGTGTAAATCCAGGTCCCGTCGGGATGTAAAACCAATTCCCAACCGGGTGTATAACCAGGTCCCCACAGAGTGTAACACCAGGTCGCGTCAGGGTGTAAAACCAGGTCCCATCAGAATGTAAAACTGGGTCCCGCCAGGATGTAAAATCAATTCCCAACAGGGTGTACAATCAGGTCCTATTAGGGTGTAAAACCAGGTCCTGTCAGGGTGTAAAACCGTGTTTCGTCAGGGTTTAAAACCAGGTTCGGTCAGGGTGTAAAACAAATTCCCAACCGGGTGTAAAATCAGGTCCCATAAGGGTGTAAAACCAGGTTCCCTCAGAGTGTAAAACCAGGTTCCCACAGGGTGTAAAACCAGGTCCTGTCAGAGTGTAAAACCAGGCCCGTCAGGATGTAAAACCGGGTCCGCCAGGGTATAATACCAGGTCCCGTCGGGATGTAAAACCGGGTCCCGCCAGGGTATAATACCAGGTCCCGTCAAGGTTTAAAACCAGGTCCCCTCACGGTGGATAGCACGATCCTGTCAGGATGTAAAACCAGGTCCCATCAGGGTAAAAAACGAGGTCCCATAAGGATGTATAACCAGGTCCCCACAGGGTGTAACACCAGGTCCCGTCAGGCTAGAAAACAAGGTCCCGTCAGGGTGTAAAACCAGGTCCGTCAGGGTGCAAAACCGGGTCCCATCAGGGTGTTAAGCCGTGTTCTGTCAGGGTGTAAAACCAGGTCCCGTCGATTGTAAAACTAGGTTCCATCAGGGTGTAAAACCAGGTCCTATCAGGATGTAAAACCAGGTGTCATCATCGTCTAAAATCAGGTCCCAATAGGGTGTCAAACCAGGTCCCGTCAGGATGTAAAACCGGGTTCCGCCAGGGTTTAAACCCGGGTTTGTTCAGGATGTAAAATCAGGTTCTGTCAGGGTGTAAAACCAGGTCCTGACAGGGTTTAACACAAGGTCCCAAAAGGGTGTAACATAAGGTCCCGTCAAGGTGTAAAACCAGGTCCCATTAGGATGTATAACTAGGTCCCATCAGGGTCTAAACCCGGGTCCCATCAGGCTAGAAAACAAGGTCCCGTCAGGGTGAAAAACCAGGTCCGTCAGGGTGTAACACCGGGTCCCATCAGGGTGTTAAGCCGTGTTCTGTCAGGGTGTAAAACCAGGTCCCGTCAAGGTGTAAAACCAGGTCCCCTCACGGTGGATAGCCAGATCCTATCAGGATGCAAAACCAGGTCCTAAAACCCCCAGGCCGTCAGGGTGTAAAACCAGGTCCATCAGGGTGCAAAACCGGGTCCCATCAGGGTGTTAAGCCGTGTTCTGTCAGGGTGTAAAACCAGGTCCCGTCGATTGTAAAACCAGGTCCGTCAGGGTGCAAAACCTGGTTCCGTCAGAGTTTAAACCCAGGTTCGTTCAGGGTGTAAAATCAGGTTCTGTCAGGGTGTAAAACCAGGTCCCAACAGAGTAACACCAAAACCTACACCACGCCTCCAAAACCTGGTTCCAGATGAGGCTAAACCTCTAGAACCTAGTTCTAGACAAGGCCACGCCTCCAGAACCTGGTTCCAGACGAGGACACGCCTCCAGACCCTGGGTCCAGATGAGGCTATACCTCTAGTACCTGGTTCTAGACAAGGCCACGGCTCCAGAACCTGGTTTCTAGACGAGGCTCTGCCTTCAGAACCTTTTCCAGACGAGGCCTCGCCTCCAGAACCTGGTTCTAGATGAGGCCCTGCCTCCAGACCCTGGTTCCAGACGAGGTCTCTGGAGTTTTTCAGGTCGGGAAACTGCGGATGAGAAGCAGGTCCTGACCAGCAGGTCAAACTGAAGATCCTGCATCATCAGCATGAAGCAGAACTTCTGGACCAGAGACGTCTGATCTAGATCAGGTGTCCGTAAGATGAGTCAGCATTTGTGGAACATCTGCGGGACAAACATGCCGAGTTTCAGTATGAGCCGACAACTGACCGAGCCACTGAGGCGGGAAACCGAAACACACGTAACTAGAACCAGTCAGACGTTCACATGTGATCTCACATGGACCCCAACAGCCAATCAGCAGGCTGCATGCGATGAGCGTCCAATCAAAGTGCTGTGTGGGCAGGCGATGCTCTGCAGATAGGAACAGTGTTATGTAACTCTGTGTGTGTAGGTTGCTAGGCAACAGTGCCCATAGGTGAAGGCATCAGAACCATCTATCCTCCCACACACACACACACACACACACACACACACCTGTGTGGAAGCACTCAGAGAAATAATCAGGTTTCTCTTCTGCAGCCTCCTACACACCAGCCGAGGTTTCGTGTGTGTGTGTGGGCAGAAGCTTCTTCCTGTTACACAACAAAGCAGATTCCTGCAGTCAGACTTCCCAGACACCATTATCATCAATAAATTCATTTCACACCTGCATGGTAGAGCTAAAAAAAACTGGACAAAACACACAAAAGTCACAGAAAGCCTGGTTTGTAAAGGAGGATGAAGCCGGGGCTCTTCACTGTCCAATCCCCCACTCACCACTACAACACCAAACACAGGACGGATCACCAACACTCATCCAGACAAGACGAAGACCAGCCCCAGCACCCTCTGACCCCCCAATCCTTCTCCACGTTGAACTGGAGGCATCGGTCTCTCTCCTCCAGACACTCCACCATTGCATTTTTATCGACAGTCGTTTGAACTGGACAATATTTGTTCTGGCTTTTACCTTCTCTGATAAATTATTCCATAGAATTACTCCCCGAACTGAGATGCACATACACTCACCGGCCACTTTATTAGGTACACCTTGCTAGTACCGGGTTGGACCCCTTTTCCCTTCAGAACTGCTTTAATCCTTCATGGCAAAGATTCAACAAGGTACTGGAAACATTCCTCAGAGATTTTGCTCCATAGTGACATGACAGCATCATGCAGTTGCTGCAGATTTGTCGGCTGCACATCCATGATGAGAACCTCCGGTTCCACCACATCCCAAAGCTGCTATATTGGATTGAGATCTGGTGACTGTGGAGGCCATTTCAGTACAATGAACTTATTGTCATGTTCAAGAAACCAGTCTGAGGTGATTCCTGCTTTATGACATGGCGCGTTATCCTGCTGGAAGTAGCCATCAGAGGATGCTCCACTGTGGTCATAAAGGGATGGACATGATCAGCAACAATACTCAGGTAGGCTGTGGTGGTTAAACTGCCATGTTGGTGCTAAGGGGCCCAAAGAGTGCCAAGAAAATCTCTCCCACACCATTACCCACCACCACCAACCTGAACCGTTAATGCAAGGCAGGATGGATCCATGCTTTCATGTTGTTGATACCAAATTCTGAGCCTACCATCCGAATTTCGTAGCAGAAATCGAGACTCATCAGACAAGGCAACATTTCTCCATCTTCTGTTGTCCAATGTTGGTGAGTCTGTGTGAATTGTAGCTTCAGTTTCTTGTTTTTAGCTGACAGGAGTGGCACCCGGTGTGGTCTTCTGCTCTTCTACACACTTCGGTTGTAACAAGTGGTTATTTGAATTACTGTTGCCTTTCTATCAGCTGGAACCAGTCTGGCCATTCTCCTCTGACCTCTGGGATTTGTACCCACATGACTGCTGCTCACTGGATATTTTCTCTTTTTGGGACAATTCTCTGTAAACCCCAGAGATGATTGTGCAGGAAAATCGCAGTAGATCAGCAGTTTCTGAAATACTCAGACCAACAACCATGCCACGCTCTTAGTCACTTAAATCACCTTTCTTCCCCATTCTGATGCTGGTTTGAACTGCAGCAGATCGTCTTGGCCATGTCTACATGCCTAAACGCATTGAGTTGCTGCCATGTGATTGGCTGTTTAGAAGTTTGCAGTAACAAGCAGTTGGACAGGTGTACCTAATAAAGTGGCCGGTGTGTGTAGATTTTAAAGTTGTTCTCACTCTTGGCTAATAAACTCTATTACTGCCTCTTAGATTACATCTATGATGGATGTCTCTGTCACAAAACAGGTTCTGAATATTTGTAGGTAGAGATTTTTTTGAAGCCTTGAACATTATTAGAAATGTTTTATACTTAATCAGGTCATACAGCTTTAAACATGATGTCTTTAAAAAGTGTTTGTATGGTCATTAAATTTAACTCCTTTTTTTAAAGTGTAATAAGTGTTATTAATTTGGCTTATCGCAGCTCCTCCGTACTTCAACACAGTAACTCACATAAGACATTACAAATGAATTACACAAAACAAGAAGGGCATTCTGGTTGAGAGCATGGCTAGCTCTCTGCATAACACCCACACATTTAGTCATTTTTGATCACAAATAACTAATATGGGGTTTCCATGATCATTTTTACAACCCCTGATTACAACCCCTTACGCTGACGTATCTGACCTGAAGATGTTTTCTGTTCTCTTGCAGTTCGTCTCCATGACAGCATTTCCGAGGAAGCTCATCATTACCTCATCTTCGACCTGTGAGTGATGTCCTGTTCTGGTCTACAGCTGGATTTGTGGACTGTTTCAGATCAAGTCTGTTTTAACTCGATCACACTTACCCAAGGTTATTCTGGTTAACTAAAACTAACAAAAAAAACTAAAACTAAAACTGAAAAAAAACATTTTCATCAACTGAAATAAAAATAAAAATGAATTTTTATAAAAATTATAACTTTTGGATTTAGTCTTTGTAAATCTATTTAATAGATGAGCCTTTTGAGCTGATATGAAATCAGTTTCTATTTAATCTATTTCCAGTTTTACTCAGAGTGACTTTCTGATGGTTTTGAATGTCACACCAGACAAATATCTATAATTTACAAAAAAAAAAAAAAAAAAAAAAAGCCCAAAACACTAAAACTGAATCTAATAAAAAACTGGAAAACTAAGTGTGGCAAGGTAAGGGGCCCGGGGTGCCCAGCTCCCGGGTGAAAGTGGCTTGCGGGCGGGCAGGCGGGCCTGGGAGGATAGTGACAGGACCACACTGTCACATAAGCATTTTTCAAAAATGAAAAATAATAAAAACCTGCAAACCTGCTCCAAAAACTAACTAAAGAGCAGTAGAGTGAGGCCTCACCAATGGCTTTGGTCCTGAGTTTGGGGACAACTGAAAGGCTGGTACCAAAAGACTTCGGGGCCCGAGAGGGCTCATAGTTTAAAAGCAGGTCAGATAAATAAGAAGGCCCAGACCATGAAGACGTTTATAAACCACTAAAAGAAGCTTAGAATCAACCCTAAAACACATGGGGAGCCGATGCAGCCACTTTAAAACTGGTGTAACGTGTCCCTCTGGTTCTTGTCAGAACTGGTCCTGCTGAGTTTTGCAGCAGTTGGAAACTAGAGGTACTAGGAAGACCAGAGAGCAGGACAGTACAGTAATCTAGTCTACAAGAGATAAAAGCATCAGCACCTCTGTGCAGGAAGACAGAAATGGGCGGAGTCTGGTGATGTTTCTAAGATGATAAAATCTTTGTGATATTTCTGATGTGTGGAACGAAATTCAGCTCAGAGCCAAAAAGACCCAAGTTTCTCACACACTGAGAAGGATTAAAATTCTGTAGTTTTGGTAAAATGATCTCTCTCTTGTCCTCAAGACAATGATTAAAACTTCAGCCTTGTCCTGGTTTAGCTGTAAGACGTTTTCTGCCATCCATGACTTTATATCTAAAATACAGTTTAAAAGGGTGTTAACTGGCTTGAGGTCATCAGGAGACACGCCGATGTAAAGCTGAGTATCATCAGCATACAGTAGCTGTGGACATCAATGTCTCCTGATGACGTCCCCAAATGGCTGCATGGACAAGCTAGAAAGCACTGTACTGTACCGTAGGGATGCACGATATTGGCCGATATCCAATAAGCCGGTATTGCAAAACTCATGTAGCATACATATGATACGATATTAAAGTGAAAAAAGAGTATTCCAAATAGAGTTTTATTAATCATTTCGATGTAAAAAAGGGAGGGGAAAAAAAAGGAAATTTAAAAATTAAAATTTTAAACGAAATAAAATAAAAATAAAAAAGAAAAATATTAAATTGAAAAAAAAGGTAGGTAATAAAGTCCTCGGGGATGAAATGGGATGTAAAAGAAGGTTTTATATATCATAAAAAAAAAATAGAAATTTATCGGAAAAGAAAAAAATATAATAATATAAAAAAAAAATTTAATTAAAAAAAAAAAAAAAAGAATTATATAAATAATATATTAAATAAAAATAAAAAAAAATAATATGAAAAAAAAAAGAAATGGAAAAAAAAAAAATTAATATAATAAAAAAAAATATTTACCCCCAAAAAATAATTTGGGGGATGCATCCCTACCGACAACCTTTCGGCCACAGCTCCGACTAGCAGCTAATAGGGGGGAGAAGAACCCCCTCCCACTCAAATTCCCCCCCCCTTTGAAAGATGGTGAAGCGGGGGGGGGGGGGGGAAGCTCTCCCTCAGAGGGCAGCAGACATTCTAGCAGACCCTCACCACACATTTGGGCCTCCCAAGTCACAGGGGCCCTGGTGACCCGCGTCCAGGCGAAGGACACATGGCTCCAATATTGACTCTCTCCATGAGGGTGTTTGGGCTGCGTTTTGTCTGGTCCCTCCCCAGTAACCTGTTTTCCATGGGTGACCCTACCAGGAGCATAATCTAGCCCCAGACAACATAGCCCCTGGGATCCTCAGAACAAGCAAACCCCTCCACCACGATAAGGTGGCAGCCCAGGGAGGGGAGGTTAGAAAGTACTGGTCCTAAAACTGAACCTTGGGGAACCCCACACTTGATTTCATGGATCTTTGAGGAGTTTGTATCCACACTTGCTAAAACCTGGACCTGTGAGGGAGGAGTAAAACCTGGACTGTGAGGGGTTTGCTTGTTTCCAGCGTGTCTCTAACAGGTGTGTATGGTTGGTGTGTTTCAGGGTCACAGGTGGAGAGCTGTTTGAAGACATCGTCGCCAGAGAATACTATAGCGAAGCTGACGCAAGGTATCACCATCCTGCATCTTCATCACTCCTCCTCTTTAGTTATGTCCGGTTTCCGCTCACTGATGAAACGTGTCTGAGACCAGACTCTGGTTTCATTCCGCATGTGGTCTATCTAACCTGTCTGGCTCTGACTCCACACCCTCATGTGACTCCGCCCTCTCTCTGCAGCCACTGCATCCAGCAGATCCTGGAGGCCGTGCTTCACTGCCATCAGATGGGGGTGGTCCACCGAGACCTGAAGGTACGGGTCCATCTCAGGTTTTCACCAATGCATGTCAAAGTTTGCCTTCTCTGATGTTTAGTGTGTAAATATGACATCAACAACAACTGGAGGGTAAATAAATCTGCTGTCATGTGTCCTTTTAGATTTAGTGTTCAGTTAGCATGTTAGCATGTCTGATATAAACCAATGGGTGAGTTAGCATGTTAGCATGTGTCATGTAAACAGATGGGTGAGTTAGCATGTACCAAGTAAACCAGTGGTGCCCAAAGTCAGTCCTCAAGCCGCTGTCCTGACGGGTTTTCATGCCTTCTTGCACCAGCACAGCTGACTCAAATTAAATGAAGCTTAAAGCCTATGAATCTGAGTTGGGTGTGTGTTGGAGAAGGGAGACATGGAAAACCTGAAGGATTGTGGCCCTCGAGGACCAGAGCTGGACACCCCTGATGTAAACCAATGGGTAGAGTTAGCGTGTTAGCATGTCTGATATAAACCAATGCGCGAGTTAGCATGTTAGCATGTATCATGTAAACCATTGAGCAGAGTTAGTGCATAAGCATGTCTGACATAAACCAATGGGCAAGTTAGCATGTTAGCATGTCTAATGTAAACCAGTGGGCAGAGTTGGTGTTAGCATGTCTGATATAAACAAATGGGCGAGCATTTGCATGTTAGCATGTGTTATGTAAACCAATGGGCAGGGTTAGTGCATTAGTATGTCTGAAGTAAAATAGTGGGCAGAGTTAGCATGTTAGCATGTCTGATATAAACCAATTGGCAAGTTAGCATGTTAGCATGTGTCATGTAAAACAGTGGGCAGGGTTATCATGTCAGCATGTCTGATGTAAACCAGTGGGCAGGATTAGCGCATTAGCATGTCTGATGCAAACCAATGGGTGAGTTTGCGTGTTAGCATGTGTCATATATGTGTCTGCAGCCTGAGAACCTGCTCTTGGCCTCCAAGTCTAAGGGAGCAGCAGTGAAACTGGCGGACTTTGGACTTGCCATTGAGGTGGAGGGAGACCAGCAGGCCTGGTTTGGTGAGAAACTATTGTAGTACTACTGTAGTACTACTGAAGTACTGTTAGTAATACTATAGTAGTGTAATGCAGGAATTAGAAATCCTTACAGGTCTCCTAAAGTCCATCGCAATCAAACCAGCTAATATTACTTTTGCATTGATAAGGGACGGGATTACTTTCTAAATACTGACAGACTCCAACTGCTTTGTTACCATACAATACCATATTTATATTTATTTCTAAAGCACTTTAAAAACAACATAGCAGCTGACCAACACAAAGAAAAACCGTTTAGAAGAAATATATACATACACACATATACTGTATATGTATATATATATATATATATATATATTTATATATATATATATATATAAATATATATATATATATATATATATATATATATATATACATACATACATACATACATGTATATATACATACATACCATACATACATATATGCATTTTGGCTTTCCTGATCTTTTTGTCCTCAATTTCTTCATGTGTTCAATACTTATTTCCTGTGTCATTTCACTATATTACACATAACTTCATTTATGGACATAAATGTTAGGATTTCTTTGTATGTGTGCATTACTTGGGTTGTTGCTCACATTTTGTGAAAATTTCATGTCAATAGCTCTACTTGAAAAGAATTCTCTGAGAAAAATGTTGACGTCAACATTGTTCTCAGAGAAAAAAAAGAATACATGTATATATATACATTTATATATATATATATATATATATATATCGATATATGCATATATAGGCAATACATGTGTGTGTAACAGAATATCTAACACTAACTAGTAACACCCCAGCAACCACCTCAATTCACTGTAGTAACCACTTAGCAACCCGCTGCCATGGCAACAGAGGTTGTCTCAGATATATTGAGGTTGTGTTTCTTTGATCTGTTTGTTTGTTTTTTGGAGCTGACTTGGGTGTGTGTGGTGTGTTTTACAGGCTTTGCGGGGACCCCTGGTTACTTGTCTCCAGAGGTCTTGAGGAAGGACCCGTATGGGAAGGCGGTGGACCTGTGGGCCTGCGGTCAGACTCCACCTCCATGCTGTGCTTGCTGTCCTGTCCGGCTCTGTCATGTAATTGTTCATCTTTCTCCATGTGTGTGTCACAGGTGTGATTCTCTACATCCTGTTGGTGGGCTATCCTCCATTCTGGGATGAAGATCAGCATCGTCTCTACCAGCAGATCAAAGCTGGAGCCTATGATGTAGGTCACACAACGCTGTCTCCTCCTTCCTCATCTTTTCTCCTCATCTCCTGGTGGCCCCTACCTCCTCATCTCTCCTCTCTTCCTTCCCTTCTTTCCTGGTCTTTCATCCTGTCTTCATTGCTTACTTGTCCTCTCACTTCGTCATCTTCTCTGCTTGTGCCCTAGTTTCCCTCCCCTGAGTGGGACACGGTGACCCCAGAAGCCAAAGATCTGATCAATAAGATGCTGACGATCAATCCGGCGAAAAGGATCACAGCAGCCGAGGCACTCAAACACCCCTGGATCTCTGTAAGTGCCATCACCTTCCTCACTGCCATGCAGGCTGGGCCCTAGAGATGAGGATGATGATGGTGATGATGATAGTGAAGATGATGATGATGGTAATGGTGGTGATGATCATGATGACGATGGTGATGATATAATGATGATGGTGGTGATGATATGATGATGATGATGGTGATGGTGATGATATAATAATGATGGTGGTGATGATGTGATGATGGTGATGATGATGTTGATGATGTGGACGATGATGTGATGATGATGGTGGTGGTAATGATGATGATGGTGATGACGATGATGATGATGGTGATGATGTAATGGTGATGGTGATGATGATGGCGATGATGATGATGATGATGATGATGATGACGATGTGATGATGATGGTGATAATGATGTTGGTGGAAATGGTGATGATGGTGATGATGATGGTGGTGATGATGTATGTGATGGTGGTGTGATGACGATGGTGATGATGATGATGATGATGATGATGGTGGTGGTGATTGATGATGATGGTGGTGATGATGGTAGTGGTGATGACGATGGTGGTGATGATGATGGTGATGGTGATGGTGATGATGGTGGTAATGATGGTGATGATGATGATGATGATAGTGGTAATGTTGATGATGATGATGATGATGGTGATGATGATGGTGGTAATGATAGTGGTGTTGATAATGAGATAGTGGTGATGATGATGGTGATGATGGTGGTGATGATGATGGTGGTAGTGATGGTGAGATGATGATGTATGATGATGATAGTGGTGTTGATAATGAGATAGTGGTGATGGTGATGAGATAGTGGTGATGATGATGATGGTGATGATGATGATGGTGGTGATGATGATGGTGGTGATGATGGTGATGATGGTGATGATGATGGTGGTGGTGATGATGATAGTGATGATGATGATGATGGTGGTGGAAATGATGATGGTGACGATGGTGATGATGGTGATGATGATGTTGGTGGTGATGGTGATGATGATAGTGGTGATGATTGTGATGATGTGGTGATGATGATGATGATGGTGGTGGAAATGATGATGGTGACGATGGTGACGATGGTGATGATGGTGACGATGATGATGGTGGTGATGGTGATGATGATAGTGGTGATGATTATGATGATGATGGTGATGATGATGATGGTGGTAATGATGATGATGATGATAATGGTGGTGGCAATGATGGTGGTGTTTAAGTGCGCCCCTGCTGCTAGTAAGAGATGGGTAAAATGCAGAGCCCTAATTTCCCCTGAGGATCTACAAGTATAACAAAAAAAAAAAAAGAAATGATGATGATGGTGGCATTGATGATGGTGATGATGATGATGATTACGATGGTGATGATGGTGATGATCTCTCTCTCCCAGCACCGCTCCACGGTGGCGTCCTGTATGCACCGACAGGAGACGGTGGAGTGTCTAAAGAAGTTTAACGCCAGGAGGAAGCTGAAGGTGAGCACAGGAAAACCTCGCCTTTGACCACTGTGATCATACTGATCATTCTACGATTTGTGTGTCAGATTATGACAAACAGACGAGACAAAAGATTATGTCATTCTAGAGATTACTCAAACTTTCCTACCTTCCTTCTTTCAGGGAGCCATTCTGACCACCATGTTGGCTACCAGGAATTTCTCCGGTAAGTCTAGTCCAGGTTTGAGGTTCCTGTTCGCTCCCAGAGGTGATGTGTTTCAGTCAACACTGGGTTTTCCTCCAGATTGGTCCCAGTTTGGTTCCTCTCCTCCAGATTAATCCCAGTTTGGTTCCTTTCCTCCAGATTAGTCCCAGATTGGGTTCCTTTCCTCAAGATTAGTCCCAGTTTGGGTTCCTTTCCACCAGATTTGTCCCTGTTTGGTCCATGTTAGTCCCAGTTTGGTTCCTTTCCTCTCTTTCCTCCAGATTAGCCCCAACTTGGGTTTCTTTCCTTCAGATTAGTCCCAGTCTGGTTCATTTCCTCCAGATTAGACCCAGTTTGGATCTTGTCCACCAGATTGGTCCCAGTTTAGTTCCTTTCCACCACATTAGTCCCAACTTGGTCCCACCAATTTGGTGGAAATGAAACATTTTGGATTACTTTTTCCAGATTACTCCCAGTTTGGTTCCTTTCCTTGAGATTAGTCCCAGTTTTAGGTTCCTTTCCTCCAGATTAGTCCCAGTTTTTTTTTTTTTCCTCCAGGTTAGTCCCAGGTTGGGTTATTTTTTCCCAGATTGCTCCCAGTTTGGGTCCTTTCCTTCATATTAGTCCCAGTTTGGGTCTTTTCCTCTATATTAGTTCCAGTTTTGGTTAATTTCCTCTTGATTAGTCCCAATTTGGGCTTCCTTTTCTCCAGATTAGTCCCAGTTTGGGTTCCTTTCCTCAAGATCAGTCCCAGTTTGGTTCCTTTACACCAGATTAATCCCAGCTTGGTTCTTTTCCTCCAGATTAGTCCCAGTTTGGGTTCCTTTCCTTCATATTAGTCCCAGTTTTGGTCAATTTCCTCTAGATTAGAGTCCAACTTGGGTTTCTTTCCTTCAGATTAGTCCCAGGTTGGTTCATTTCCTCCAGATCAGACCCAGTTTGGATCTTGTCCAGCAGATTGGTCCCAGTTTAGTTCCTTTCCACCACATTAGTCCCAATTTGTTTCATTTTCACCATTTTGGTCCCAGTTTGGGGTTCCTTTCCTCCAGATTAGTCCCAGTTTGGGTTAATTTCTCCAGATTACTTCCAGTTTGGTTCCTTTCCTTGAGATTAGTCCCAGTTTTGTTCTTTTCCTCTAGATTCGTCCCAGTTTTGGTTAATTTCCTCTAGATTAGTCCCAGCTTGGGTTTCTTTCCACCAGATTACTCCCAGTTTGATTGTTTACTCCAGATTAGTCCCAGTTTGGGGTTTCTTTCCTCTAGATTAGACCCAGTTTGGCGTTCTTTTCTCCAGATAAGTCCCAGTTAGGTTCCTTTACATCAGATTAATCCCAGTTTGGTTCTTTTCCACCAGATTAGTCCCAGTTTGGGTTCCTTTTCTGAAGGTTAGTCCCAGTTTGGGTTATTTTCCTCGAGATTTTTCTCAGTCTGGTTAATTTCCTCCAGATTAGACCCAGTTTGGATCTTTTACACCAGATTAGTCCCAGTTAGGTTCCTTTACACCAGATTAATCCCAGTTTGGTTTCTTTCCACAAGATTATACACAGTTTGGGCTCCTTTTCTCCAGATTAGTCCAAATCTGGGGATCCTTTCATCCAGATTAGTCCCAGTTTGTGTTTCTTTCCCTCCAGATTAGTCCCAGTTTGGGTTTATTTCTCCAGATTACTCCCAGTTTAGTTCATTTCCTTGAGATTAGTCCCAGTTTGGGTTCTTTTCCTCCAGATTAGTCCCAGTTTTGGTTTAATTCCTCTAGATTAGTCCCAATTTGGGTTTCTTTCCTCCAGATTAGTCCCAGGTTGGTTCCTTTCCTCCAGATTAGTCCCAGTTTAGTCCCAGGTTGGTTCCTTTCCTCCAGATTAGTTCTAGTTTGGTTCTTTTCCTCCAGATTTGTTACAGTTTTGGTTAATTTCCTCCAGATTAGTCCCAGTTTAGTTCCTTTCATCCAGATTAGTCCCAGGTTTTTTGCTTTCCTCCAGATTATACCCAGTTTGAGTTCCTCACCACCAGATTTGTCCCAGTTTGGTTCTTTTCCTCCAGATTTGTCCCAGTTTTGGTTAATTTCCTCCAGATTAGTCCCAGGTTTGTTCCTTTCCTCCAGATTAATCCTAGTTTGGTTCTTTTCCTCTAGATTAGTCCCAGTTTGGGCTACTTACCACCATATTAGTCCCAGTTTGGGGTTCTTTGTTCTAGTTCCATTCCTGAACCAGTCCTTTGTTTCAACCCCTAAACATTGACTCTGGCTGTGAAAACTGACCTCCAGCATCAGCAACTCACTTCCTCCTAGTAATCCATCAGCTACTGTTTGACGTCCAGTATGAAAACCAGTGAGATGAAACCATCACAACCTGCTTTATATCCTCCTTTCTATCATTTCTCCTCCGTCACCACCTTCATCCCACCATCACTGACAGATCTCCCGAGTAAATGAGTGTTTAATATCGAGTTTACTGTGTATTTGGACCACACACACACACACACACAGCCACACACACACACACACATACACACCAGATGTAATGATCCAGTCTCAGACTTATTTAGAAATTTAATTTTTTTTTCATTTATTGCACTCACTTCCTGACATGGAGCAGAACATATTTCACTACACTAACAAATTACGCAGGTCATTGAACTCACCACAAGACCTGTGGCTGCTGCAGTGTTGACCTTTCACCTGAAGGTTTGTGTTTCAGTAGCAGAGGCTCAAACAGAGAAATCCACCAATCAGCTCCCAGCTTACACACAATTAGCAGGTTAGCGCAGTGTGTGTGCATGTGCTGCAGCTGTTGTGAAACCTCACACACAGCTGCCTAAAGATAGCAGGGAAACCACCGACACACACCAACTCTGAACTGTGTGTGTGTGTCTGCAGACACAGCATATGCTCAGGAAAGTGTGTGTGTTGGCCCCGCCCACTCAGCCTGTGAATGACAGTCGTGGCCTGGTGATACTTGAATCCATCGTTAACATTTCCAGGGTCATGTGATCATTGAGTTATTGTTCAGCCAGTTAAAACAGACTCTGAAGAGTGGGTGGTACCTGTGTTTTAAGGGGTACTGCTGTCTGTACGACCATATTTGGGCAAGAGGGCGGAGCTGAACTCAAAGGGGGAAAGCAGAGTTTCTCCAGACAAGACAGTCAGTCAGTCAGTCAGTCATTGTCTGTACAGCCTATCCAGTTCAGGGTCACAGGGGTTGCTGGAGCCTATCCCAGCTATGATCAGGCGACAGCAGGGTACATCCTGGACAGGTCGCCAGTCTGTCACAGGGCCCAGACAAGACAGATATTTATCAATTAAAAACACTTTATCTTCATTTTCCATCTCTGACGGGAGAACCGAACTCCTCCATCGTATCCATCTACGTCAAACCTTTGTTTTCCATTCTCCTGCCAGCTTTCTGATTGGTCAATGTCTCTTCAGAGGCGGGGCTTGATTTGACTCTTGACAATAAGTCTGTTCACATGATCAACAACAATCTGATCATGATCACCCAGATCCAGACCTAGAACCAGACCTAGTACCAAAACCAGGCCCAGACACAGACCTAGAACCAGACCTACTACCAAAACCAGACAGAGACCTAGAACCACACCTAAAACCAGACCTAGAGCCAAAACCAGACACAGACCTAGAACCAGACCCAGAGCCAAAACCAGACACAGACACAGACCTAGAACCAGACCCAGAACCAAAACCAGACACAGACACAGACACAGACACAGACCTAGAACCAGACCTAGAACCAAAACCAGGCACAGACACAGACCTAGAACCAAACCTAGAACCGAAACCAGACACAGACACAGACCTAGAACTAGACCTAGAAGCAAAACCACACACAGACCTAGAACCAGACCTAGAACCAAAACCAGACACAGACACAGACCTAGAACCAGACCTAGAACCGAAACCAGACACAGACACAGACACCAGACCTAGAACCAAAACTAGATACAGACCTATAACCAGACCCAGAACCAAAACCAAAAACTGGTCTGGTGTATCCTGGACTGGTTATAGTCTGTCCTGGACTGGTTTGGTATATCCAGGACTGGTCTGATGCATTCACGACTGGTTCTGGTCTGTCCTGGGCTGGTTCTGGTATATCCAGGTCTGGTTCGGTTCCATCCAGGACTTGTTCTGGTTTATCTTAGACTGGTTCTGGTCCATCCTGGACTTGTTCTGGTTCATTTGGGTCTGGTTCTGCTGTATCCTGGACTGGTTCTGATCTGTCCTGGTCTGTTTTTGTTGTTTCCAGGACTGGTGTTGTGTGTCCTGGGCTGGTTCTGGTCTGTCCAGGTCTGGTTCTGGTATGTCCTGGACTGGTTTTGGTCTGTCCTGGACTGATTCTGGTGTATCCTGGACACGATCTGTTCTCTCCTGGTCTGGTCTGGTCTGTCCTGGACTGGTTTGGGTCTGTCCAGGACTGGTTATGGTCTGACCTGGACTGGTTCTGGTCTGTCCTCGACTGGTTCTTTTCTGCCCTGGTCTGGTCTGATCTGTCCTGGACTGGTTTGGTCTGTCCTGGACAGATTCTGGTGTATCCTGGACACGATCTGTTCTCTCCTGGTCTGGTCTGGTCTGTCCTGGACTGGTTTGGGTCTGTCCAGGACTGGTTATGGTCTGACCTGGACTGGTTCTGGTCTGTCCTCGACTGGTTCTTTTCTGCCCTGGTCTGGTCTGATCTGTCCTGGACTGGTTATGGTCTGTCCAGGACTGGTTCTGGTCTATCCTGGACTGGTTTTGGTGTATCCAGGACTGGTTCTGGTCTGTCCTGGACTGGTTTTGGTGTATCCAGGACTGGTTCTGGTCAGTCCCAGCTCAGGAATGTGTCCAGACCTTCTGCTCTCCAACTATCTCAAGTTGATCCTAAATTTGTCCTCGGCTCTCAGCGAGCGACCCACATGTCACGCCGGGAACTCCCTCCATCTGCCCGTCCCCCGTCCCCCCGTCAGACCCAGCTCTCCCTCCTGACTTCACCTTCTCTGGACTTGCTGTCCGTCATGCCGTCGCTCCTCTTCTCTGCATTTGTTCCTTTCTTTCTCACACTGCTGCTTCTCTCTCTCTTCATTCTCATCCCTCGTTCAGGAGGAAAGAGTGGAAGCAACAAGAAGGCCGACGGCGTGAAGGTAACACTCATTCAGAGGCTGAGCTCCTCTTCATCAAACTTTATTCATCTCAGTTAGAGAGCAGATGTCCGTAAGACATGTTTGTTTAAAGACCCGCCCTCGGCAGCGGACCAATCAGAGCTCAGCTCAGTGACCGAGTGATGACCTGTTTTTTCAGGAGTCGTCTGAGAGCACCAACACCACCATCGAGGATGAAGATACCAGAGGTAACATGACAGGAGAGCTTCATCTTCATCCCAGACAAAGATGATGATACCTGATCCCAGTGTGTGTGTGTGTGTGTGTGTGTGTGTGTGTATGTGCATCAGTGAGGAAACAGGACATCATTAAAGTTACCGAACAGCTGATCGAGGCCATCAGCAATGGAGACTTTGAGAGCTACACGTACGTAACCCAGATCTCCATCTGTCCTTGTCCGGTTCAGTTAATCCGATGATTAATCACCATGATCAGATAATTAATCATGAAGGTCAGATGGTTTATCGCCATGATTTGATGATTAATGGCCATGATCAAATGATTAATCACCATGATCAGATGACTAATCGCCATGATCAGATGACTAATCGCCATGATCCGATGATTAATCACATGATCAGATTATTAATCACGAGGCTCAGATGGTCAGTCGCCATGATCAGATGATTAATCGCCATGAACTGATTATTAAACACCATGATCGGATGACTAATTTCCATGATCCTATGATTTATTGCCATGATCTGATGATTAATGACCATGATCAGATAATTAATCACCATGATCAGCTGACTAATCGCCATGATCAGAAGATTGATCTCAATGATTGGACGATTAATCACAATAAGATGATTAATCACGAGGATAAGATGATTAATCAAGAGGATCAGATTATTTATCAAGGCGATCAGATGATTAATCATGAGGATCAGATGATTAATCACAAGGAAAAGATGATTCGTCACTTTGATTAGATGATTAATCTCAACAATCAGACAATTAATCACGTGGATCAGATGATTAATCACGATGAGATGATTAATCATGAGGATAAGATGATAAACCAAGAGGATCAGATTAAACTCATGATCAGGGCCCAGTATTTTAAACATAATCCACCAGGATGAATCCAGTTGGATTGGATTTTTTCCAGATCTGATCAGAAATTGGGTATTTCAAACGAGATTTTATCCTGAAGATTTAAATCCAGATCTGTGAATCCAATCCTACCTTTAATCCAGATTTTTTGTTATTTTGGGTATCTCAATATTTTTAAAAATGAAATGTTTCATACGCATCGTGGTGGAGCCAAATTTACAACAAACATCCAACATAGTGCTCTTGTTTCTACTAAGTAAATTATTTTTGCGTGAGACCTGTTTATCACTTTTAAGATTTGAACAGTATAACCACATTTGATACTGCACCCATGCACGACATTTCATGTTCCAGCGATGCGCTAAATTACTCACTATGTGGACCACTCAAAGCATTTTAGGCAATAATACAGTTCCAACCCTTTCAAACTTGTTCTGGAAAGCCGTCTTTTATCTCTTATAGCGGTTGCATCCAGACAAACGGCTCCATGTCATTAAAGAGGAAATGTTGCATCACGTCGTTTTGGCTGAACGCACAAGAAAATGTCCCAACACCGCTGTATATTTCAGAACTTTTATCACTCTGTTTGCCTTTATTTCTTGCTGCCGCTTTCTGCCATCTACAAAAGCCAAATGTTCTCTGCTTCTTCACTTTCTGACATCACAATCACAATGAATAGCGCCCCTTAGTGGCGACCCGCAAACATAATTTCACATTACTACAACAGGGATGAAAGGATGGCTTGTGCGAGAAATGACACATCTACATTTCCATAAATCTGAACGTAGCTGTAATTGCAGTTCATAATCTAAAATAAATTAACAAAATCTGCACATAGCTCAGAATTTAGTGACAGCTGATACAGACGAATCCTGCAAAGTTCAATTTCTGTCACAAAGTAAACATGTTGATGCTCCATAAATAAAAATGTTTGCATGAATAACTGATAACCATGTTTCATTTTCACATAAATTTATTACCTTAACTGCTTGTCAAGCATCTTACTCTTTACCTTCCCCTCTTCTTGCTGAGCTGAGTGAGTCCGTCCCTTTCAGAGGACATTCTGCTGCTGAGTGTGCTCAATACTCTCAATAGTTTTTTTTACTCAATATTTTCATTTCTGCACTTCTTGTTGCCAAATAACAAACACTTTTATTATTGAGCTTCCTTGATTTGTGTCTTGGTTATTAAAATCATTTATTAAACATCTTTATTGGTATGGAAATGTTAAAAGTAGCCTATTTACAGACCGCTCTGTTTCTCAACTACAGCTTCTCTGTAGCTGAACAAACGTCTGAGTTAAAGAAGAAAAAAGAAATCTGACTGCCAGAGTTGTTTCTCTGTTTGCAGTGATGATTTAGCGTCAGCGTTGACTTATACATGATCATATTGATCAGACACACGCTCATGACAAGTTCTTTATGTCATCATTTCCTGTTTCCTGTCAATGATCCAGTGGGAGGGACAGATTTGTAAATCTCCATCTAACAGGATCGGGATCATTTTGATCCAATCCACCAAAGTTTTGAAATACCCAGATATCAATCTGAGATCCAAGTAACTTAATTCAGGGATTTGGAAATCCAGATCATTTTGATCTGGATTCAAAGTTTTGAAATACTGGGCCCAAAAAAAAAAAAAAAAAAGAGGAAAAAAAAAGAAAGAAAAAAAGAAAAAAAAAAAAAAAAAAAAAAAAAAAAAAAAAAAAAAAAAAAAAAAAAGATGATTTATCAAGACAATCAGAGGATTAATCACGGGGATCAGATGATTAATCACCATGAACAGAAGATTAATCACGAGGATCAGATGATTAATAACAAGGAAAAGATGATTAGTAACTGTGATCAGATGATTAATCATGAAAATTAGATGATTAATTATGAAGATTAGATGATTAATCACAAGGATCACCTGATTTGTTACTCGGATCAAATGATTAATTACAAGAATCAAATGATTAATCTCCATGATCAGATGATTAATTATGGGAACCAGATGATTAATCTACATGAGCAGATGATTAATCACAAAGATCAGATGATTAATCACGTGATCAGATGATTAATCACAAAGATCAGATGATTAATCACAAAGATCAGATGATTAATCACGTGATCAGATGATTAATCACAAAGATCAGATGATTAATCACAAAGATCAGATGAGTAATCACTACCGAACAGAAAACAGAAACAAGGTGTTAGTCTGTTTTTTTTTCAAAGGAAAGTTAAACTTGTCCTGTAACCTCCTGTCAGGAAAATGTGTGATCCGGCTGTAACAGCGTTCGAGCCCGAGGCCCTGGGAAACCTGGTTGAAGGTCTGGACTTCCACCGCTTCTACTTTGAAAACCGTGAGTAGAACTCAACTTCCTGTCTGTCATTGGTTGATAGATGGGCGGAGCCTGGCTCACCTGCCCAGGTAACATCTGTGTCTCTGTCCTAGTGTGGTCCAAGAACAGTAAACCAGTCCACACCACTATCCTGAACCCTCACATCCACCTGGTGGGCGACGAGGCGGCCTGCATTGCCTACATCAGAGTGACACAGTACATCGACTCCAACGGCGCTCCTCGCACTGCCCAATCAGAGGAGACCCGGGTGTGGCACCGCCGTGACGGGAAGTGGCAGATCGTCCACTTCCACCGCTCAGGCTCCGCCTCCACGCTCAGCAAGTAAGAACAAGCCAGAGGGCGACATCACGATGCGTCCAGTGAACGGGTCATGATGTCCAAAGAAAACCAAAGAAAAGCAGAAAATCCTTCATCATGAGTCACATCTGAGCTAGGGGTGGGCGATATGGGCCAAATATCATATCACAATGTATTTATTGTAGATGACGATATACGATATATACCGGTATTTTTACCCTAATTTGTCTGAAAGTTTTATTTCATATCAAACACCTGTTTTTTAGTATTGAAACATGTTTAGCGTAAAGGTATCGCTCCACTGCAGTGATGGAACTGACAAAACACTGGTTAGAAATATTATTAAAAGATAGCTGGCTGGTTTTTTATGATTTCTTGGGGAGGATCGTCTTCCAGACAGTTTAAATAATAGGGGTGGGAAAAAATATTGATACACTGAAATATTGTGATATTTTCATATGCCGATTCCATATCTATATTTGAAAAATGTGGTATTGATCTATTTTACTAATGAAATCTCGCAAGATATCATTTTGTTACGAAATCTCATGAGATTTAATGAAATACAGCAAGATTTCACAAGATTTCATTAGTAAAAATAGATCGATACCGTGTTTTTAAATATAGATATGGCATTGCTATATAATTCATGAGATCTCATGAGATAACTACGGAAAGCCCAGGCAGCCAAAATATAAATGATTAAACAAGTCCCTTTTAATAAATGCAAGTAAAACACAGACTTCTGTAGCAACAGCTCACTTCTTTCCAGACTGTTTTTATATTTTTTACATTTATTTATTTATTTATTTATTTATATGTACTGTTATAATCAATCAGGGGGCGGTGCATATTTTCTATAATTTTCTATTTACTCCCCCCAGCCAGCCTTTACGCCCCCAAGGGGTTGCCAGGGGTGGCCAGTGCCTCCCTGAACAAACACCCCACCGATCACCCCTGCAAAAATTAAATAGTTTTAATTTATATCAGATTTTATGTACTATTAACATAGTGCAGCGTGCTTTGCTTATATTTGCATGTCAAAATATCTATAAGCTAATACAAATAAAATAAATGAAAGTATTACACTAGATCTACCATTTTCTACCATTGCTGTTTTGTCGTAGTCCCCCGCAGGTCTATCACTCCTAATTAACACGGCCTTTCTTATGCAAATTCATCCAGGAAAGCACCACCCAGAACTGCCCCAACCAGTTTCTAATGTTCCTTTCACATCAGCACCTACTTAGCCCGGCTCTTGGAGTGCAACTACACTACCACAGTTTAGTTTGATCATATTACAATTGAGCCGTCTTCAGCTCTGGTTTTCAGTGAGTGAGGTTTTTTTTTAAGATTTTTTTTTTGCTTGTAATAAGCAAAAAATTGAACAAATGAAATTTTCTTATATTTCCTACAGTTACAGTTGTCTTGAAACAAGTTTCTATATCTCTCTGAAATGTTTCTCTTTTGGTGATTTTGTCTTATTTTGAGTGTGATGAGATATTTTGATTAAAAATTATAAAAACGTATTTGGTAAGATTTGAGTTTTTACATTTTATTGTTGAAATTAAGGAAGTTTGCTGCAGATAATGCCTTATATTTAAAAAAAATAAATAAATAAAAAAAATTTTAAAAAAGAGTGAGCCTTTACAATACTGAATTTCCTTTCTGGGATGAATAAAGTATTTTTCATTTCATTTCATTCATTTCATTTCATTATATAGAGGCTCATTCATTCTTCCCCCTTCACTGCCAGTATATAGATAAACGCGGATCTACGACTAATCTAAACAGTACCCAAAAGAGTGATGCAGAAATGTTACTGATGAGTAAATGCACGAAGGCTACACTTTATAAATTCCAGAAATAAAGTCCAGGTTGGAAGAAACAAAAGTTATCCTTTAATAACCCCTTTCTGCGGGCACCCCTGCCCCCAGCAGGAGGTGCTGCACGGACTATCACCACCTCTGATGGTTTCCTCCCTCCTATTTCATGACCAAATGTTTTGTTGTTGTTTCAGTTAACTTCAACTTCCAGAATGGGCGGTGTCTTTGAAGGGGCCATCATCGCCTTGACAACAGGTTGACTGACAGCAGGCCAGGCGTCCGACATCAACCAATCAAGATTTTGTTTGAGAAGCTGGAGTACGAGACGAGAAGGACAGAGAAACGCATCCAGCAGTTATCCTCGTCCATCCATCCATCCATCCATCCATCCATCCATCCATCCATCCATCCATCCATCCTCCATCCATCCGTCTGACCGTCCATCCATCCATCCATCCATCCATCCATCCATCCATCCATCCATCCATCCATCCATCCATCCATCCATCCATCCATCCATCCGTCAATCAATCAATCAATCAATCAATCAATCAATCAATCAATCAATCAATCAATCAATCAATCAATCAATCAATCAATCAATCAATCAATCAATCAATCCATCAATCGATCCATCAATCGATCGATCAGTCAGTCAGTCAGTCAGTCAATCAATCAATCAATGAATCCGTTTTCTCCTCTCAACAGCTTGCCTTTAGCCACGCCCCTCTGTGAGGAGCCAGTCAGCACGGCTGGTGTGACGGAACTTTATATCTCCAGTTCTTCAGGTTCAGCAGCACCACGTTAGCTTAGCTTAGCACAAACACTGGAAGCAGAGGGAAACTGTTAGCCTGACCCCCCCACAGCCAAGCGTCTGATGGGGGGTCAGATCCTGACTGAGCATGTGCAAGTGTTCATGATCAGAACCGTTATTGATCATGTGACACCATTTATTCACCAGGAGATACCAGGTTTTCTCCTGCACATGGAGAGAGGATCATGCTGTTGCCATGGTAACGTCTGTGTCTGGACCAGTTACCTTCAGATCACAACTAGAACCTGATCCAGTTCTGCTTGAAAGCTCGGACTCCACTTTGGAGCACCAGGACTTTTTATTTAATCCCAACATATCAAAACTGCTTTCCTCCAGTTTTCCTGCTGATCATTCTGCTGAGTCACATGATCGTCTGCTGAGTCACATGATTGTCACCAAGTCATGCGATCGTCTGCCGAGTCTCATGAGCATCTGCAGAGTCTCGTGATCGCCTGCCGATCATCTGCTGAATCACACGATCGTCTGCGAGACACACAATCATCTGCCGAGTCACGCGATCAACTGCAGAGTCACGCGATCCTCTGCCGAGTCTCATGATCATCTGCCGAGTCTCATGATCATCTGCCGAGTCACACGATCATCTGCCGAGTCACGCGATCATCTGCCGAATCACACGATTGTCTGCCGAGTCACGCGATCATCTGCCGAGTTACGTGATCGTCTGCGAGTCACACAATCGTCTGCCGAGTCACACGATCAACTGCGGGGTCACGCGATCGTCTGCCGAGTCTCATGATCATCTGCCGAGTCACGCGATCATCTGCCGAGTCCTGCGATCGTCTGCTGAGTCCAACAATCGTCTGCCGTGTCACATGATCATCTGCTGAGTCACACGATTGTCTGCTGAGTCACACGATCTTCTGCCGAGTCCTGTGATCGTCTGCTGAGTCCAACAATTGTCTGCCGAGTCACATGATCATCTGCTGAGTCACACAATTGTCTGCTGAGTCACACGATCTTCTGCCAAGTCCTGTGATCGTCTGCTGAGTCCAACAATTGTCTGCCGAGTCACATGATCATCTGCTGAGTCACACAATCGTCTACTGAGTCGCATGATCATTCTGCCAAGTCACACGATTGTCTGCCAAGTCATGCGATCGTTTGTGTGTCACGCAGTCGTCTTCGAGTCACGCGATTGTCTGCCATAGTCACGCGTTCATCTACTGGGTCACGTGATCGTCTGCTGACTCACATGATCATTCTGCTGAGTCACACAATCCCCCATGAGTCACATGATCGTCTGCCGAGTCACACGATCATCTGCTAAATCACTCGAAGATCGCATCTGCCGAATCACGCGATTGTCTGCCGTGTCACACGATTGTCTGCTAAGTCATGCAATCATCTCCTGATTCACACGCTAATCTGCTGAGTCACACAATTGTCTGCTGAGTCACGCGATCATTTCCCGATTCACACGCTAATCTGCTGAGTCACACAATTGTCTGCTGAGTCACGCGATCATTTCCCGATTCACACGCTAATCTGCTGAGTCACACAATTGTCTGCTGAGTCACACGACCGTCTGCCGAGTCACATGATTGTCTGCCAAGTCACGCGATCATACAAATGTGGTGGAAGTTGGAGAACGCCTCAGTGATCTGGACGTGATTGTGTCTAAAAGTTGATCACCGTTTCTGTATCATAAATCTCTTTAACGACATCATTCCAACTCTGCTTCCATCGGGCTGGGAGGACACCGGAGGCTTCCGGCTCTCCCAGCCTGTGATCTTCCATGAACGCCCCCCCCCCCCCCCCCCTACCCCCACCCCCACTTCTGAGCCGGGTGTCCTGACTACGAAGGCCGGACGAGCATCTGCTCCTCTTGCTCAGCAACAACTTTATCATTTAAGCTTCAAGGTTTTCTGCTCAGAGTAAAACGAAAGAATCAGTGAGATGAACGACGGAACGGACAGAGGAGGTGGAGGCAACATTGATTTTCTGTTAGATGGATGACTGGAGTTAAACCAACACACTTACGATCTGTTCAGGGTCCGATCACATGACCACATTGGCCCCAGACGGCTTTCAGGAAGTTTTATGTTTTGGATTGAAAATTAAAACTAAAAATGCAAACAGCTGATCAGAATCAGCGACATGATGTCGTCCATCACAGAGTCCTGGAGTGGACAAAGTTCACCGAGTAAGTCACGAAACTTCGCAGATAAAATTATCCTGAAGATGAAAACGGGAAAATAAAAAAGAAATTTCCAGCAAAAGTCTTCCTCCGGCAATAATCCCTCCACCCCAACGCAAAAACTCAGATAGTATGTTCGGGCCAGATCCAGGCCACATGTTTGGGCTGGATCCAGGCTGCATGTTCGGGACACTTCTGGCTTAGTTACGGCCCCAGTCTGGGCCGGATCCGGGACACCTCTGGATCGGTTACGGCTCCGGTGCGGTCCAGATCTGGGCCAGTTCTGGCTCGGTCACGGCCCCGGTAGGATTCAGATCCGGGCCAGTTCCGGCACGGTTACAGCCCTGTTGTGGTCCGGATCCGGGCCAGTTCTAGCTCAGTCATGGCCCAGACACGTGTGTTAATGTATTTTTTGCATATAGCAGTACTAAAGAATAAGAAATCTCTTGTTTGACAATGTGTTTAATTTCGGATCAATCTTTGACAGCTCCAGTTTTAAGTTGGTGGTCCTGATGTTGTAAAACCAAACCTCCTGAACGATGATTTTTATTTTCTGGTTGAAATGAAATGTGTTCAGTTTTTATTCAAAAACATCAAATGTTTAAAATGATAAAAGTTTAAGGAATGTGACTTTTTTTTTACATTTTTGTGGCTACCTGGAGATTTCAGTTCCTGACATCCTCACAAAGTGGTTGTACCTGAATGAGTTTTGACTTTTCAGGGACTCTGTAGCTCAGGACAATCTGACCCCCGTTGAGTTGGCGGGGGGTTGCTATGAAACATTTTACTCTGTTTGGGATCTTGATGTTTTGAGGAGCTTTAGAGTAAAGTAAATCACTTGTTTGTTGTGAAAGGCAAACCTGCGGTCAGTTGTTCATTTGCTCGGTCGGTTTAGCGGTTGGTCAAGCGGTCAGTCAGTCATTCGGTTGGTCAGTCAGTTGGTTGGTTGGTCGGTCAGTTGATTAGTTGGTCAGACGGTCAGTTGGTGGGTCAATTAGTTGGACAGTCGGTTGGTTGGTCAGTTGGTCAACTGGTCAGTTAGTCGATCAGTTGGTCGGTTGGTTGGTTGGTCAGTTGGTCGATTGGCCAGCTGGTTGGTTGTTCAGTCATTTGAGCAATCAGTTAGTTGGTTTGTCAGTTGGCCAGCCAGTCGGTCGGTCAATTGGTCAGACAGTCAGTTGTTTGGTCAGTCAGTCAGTCGATCACTCGATCGATTAGTTGGTCGGTCAGTCAATTGGTCAGTCAGTTGGTTGATTGGTCAGTCAGTCGATCAGTTGGTCGGTTGGTTGGTCAGTCGGTCGGTCAGTTGGTCTGACGGTCAGTTGTCTGGTCAGTTGGTCGATTGATCAGTCAGTCAATCAGTTGGTCGGTAGGTTGGTTGGTCAGTTGGTCGCTCAGTCGGTCGCTTAGTTGGTGAGTTGGTCAGTCATTTGGACGGTCAGTCAGTTGGTCTCTCATTAAGTTGCTCAGTTGGTCGGTCAATTGGTCGGACAGTTGGTTGTTTGGTCAGCTGGTCAGTTGGTCGGTCTGTCTGTCAGTCAGTCAGTCGGTCGGTCAATTGGTCTGAAAGTCGGTTGTTTGGTCCGTTGGTCGGTCTGTCAGTCAACCAATTGTACAGTCGGTTCTTTTATCAGTTGGTTGGTCAGTTGATCAGTTGGTCGGTCAATTGGTCGTCGGTCAGTTGGGTGGTCAGTTGGTTGGTCAGTTGGTCAGTCGATCTGTTGGACAGTCCGTTGGTCTCTTGCTTGCTGCTCGGTGTGTTTTAGTTCAGGGGGCATGACGGCCATCATGGCAATGCCTGGACTGGCCTTTGGACTGGACAATCAGACGGTCGGTCGCACAGTTGGTTGGATGGTCGGGTCAGTGGGCATTTGTTCAGAAGGCATGATGGGGATTGTGGCAGCGCTCGGACACGGTCGGCCTTCAGACCGGCACCCTGGCCGCGGAGCTCGTATTTCTTCCTCTTCAGTGATGGTGTTTCTGTACAGATCGTGGTTTTCTGCATGCTGGACTTTGTGTTTTGTGTTTGGGCTTCGTGGTCTGCCGTGTTTCCAGTGTTCGCAGCTGACAGGCTGTGGTTCAGTGTCTTAGCGTTGTTAGCATTCCTCATTGGATACAATGACGTCTGTTAGCAGCAAGCTAAAGAAAAACACGAGCAGTACGACTTTGATTTTCTGCCACTTTGAAAATGTTGTTTGTCTGGAAGCTTTTTACCGTCGAGAGAATGTAGAACTTTGTACAATCAGATTCTTAATATGACGACGATAATGATGATGTTATTCCCCTCCGTATATGCCGTTTGTATATTGACGAGCTTTTTAAGACTTCCAGTGCTGCTGTTGTGATATTTATGACTTCGGTTTCTCCGATATGCATCTTAGAGTGTGGCGCCAGTTTTCTAGCTGCTGAATGTGTTCGTCTTCGCGCCTGTTAGTTTCCCGACATCCTTCTTTGTGACATCTTGGGTCAGGAAGCTGGCTCGGGAAGCCTCCCCTGTTGCTTCGGGACTCTAATCGGCGCTTCCCAAGTGAACAGCTTTTCTACGCGTATTTTCTAAACGTTAAACTTTTCCGACACTTGAACGTCTCATCGGTGGAGACCAGAAACTCCTGCTGATGTCTCAGATGTCATTTTTTAATCTGATCCTGAAACTGAAGACCATGTCCGGTTCTCACGCTGGGTCTGGTCACAAACCGGTCCAGCAGCTGAATGAATCCAGACTCATGCTACAGGACCAGAACCCGGTTAATGATCCATTTGGTTCCGATGCTAAATGCTCAGACAGGTGAGCGGATCCTGTTTAGAAGCTTCTGTCATCAGCAAGACGGTGAACCGGACCTATTTCTGATCTGGTCCTGATTCAGTCCTGAACCAGTCCTAATTACTGGACTTGGTGGTTCTGGTCTATCTGGACTTGGTGGTTCTGGTTGGACTGGACTTGGTGGTTCTGGTTGAACTGGAATTGGTGGTTCTGGTCTAACTGGACTTGGTGGTGCTGGTAGTTCTGGTTTAACTGGACTTGGGGGTTCTGGTGGTTCTGGTTTAACTTTAGTGGTTCTGGTCTAACTGGACTTTGTGGTTCTGGTGGTTCTGGTTGAACTGGAATTGATGGTTCTGGGTTAACTGGACTTAGTGGTTCTGGTGGTTCTGGTTGGACTGGACCAATGCTGCATGCTCAGTGTGTAACCCTGTGTGTGTGAGGATGAGGATGTTTCTGAACTTTTTATTTTTGAGTTTTTGAACGATTTCTTCTTCTGTGATTCTGTAAATAAACTGAAGTGGTGAAACGCTGCATTCTGATTGGTTATTTTTCACCTTCACCTTCAGTTCACCTGACAGGGAACAGAAAAGGACTCGTCTCATTAAATCTTTTTTTGTTGGGGGGGGGGGGGGGGGGGGGGATCTGGTGGACAGAACATTTTGAGACTTAAAAATATTTTTAACATTTTGAAACTTTTTGTTATTCAACTAAATGTATTTCTGACACTTCTTAAATACGTAGTACTGATTTAGTAAAAGTGATTTTCAGCAATGAAACAATGGTTGATTTTGATGAGTGTCGGATACTTTTCTGAATCTCTGACAGGTTTTCAGTTTTTTCAATCTGGGCTCGTTTTAAAATCTGCAGCAAAGCAACAGCAACCTGCAGAACCCGGATGGACCAGGACGACTGTGTCATCCCGGACAAGACCCCACACACTCTGGATGCCTGACAGCTTGGGCCATTGGGAGATAAATAATAGAGAGAAATAAACTAATAAATAGAAAATATGAAAATAATATGAAAATATATACATGAAAAATTGTAGAATAGTAGAAGAAAATGACAAAATATATTTATAGGTATGTAATTGTATGAAGAAATAAGCTAAATTAAAGGCTAATATATTTATTGTTGCAGTCTCCTTTTCCTTAATTTGTATTTGTAGAACAGATGGCGTGAAAACGAAATCAGAATAAAACAGCGCTGGGAAAAAAAACTCATCTTTTCAAAACTATTTAACTTTATTCTAATTATCCCGATTTGTTTGATGATTAAATCTTTTTTCATTAGTTGGATCAATTTTCTTGTGAAATATTAAATCCACCGAACAAACCACCTTCCTTTGATGATTTAATGTCCACGTCATCAACCAGTGACTGATTTACATTACAAAAACAAAATAAAGGCCTATAGCAGACCCTCAAACTCTCAGTTGGGTTGTTTGTTTGTGTAATCACTGGTATTTTGGTGTTTCTGATATTTTTCCTTATGTTAAACAAAGATATAGGACATGCACACCAGACAACAAACAAATCATACTTACAGTATACCGCCCCCCCCTCTAAATAAAGTTTGCGATATTTAACATGATGCCTGTGTTGATTGTTGACGTGTTTATATGAGACCGCAGTTCTGCAACCTTGAAAATTGAAGATAAATAAAATAATGATTAATAATGGTGATAAATAAAAATAATGATAAAAGATAATAATAAATTAGATTAATGATAAAGAAATAAGGAAAATAATGGAAATTAAAATAATAAATAATGATAATAATACTGATGATTATTTATATGAACGATGATTGATAAAAAAAAAAGTATGATAAATTAAATTAATAATAAATGAAAATAATGATAATTAATTAACAGGTCAATCATAATAACGATGAATAAAATGATAAATAATGATGATAAAAAATAAGCATAATCATAAATTATATTAATTAAAAATAATTATAATGATAAATAATAGTTATAATGGCAAATGATAAATATTTTAAAAAATTATAAATAATAATGAAGATTAATGATAAATAATAATGATAAATAAGCATAATGATAAATTATATTAATGATAAATAATAATAGTGATAATGGTAAATAATAATAAATATTAATAAAATGATCAATAATAATGATAATAAATTAGCATAATAATAAATATAATGATAAATAATAATAGTTATAATGGTAATTAATAATAAATATTAATAAAATTATAAATAAAATGATAATAAATAAGCAGCATAATAATAAATTATATTAATTACAAATAATTATTATGATAAATAATAATGATAAATAATTACAAAGGTAAATAATAATAAAGATTAATTAAATATTAATAATGATAATAAATAAGCATAATGTTAAATTATATTAATGATAAATAAGCATAATTCTAAATAATAATATAAGATAATCATAATTATATTAATGATAATAATAATGACGCATCACTGCTTTCGTCGTCTATGGACGCACGTGCTGTCGCCACGTGGGGGCAGCAGACACTTACCGCGCGGCCGCGCCGGAATTCGTCATCTTCGCCCCCGGAAGCGGAAATCTCCCTTTCTTGTTTCTGCTCAGAGAAGAGACGCATCAGGTCGGTTCTGCTCGGACACTACATCCATCACTAATCCTCCTCCCAGGTGGCCATCTGCGGCTTTCAGGTGTTTCTTCGGAGCCTCTGAAGGTCCTCGCGCGTGTCCGCGTGTGAATTGTTTCAATTTAAGCCGTTAAGTTTAACTTGTTGGTGGTTTTTGTCTCCGCGCGTCGCTGTCGCTAAGGTCGCCATCTTGGCTGCGCGAGGCGTTTAAGACCGTAAACTAAAGCTCTAATCACCGGGTTCTGGTCTCTGAGAACCTGGACAGGTGAGCTGGAGCCTTCTGCGTGGTTCAGGTAAATCCGTAGCGGCGCGAGGACCGTGGGAAGCTAACAGCGCGAGCATCGCAGCTACTGCGGGTACTGCGCAGACTCAGTGGAAACATGCTAAAAGTTCTGCAGGTGAAGCCGCGGACAGGCGGTCCTGGTTCTGGTGGGTCCAGCATGGTCCAGGTTGCGCTGTGAAACGGTTCTGATTCTGCAGAGACGAGTCCAGCAGGGCCCTCTGGTTCAGTTCTGGTCACCACTGATGGTGATGATGGAGAGGCAGGAGGAAGTTCTAGTGACCTGGATCTGGTTCTGACGGACCCTCGGGTCCAGAGAATGAGATGTTTACGTCTGGCATGGAAATCAGCAACTCCTCCACTCTCAGTTAAATGATGCATTCAGGTACCGTTAGATTTTACATGGATCTGTACTCGGTGGTGCCGACTGAGTTGTGTTGGTACCAGTAACGGGCCTTTTTCACTGCAGCAGTACAGCACCACACACTGTGGACCACCAGGACGGGTGTTGTTTCCACACAGTAGCAGCAGTAATCTACAACCTGGAAGTGGGTGGAGTTGGACGGTGATGTCACTGCCGTGTCATGCGGTGGTCAGTAAAGTAGAAATAACGATGGAGGCGGTTTTTTTTTCTCTGTGGCTGTAGCCACCGAAAACAGATTTTAGGAGAAGCGAAGCGCGTACGATGCGCACGGCGGTTGGAGCTCGCTCTGAAACGGGTGGGGGAGAATCCTAACCGGTTTTCCCAGAGGAAACCGATTCCAGAACCATCCCTGGAGAGGACTGGTGCCGGGTCGGGCATCGAGAACTGAGCATCAGCGGGACCCGGAACTGACTCTCCTATTCTTCTGAAATAGTTCAGATTTTTAAACGGCAATTTTCTATGCTCAGGCCACCAAACAGATTGTTACTGCCGAGTTTCTGCTGCACCTGATTACGCCGACGCACACGCCACATCTCGTCTTTGTTGCGATATATAGCAACATCTCAGAGCACATTCGCGGCTGCAGTTGTTCACCTCTGCTGCAAACAAAACCGCCGCTGATCGTCAGGTATTAACGTCTCTTAGTGAAGAATGTGGACAGAAACATTTCATTTATAGTTCTGTAACATGTTTAGACTCATTAGAAAACAGTTTAACAGTTAGTTATTGAAATGATGAACTTTAACCAGGTCTGTTCATGTTTGGTAAGAGCGCGAGTAGAGCTGGAGGTTTCTGCATCAGCGTCCACAAAATCTGGATTTTCCCTTAAAATAATCAGAATCGTTAATATTTAAATGATGCCCAACCCTCCCAGGACCCTAACTGGTCTGTGGTTCTGGTTCTGGTGGAGATCCATGTTGGTTCCCTGTTATTGACAGCCTCCCTTGTCCCCCCCCCCCCCCCAGCATGGCTCCCCGTAAAGGCAAGGAGAAGAAGGAGGAGCAGGTGATCAGCTTGGGTCCGCAGGTGGCCGAGGGCGAGAACGTTTTCGGGGTGTGCCACATTTTCGCCTCCTTCAACGACACCTTCGTGCACGTGACGGACCTGTCGGGGAAGGAGACGATCTGCCGCGTGACGGGGGGGATGAAGGTGAAGGCGGACCGTGACGAGTCGTCCCCCTACGCCGCCATGCTGGCCGCCCAGGACGTGGCCCAGCGCTGCAAGGAGCTGGGCATCACCGCTCTGCACATCAAGCTGCGGGCCACCGGGGGCAACAGGTGAGTCCGGACCTGGTCCTGGTCCCGCTGCGAGACCCGGTCCTGCTCCCAGACCGTCCCCTGACCCGTGTTTCTGTTCCAGGACCAAGACCCCCGGACCCGGAGCCCAGTCGGCCCTCAGAGCTCTGGCTCGATCTGGGATGAAGATTGGACGCATCGGTATGTCTCACACACCAGCTGGTTTCCACGGCGACACTGACCTAGAGTGTCCTGGGAGGGGTTGCCATGGCACTGCTGACCCAGAGCATCCTGGGAGGCGTTGCCATGGCAACGCTGACCCGGAGCATCCTGGGAGGCGTTGCCATGGCAACACTGATCCGGAGCATCCTGGGAGGTGTTTCCATGGCAACGCTGACCCTGAGCATGTTGGGTGACGTTTCCATAGTAACTGAACAAGCTTAACATGGTTCCACTGGAGTCCAGATGATGAACGAAAACGAGCCCCTTTCAGACCAGTCACGTCTGAACATTTACTCCTGGTAACCTTGGTAACCCTGTAACCCCTGAAAAACTCGTTTGTAGGCGTTAGACCGCTGCATCAGTGAGAGATTAATCTCTCCGGTCTCTCTGACGTTTGTCTGGAATGTGCCGCCATGTTCAGGCTGAGAAACGATCTTTTAACCGTTAAACTCTGAGCTGCTGCCGTAGATTCACTCTCCACGACTCGGCCTCCTTTTTCATAATCCCGACCAGTTGAGATTCACGGAAACAGTTTTTCCCATATGAAGTTAAATACGACTGATTTTATTACTCCGGTCGACATAAATGGGAGACGGAAGAGCTGGTGGATTCTGCCTTTTAGTAATATCCCGATATTTTTATGGCATGTCATGACACAGGATGTGTGTCTGGATATTTTACCTCCGTCTGGAGTTCATGCTTTCATGTAGACAATCGCATCAGTAAGATGATTGTGTGTGTGCATTAAACATTACTGTTGTGCTGCATAGAGCTGCTCCGTGATGGAAAACATCATTATGGTTTTATTCGATATTGAAATCACGATTATTTACATTTATTTAGGTTGTTGAAGGAACTTTAGTTTGAAAATGACATCATGTTTCAGCTGCTGCTTTAACTGGTCAGTAAATAGTTCAGTTTTAGTTGTGATTTCACTCCAAGTATGAATGTTTGAAATCAGCATATTCCTGCATATCAGGGCTGTGCAGTTAATCTTAATTTGACTGTGATTTCAATCTTAATTTCAAAACGTCTCCAAACTAATTTGATGGAGTTGAAGCGATTTGACATTTTTCCTTCCACACTTTCTAACAGACGCGGATCAGCAGCGTGACATCATGGTGATCGGCCCTGGTGCAAAGATTTTTTTGTGCCCCACCTTAAACACAAACACTCACAGACACACACACACTTGGACTCGCACGTGCACAGCTATTTGAGAGAACTGCTGTTGTCACGGTATGGCTGCACGGTGGTGTGGTGGTTAGCACCGCAGCCTCACAGTAAGAAGGTCGCTGGTTCAATTCCCGGCTGGGGAGGGGGTCGAACAATTCCAACAGTGGCCTTCCTGTGTGGAGTTTGCATGTTCTCCCCGTGTATGCGTGGGTTCTCTCCGGGTACTCCGGCTTCCTCCCACAGTCCAAAGACATGCATGTTAGGTTAAATGATTACTCTAAATTGTCCCTAGGAATGAATGTGAGTGTGAATGGTTGTTTGTCTCTCTGTGTTGGCCCTGCGACAGACTGGCGACCTGTCCAGGGTGTACCCCGCCTCTCGCCTGATAATAGCTGGGATAGGCTCCAGCAACCCCCGCGACCCTGAACTGGATAAGCGGTACAGAAAATGACTGATGACATGACATGACTGGCTGTTGTCACGGTGATGGATTCCTGATCTACCAAAGATGCTGCAGCAGGTCGGGTTCCTGCATTTAGGATAAAAAATGTAATTGTATTAAACTTCGA
Organism: Atherinomorus stipes; assembly: GCA_023101725.1. NCBI lineage: Eukaryota > Metazoa > Chordata > Actinopteri > Atheriniformes > Atherinidae > Atherinomorus > Atherinomorus stipes. Next base: position 407,408 of record JALJCO010003679.1, read on the forward strand.
GGGTAACAGATTTTACTTAAGTATTTGTGGACATGAGTTGCATCAGCAGCGTCCAGCAGTGATGGGGACGTTACTGCTGATGCAGGATGGCGGAGAACATCCGACCTTCTTTATGCAGCAATCTCCCAATCCTAACCAGCAGGTCGCCTCCTCTGACCACTTTTATAATCTGTTGTGCAGCTGGTTTGAAGATTACGTCCATAATTAACCTCTTTAGCCATAATTTCAGACAAAAAATGCCTCACAAGACGCACCCAAAGTAAATGAAGAACTGCTCCACAATAACAAGGTTAACTTTCATGTTCTTGGTACGGAGGGACATCTGGAGACTCCAGAGAACGTGTTCCCAGTGTTAAAAATGTTGTCTGTTACCATTTCTGAGTAAATGACGACAATATGGAGGAAAATTGTGAAATTTCTGAGCTCGCCTGTTTAATAATTTGACAGATAACACCATGCTAATAATGATTTCAGGAAAACAGATGCTATTTATTACCTTCAGTTAATTCTTGACAGCAGATGGAGCAAATTTAAAATTTTACACAAGTTTTAGTGAAGCCTTCACCAGGTAAAATCCACCGGGTAATCCGTCTCAATTGTTCCCAGTTTCACACCAAACTATGAAAATGACGACAGTAACTATGATAAAGGAGTGAATACTTTATGAAATACATGAATTTGGCCAAAAGAGACAAATGCAGTGAAAATATGAAAAGTATTCAGTAGAACCGTGCATTATCTTGGTTTAGTGCTTTATTGTGATGATCTGTTCATATAAAAAAGTAAATAACTGTCATGTCACAAATTAGCATGTCAACTAGCAGGAAATCCACAAAAGCAATCACAATTTAAAAAGAGTACAAGAACTCACTCACAGGCCGTCCAGGCTTCACGTGGGAAATGTCTCCATCCAAACCGCAAGTTGCAGCTGATCAGGAGGATCTGGTAACTCCACATCTGGCTGCTGCTGTATCTCCTCTAATATCTCCGCTGTCTGAGTCATGTACATCTTTTTCCCCAATCAAATATTTTCCAAACAATACAAAGCTTCAAATAAAATGTATCACTCAAAACATCCAGCAGACACAAACAAAACAGTATCCTTTCGCTCTGCGTCAAAGCCCCGTTGCGCAACAACCTCCAGTCTTTTATCCATGGAGAAAGGTTACCTGGGTAATGTAGTTCACAAAAACCTTGGTATCATCTGATTCAGTAGCTTTTGTGCTTTCTTAGGACGACAAAATCCACTGTGCTGTGGCGAAGTTTTATAGCAATATAAACTGATAATTTCTGCTAATTTAAACCCCCTCATGTCGGCAGGTGCTCCGTCCCCCCCTCCAGAATCAAGCTATGTAAAACGGTTCTTCACTCCGGCCCAGTGAAGAACTGGTGCCCGTTTCAAACCAGTTTGGAGAGCGAGGAGCTTCTGGCTTACTCTTATTCATAAAAGCAGCAACATGCGCACGTGGTGCAAGTTCTTAAAGCGTCGGTAGTGGTGGTCCGCGAGTTATTTAACACTTTAGTCTCTGAATGATGATGTGCTGTTAATGGAAACGCAGCTCGTTACACAACACGGTGCGGTGACGTCATGCTGATGACTGAATTCCAGTCAAATCTGTGCAACAGAAAAACGGACGGGAGGTAATTTATTGCGTGTGGTCCGTGGTAACGCTGATCCTGTCAGAATGGGACTAAGACATTTCCAGACCGTCGGGGCCGGGACATTTACCGTCAGACATCAGGGCTGTGCTGTTCATCAGTTTGATCGTGATTTCAGTTTTCATGTCTCCAAATAATCAGGCTGAAGCGGTTCATTCCCCTTTTTTTACTCAGTTTCTGAATGAAGCGTGCGTGTGCAGCACATTGCTCACGCCGCTGAAGAGCGGAGGTGTTAAATTATCAGTTTATTGACAGAGAGAAATGCTAAATAAATGCATCGTGTAAATAAAAAATCACCTTATAATCGTGATTTCAATATTGACCAAAACAATCATGATTTTTTTCCGTAATGGAGCGGACCTGTTAGACATCAGACAACGAGCATCGTCCACCCGTTGAGATTTTAGCTTCTGTCGGGGTTTTAAATTTTCATTCATTTTTGGAGGCAAATCTTCAATTTGCTGTATGAAAAGTGAAGTTTCTTTATAATCCGTGTACGAGGACAAGTTCTTATAAAAGTCTCAGATAGAATCATCAATTGTGTTTTGGTTATCAGTTAAACAGTCGTCAATATTTAATATACGACTTTTGTAGATTCTTTTCTTTTTCTAAATGAAAAAATATGAAGTTTTTTCTCCTTTCATGTGTTCGGCGTTTGAGCGGATGAAAGCTCCTTCATCCTTCGGTGTGTAGACGTCAATAACTTGTGTGTAAACTAGGGATGTTATGCTCGAGCCCGTCTGCTCGACTCCGCCTCGATCTTATGAACCGGAAGTCTCGCTACCGCTGTTTTGGTGGAAGTGTCAGCATGCTAAAGGCCACGTGACCACGCAAACCGAGGCCTCGTTACGTCATCCTCGGGTGTCAAGCCGAAATCTTGAAGAGACTGGGTTTATTAATCTGTCAGTGCTTAATACAGGTTCCAATCGCTTGGGAATTTATTGAAAAATAGTTAATTTATTACAGAGGATAATTCCAAGATATTAACCACAAAGGAAACACTAACTGAAGGTTGATAACGTATCTTTTATTAAACACCATGTCAGAGACAAAACGGCTCCAGACAGCGCTTCCCTCAGCTGCAGTACACATCCACGGCCAGCAGATGTAGCTCATGCTCACTGTCTCAAATGTCTCCAGACTTCGTGTCGATCTCTTGGCAGCTGTGTCAAAATGTCTGTGTCTCATGAAGCTTCGTTTTCACCATCGCTAGTGTAGACGTCTGTCTGCTCTACTGCAGCACGGCTGTCTGGATTCCACAGAACAATCTGCTTAAGTCTGTTCGTATCGGCACCATCAGACGATACCAGCCTTTATTTACTTGGTATCGATCGATACAAAGTCTGGCAGTATCACACCCTCCTAGTCTGGACGTGGTGGTTCTGATGGGGGGTGATGGGCAAGATCTGGTATTGATCACATATATCAAGTCAGCTACTGTTGTTGTGATGATGGTGATGATGAAGAGTGGTGTTGTGATCTGTAACTGACTTCCCGTTTCTTCTTCTCTGTCTTGTCCAGAGGACGTCACTCCCATCCCATCAGACTCCACCAGGAGGAAGGGCGGTCGCCGTGGTCGCCGTCTGTAAACATCAGAGATTTCAATAAAAATGTCTAGAACTACGACTGAGTCTGATCAATACGTCTGATCAATATGTCTGAGTCTGATCCTCAGACCCGAGCTTTATTTTTATGTGCATTTTTTTCTTTTGTGATATTTGAAGAGTATGACTGTAGTACTATACTATATACATATATATACTACTATATAAACTGGGCTCAATAACTATAAATAAAGTTTGTTTTGGTACAGTAAGTAGTTTCTGAGAAATAATACGTCCTCAGTGGACAGCGGGTCAATGTTGGAAGATAAAATTACAAAGTCCTCAGAGACAATGAAAACTGGTTTACTTCCACTAAATAACACAAAGTGTCAAATGTAACAGAAGTTTGTTGTTCAAGAAAATATCACATTTCACCTGCACACCAGTCGTCTCTCGGTACAGCCCGTTACATCACACCAGATTACTCGTGTTGAAGCTCAGCAAAGCTGCAGACATAATGAATGTAACAGACATCTGAATACAGATGTTTCACATCTGACTGGTTTATTTGACTCGACCACAAATGAAAATGAGCTCGTGTTTCAACATAAACCTTTAGACTGATGGAGAGTAGAAGCATAATTTTAGACTTGTGTGACGAGGAGAGCAAAAAATAAATACTTGATACTACCCCATAATGTGGCTATTCAGATGTATTACTATTTGACTGTATCTTTCCATTTTTGCAGCTTTTATTGGATTTGGGATCTGATGCTTCACTTAGTATTCACAGTTGAAGCAGAATTTCTAGTTTAGTTTCAGTAACTCAGAAAGATATGAAACGAATATTTTACTGTGGATGAAAGATGTTTTTATTTATTTTTATGGTCCACTTCCTGTTCTTGAGTGACATCACTGTTGCACCAAAAAGTCCTGGGACACCATCATGCAGAATTCAAGGAGACGTACGACAGTCCCGGCGGAAAACTTTCAACACAAGCAGCAGCTGCTGGATGAGAAAGTCCAAGAAGAGAATCAGAATTTAAAATGTCCATTTAGTTTGGACACCATGTACCACCATGTACTAGTACAGTGATTGTTAAAGGTACAGTATGTAAAACAAAAAAGGTCACCTTTTAACACTGTATTAGTGTAATGATGTCATTTTAGGTTTATTTACTTAATAAATAAACCAAATCCCCCTACCTTTAACAGACCGAACCTTGTAAACATTAATAACATAATACAAAAATATATTATGAGATCATCTCAAACACATTTATATCACACGTATAATTCATGGAATAAAATCAGACCCCTACAAGAGCAAATCAGAATTAGGCTATAAACACAAAATCTACATTTTACTACAAAAAGAGGGACAATAGAAAAAAAACTGATGAAAATTGATTTAAAAAAGAGAGAAAATGGTGCACATCGAAAATAAAAAGGCTCACTTTAAATAATCTGTAAAAACTTTTATTTTATTTGTTTAGACAGGCCATTAAAGCACTTTTCTTTGAACAATTGATTTATCTAAACTTTTCTTAAAATTTATAAAAGAACTTCCAAACATAACAGAATTTTCTGCATCAATAGCTGATTTTCTCCGTTTTTTTTTTTTTCTTCCTAAAAATCCTTTCTTTTCAACGAGTGTTAGATGTTTGTTTCTATATAAAACTTGTGATGCAGGCTTCAGGGCTTCCATTAGCATTAAAGGTACAGTATGTAAAAAATCAAGTGTCAATAGCAGAAAAGTATGATATATAATACAAAACTGTGTTTCTATTGATGTGTAATCACTGCACTAGAATAGCTGTTATATGTTTATTTTCTTAGAATGAGTCATTTATATCTACTTGCTGGGCGGTGCACATATGGAAGCTGCCATATTTGTTCCATCATTTTCACTACGGTGTCCCTGAATGGGCAAAACAATGTTTGAAGTGAGAACCCTCTGAACTTAGAAATGATGTACCAGCTTTGTTTAATGGGAGTTAGAGCGCTGTTTGGGATAAAAGACATAAAAATTAGTTAGTCATAGTACAGTCATAGTTACACCTGAAACCACTGGATCCACTCACAGATTAAAACATCTTTATGTCTGGGAGACTTTTGGCCTCTAACGGCCACCATACATTCATAACAGTGCTGGAATATGGAGTCATTTGAAAACATCTTTTCAGCACCTTGGGGCCACGACCTAAGCTTGGGCATCGAGCGCCACCCAGAGGGCCCCGAGGGCCGTATATTTTCACTGTTATTTATGACTGAATGAGTTGCAATGTAGCTTCCCCCCACCTGGTGGCAGTAATTTGTCAGAGTTCAACAAACAAGCAGAAGAAGACACTCAGCCAGCTGCTAGCCTGGAGCTAACGTTGTGAAGAAGTATTAAAACGAAATAATGAAGACAAAAATGGTACCAAATCGCCCCTATAGCGGCAAAAATCCAAACCAATTCATTAAATACAGATTAGTAAGTAGAGATAACAAAGCAGAGCTGAGAAGTCTGGATAGAGCACCAGCTAACATTAAAGGTAGAGCATGTAAGAGTTACTGACATCTAATGGTAAAGGTAGGTATTGCAAGAAAAGATGTTTTCTTTCATATGACTTCATATTTGAATGTATGGTGGCTGTCAGTGGCCAAAATTCTCCCAGACATAATTATGTTTTTATCTGTGAGTGGATCCAGTGGTCTCGGGTATTGCTATGACTGTACTATGAATAGGCACATTCGGACAGAGAGGTTCTAAGAACGCAGTTCCTGTAACTACGCCCCCCGAGTTTAGTTATAAGAACTACCCCTTTGCCTTCAGTGTGCGTTCCCACATGAGGGTGGACCTCGTTAGGAACCATGTGTGACGCAATCATTGTGACAGAGACAAATTTATGCCCCAGCAGATCTAATACAAAACTGAGGTTTCTCATCTCTTTTATTCAAAGCTTTTACAAAAGCTAACTCACCAGCTTTCCCTCATCACGCTCATATGTAACGGAACAGCCCCTCCCGTTGGACAGCTACTCATGTCTTGTTTACCTTTTCGTTGAAATACGCCCGGACACTTTAGTGGACGGACCGGGGTTCGTTCACTAAAGTGGCACAGATTGTACTGACATAATTTGCAACTGTATTAGGGTTTTTCATCTCTTTTATTCAAAGCTATTATAAAAGCTAACTTACCAGCTTTCCCTTCCTTTCCCTTGTTTACCTTTTGCTGAAGTGTGCCTGGAAAGGGTCCGGGCGGCAGCCGCAGATTCTACTGCTATACTCTGTGTTTGGTCATTACCAAAATAATTGCTTTTGGACATTTCAAAATAGTTATTGATTCGAGACGTGCGCCATTGTGATCGATTTAATAATGACCTGGTACACTCCTATTGTAATAGTTCTTGTCATTATTACGATCTGGGTAAACAGGTAAACAGCTGTGAGACTTTAAATATGGCGGGGCTGGAAGAGGCGGAGCTCACACAAGGGGCGGGGCCTGCCAGTTCTACCAATCACCAAACACCTACATATTTCAGTTTCTATGGAACCCTGAAAAGACCCTGCCTCGGAGTAGGAGCTTAAAAGGTTATAGGAACTGAGGTCCGAGGTCCCTAGTTCCTATATGTCCGAATGCGTAAAAAAAACGGCCTGGTTCCCGAAAAGGTTACAGGAACTCCAAAAGGTTCCTACAGTCCGAAAGCGCCTATTCTACTTTTAAGGCATTACTTATCCCAAACAGTGCTTTAACTCCCGTTAAAAAAGCTGGTACAGCAGTTTTAAAGTTAAGTGGGTTCTTACTTCACACCATTCTTTTGTCCATGCAGGGACACCGTAGTAAAAATGGTGGAACAGATATGGCAGCCTCCGTATGTGCACCGCCCAGCAAGTAGATATAAATGACTCATTCTAAGAAAATAAACATATAACAGCTATTCTAGTGCAGCGATTACACATCAATAGAAAGACAGTTTTTAATTATATATCACATTTTTCTGCTATTGACACTTGATTTTTTACATACTGTACCTTTAATGCTAATGGAAGCCCTGAAGCCTGCATCACAAGTTTTATATAGAAACAAACATCTAACACTCGTTGAAAAGAAAGGATTTTTAGGAAAGAAAGAAAAAAAACTGGAGAAAATCAGCTATTGATGCAGAAAATTCTGTTATGTTTGGAAGTTCCTTTATAAATTCTAAGAAAAGTTTAATTAAATTAATTATTCAAAGAAATGTTGTGCTTTAATGGCCTGTCTAAACAAATAAAATACAAGTTTTTACAGATTATTTAAACTGAGCCCTTTTATTTTCTATGTGCACCATTTTCTCTCTTTTTTAAATCAATTTTCATCAGTTTTTTTCTATTGTCCCTCTTTTTGTAGTAAAATGTAGATTTTGTGTTTATAGCCTAATTCTGATTTGCTCTTGTAGGGGTCTGATTTTATTCCATGAATTATACGTGTGATATAAATGTGTTTGAGATGATCTCATAATATATTTTTGTATTATGTAATTACAGTTTTTTTTTTAAACCGAGGTATCAAATCAGTCCTCTTGTGATCAAAACCGAAAGCACCTTTCACATTATTAGACACTGTTTGCAAACACATTTGCATTGTGATGCACTTGCTGTGCAAAATGGTGAACACATGTTGCACACTTTGATCACAACTAAGACACAGGTGTCAACAGGTAAACACAGTAACTCAAAATTGATTTCACCTTTGGCTGATGAGGGAACCAAACCAGTTGATGAAGCTGTAGGAGGTCAAGATTTTGCAATGGATAGAGGAAATCAGAGAGGAAGAGTATAAGAGGTGGTCAACGGTGGAGACATAAGGGGGCAAAATCTTCAGAGTCTTCATTTCAGATGAAATCTGTGCAACTGTGATCGACCACGTTACAGTGTTACCTCCACCACGATGGTTATGTTTTTGATGCGTTGGTTTGTTTATCTGTCTGTCAGCAACTTTACGGAAAAAGTTCTGGACGGATTGACCTGAAATTTTCACCAGTCATGAGCCTCAGCCCAAGAACAAACCCATTACATTTTGGTGGTGATTCAGATCATCTTCTGGATCCATAATTTTTTTGAAGGATTCTTTATCATTGCGAGTTCTGCTTGGAGAGGTCTGCGCTCTAGTACTTTATGTTATGAGTTCTCTGTGTTGTGACATGACGCATTTGGCCTGATGTAAATAAAAAAAACCTACATTTTGACAGCATGATGTTCTGAGAACTATGTTTTCCTTTTTTCCTTCTAGTGTTTCCTGATTGCTCTGTAGTGTTTTACATTTTGCTGTGCTTGGGGCATGATTTGACAATAGTGTCTCTTTTTGAGGCCAGGTGATGCTGTTTTGAGTCAGTAACTTCCTTTTGCAGCAAGAAGCAGAGGTTTTGGAAAAGCAGTTTGAGATATGGGTTTAGTGTTTAAAATTGTGAAAAACTGAGGGGACATTTCAAAAATTGTGTTTTAGCAATTGAGAAAAACTGTAATGTTTATCACGCCACACTTTACGCGGTTCAGTCTGTTAAAGGCAGGTAGATTTGGCTTATTTATTAAGTAAATAAACCTAAAATGACATCATTACACTAATACAGTGTTAAAATGTGAGTGGCCCCTGGACCAGTTTGGACTGAAAAATTGGGCCCCATCATGAAAAAGGTTGAGAACCCCTGTACTCGTATACAACATGGTCACATTGTTCGTCTCTGTCGGACCGCTGCTGCAGATCTTCAGATTGTTCATCATGAACAGATGATGGCATCAAACTTGGTTTGTTGTCAGATCACCTTCTACGCCACCTTTCCATCATCTCTGATGATGCTGATGTACATCTTCCAAACTTTTTTTTGTTTTTGCCACTAGGCAGCTTTTGGAGGACGTTGATGATCCAACTTTACTGGATGTAACTAACATCTGATATTATTTAGAAACTTAATTGATGCACAAAACTACTCTGTCTGTCCTAAATATTCCACTAGGTGTACTTTCTTTTACTCTGCATGTGTGGTGATATATTGTAAAGTTCATGACATTTCTGTTTGTTTTGGAAAGTGCTTGCTATACATATTTTTGAAATATGGATACTACATGGAATTATAGACGTCACTTTCTTTATATATACACATTTTAGCACAAAATCACTGTTATTTCTTAGATTTTTTTTTTTAACTTTTAAAAAAGTGCGCCCTCTTGTGGCTGGACAGAGTCGTGCAGGGTGATGAATGCAACCAGGTGGAAGATTCAAGTGACCACTTTTTTTTTCAGCTTTGCAGCATCTGCTGGGGCAGCAGCACCAGAATCAGAGACTTGAAGAAACTAAACAAGCTGATCAAGAAAGCTGGTTCTGTCCTGGGGATAACTCTGGAGCCGCTGGAGCTGATCGTTCAGAAAAGAATGCTGCACAAGCTGATGAAGATGATGGATTCTTCCCATCCTCTCCACAACACTGTGAAAAATCAACAGAGTGTGTTCAGTGGGAGGCTGCGTCAGGTTCGGTGTAGGACAGAGAGAGATACAGAAAATTCATTCCTGCCAGCAGCATCACCCTAAAGAACAAGACTAACTGACTGATTATTATTGTTATGTTATTATTTCATATTAATGTTATATTGTTAAAAAAAAAAAAAAGAAAGAAAGAAAAAAGGAAAAAAAAGAGTGAGCTCTTTTACAATGTTGAATTTCCCTTCTGGGATAAATAAAGTATTTTCATTTCATTTCATTAACTACTGTTGAGACAAGGAAGCGGTACTCGTGTACATCCCTGCTCACCAGGCTCGATCCTGGAGACGTTATCAGACTCAATAACGAGGATAAATTTCCCTTTCTCAGCCGATACTGCTGACATCTGATAACTTTTATGGTTAAATTTAGTTCAGAGAGAAGAATCCGAATAAATCCGGTTTAGAGACGACTTCAACGGGACTCTGGTTCCTCTCAGATTTACAAAGATGTTAATGAGTACTGGAGCCTCTCCACTCACCGTGAGACAGTATTTATTACTTTATGTTGGACTCCATGAAAACCACGAGCTGAATCTGGAAAATGAAAACTTCTTTACTGAAACATGAGGAAGGAAAAGTCGCTTCAAACGAGTTTAGCGCAGTTTTCATGAAGGTTGAAGAATAACAGGAGATTTGAGATCAAACTTTTAAGGAAAATGGAAAGTTTAAAATAACGTCAACAATAGTTCAGACGTGCAAGTACTACTACGCTGGTACGAGCCATAAAAGTACTACTAGGCTGGTACAAGACGAAAAATACTACTATGCGGGTATGAGACATAAGTACTACTATGCCGGTACAAGCCGTATAAGTAATACTAGGCTGGTATGAGCCATATAAGTACTACTAGGCTGGTACGACATGTATAAGTACTACTAGGCTGGTACGTGCCATATCCCTACTACTAGGCTGGTACAAGACGTAAAAATACTACTATGCGTGTATGAGACGTAAGTACTACTATGCTGGTACAAGTCGTATAAGTACTACTAGGCTGGTACGAGCCATATAAGTATACTAGGCCTGTATGAGTGGTATAAGTACCACCAGGCCGGTATGAGAAGTATAAGTACTACTATGCTGGTATGAGACTTATAAGTACTACGATGCTGGTACTGGGTGAACTACTAGAGTATTCAGGTCTGATGTGTCAAAGCGTTCTGGAATTAAATGGTGGTCACACGAAGGGCTTTGTTTGGACACGCCCCCTTTACTCAGACCGATGTCAGAGGAGCCAATGAGAGCAGAGGATGCGGGTCACATGATCACACGGATCTTTAATCAGACAAATTTAAATACAACAAACAAAGAAGGCAACTCTGATCCAGATCTGGGTTTCTACTCCTCCCTCTGGAGGTCCTGGTCCTGCTGGAGGTCCTGGTCCGGCCGGAGGTCCTGGTCCTGCTGGAGGTCCTGGTCCTGCTGGAGATTCTGGTCCAGCTCTTCCTTCAGCTCACCCTCTCCCACAGAGGTGTTGTCTCCGTCGTAGATGATGTCCTCAGGATTGGGAGCTGGAGGACAGAAGTCCTCGTCAGGGAGAATCTTCTGAAAGATGGACTCAGCCTGAAGAGAAGAAATAGAAAACAAACAAAAACAAGTTAAAAACAAACAGAATAACTAATAAGAAGTTGCAGTCTGGATGCAGCGTCCTGCTCCAGACCAAAACTGGACCAGGACCATAACATGTGTTATACATATGTTATGTTTATATAAACATACATATGTATATGTATTATATATATATATATATATACACACACACACACATATATATATATATATATATATATATGTTATACAAAAGTATGTATTTATATACAAGTTATACATATGTATACATCAATATTATATAATACATATGTATATATTTATGTATGTTATACATATGTACAGTGGGGCAAAAAAGTATTTAGTCAGCCACCAATTGTACAAGTTCTCCCACTTACAAATATGAGAGAGGCCTGTAATTGTCGCGTAATTTTCCACCATAATCTGCAAAAAAATTCTTTAAAAATCAGACAATGTGATTTTCTGGATGTTTTTTTCTCATTCTGTCTCACAGTTGAGGTAAACCTATGATGACAATTACAGGCCTCTCATCTTTGTAAGTGGGAGAACTTGTACAATTGGTGGCTGACTAAATACTTTTTTGCCCCACTGTATGTTTATATATGTTATACATGTATACATGTATGTGTTATATATATGTATATATTTGTTATACATGTTTATATTAAAATGTTTGACATACGTATATTTTTATACATTATAAATATGCATTTAAATAAGTTATACATGTGTTTATATATGCTATACATTTATGTCTTATACATATGTATATATTTGTGTTATACATATGTGTATATTCATAAGTTATACATGTTCCACATGTTACATTATATATTTATGTATAGATTTATATATGCTATACATTTGTATATATTTATATGTTATATGTGTATGTTTATATATGTTATACATATTAATATATTTATATACGTTATACATTTGTATATGTTACACATATGTATATATTTATATACGTTACACGTTTAAATATATTATACATTTGTATATATTTTGGTTACGTATATGTATATTTATATATATTAGGTATATATTTATATGTTATGCATATGAATATATTTATATAATGTTGTACATGTGTGTGTTTATTTATGTGGAACCGGATCAAAACGAACATTAGAACGGTCACATGACCCACCTGTCTGATGGCGTGCTCGTGTCCTAGACCTCCATCTGGGCCGTGGCAGACGTGGACGTTGGATGGGAGGCGTCCACCTTCTTCCTGTGGCGCCGAGCCATCGGCCATGTTGAAGTAGAGACACCAGAGGACGGACGGACGGCAGTCTGAGGACAGAGACATGATGAAGGAGCTCCTCCTCATCACATGATCGTGAACACAGACTGCTCTGCATGTGCATGAGGAAAACTCCTCTTCCTCTCTGATGTCTGAAGAAGATGGATGAGATAGATGATGTCATCCATCTCCAAACAGAACCGAGAGGAACCAGGTCAGATGTGTGTGTGTGTGTGTGTGTGTGTGTGTGTGTGTGAGACCTTGGTCATGTGACTCCGGTGTGGTGAATATCCTGGTCACCAGCGGCGAAAGATCCTCGTGGGCGGAGCCAACTGACTGACAGGTGAGGTGGACCAGGTCTGGACAGAGACAGAACCATAACTTCAGGGCGTTTCCATGGCAACCCGTTGACAGCTGCCTGTTTCCTGATCATCTCTGGCCGGGTTATCAATCATGTTATTGATCTGTGATGTCATCAGCTGCGTGTTTACATCCACACAAACATAAACAATTTTATCAGCATGTGAGAAGCTGGACAGATGTCCACATGTCTCTGGTTGGACTTCAGATGGACGGACAGACACAAAGTCAGTGGGCGGAGCCTGCACTGCACTCAGTGGCATGAACTCACATGTTCCAGGGATGCAGGTCATGGTGGACGAACACAGCTCCACCATCTTCACTGCAGGCTGCCCCGCCTCCTCCGGAGGAACAGTTACCATGGAAACCTGTGGGAAGACAGCAACAGGTCAGAGAGGCGGAGCTTAGAATTGGTCCTGGTGAAGAACACAAGATGTAAAACCAGCAGGGGATGCTGGACCAGTTGACCAGTTAGGAGGACCAGACTCAGCAATCTGGTTCAGGATCCTGACAGACCATCTATGATCCCACCAGTGGGGCTATCTGGGCAGTGGGTGAGGTTATCTGGACAGCAGACGGATTTATATGCCCGATGGGCAGAGTCGTCTGGGCAGGTGGACGGGGGTTTCTATGCAATGGGCGGGGTTACCATGTCAGTGGGTGGGGTTATCCTTGCAGTGGACATGGTTATCGGGGCATAGTGCTTCATTACCCTGGCAATGGCAGGGCTATCTGGGCAGTGGGTGGAGTTGTCTGGGCAGTGGGCAGGGTTATCAGGGCAAAGGGCGTGGTTGTCTGGGCATCCGGCGTGGTTATTCAGGCAGCGGGCGTGGTTATCTTTGCAGTGGGCGTGGTTATGATCGTGGTGTTCTTTACAGTGGGCGTGTTTTTTTGGGGCATGTCCGTCGTTACCCGGCAATGGGCGTGGTTATCTGGACAGTGGGCGGGGCCATCTGGGCGGTGGGCGGAGTTGTCTGAGAAGCGTGTGGGGCTATCAGGGCATTGGGCGCGGTTATCCTGTGCTGTGGGCGTGGTTATCGGGGCATGGGCATCATTAACTGGGCAATGGACGTGGTTATCTGGGCAGAGGGCGGGGCTATCGGGACAGTGGGCGGAGGTATCTGGGAAGTGGGTGGGGTTATCAGGGCAAAGGGCGGGGTTATTCGGGTAGTGGGCGTGGTTATCAGGGTAATGTGCATTGTTACTTGGGCAATTGCCGTGGTTATCTGGGCACTGGGTGGGGCTATATGGGCAGTGGGCGGGGTTTTCTGACCAACACAAGGTTTAAACTAGGGCTTGGATTTGATTTGAAAGATTAGAGGCTTTGTAATTAATTAATTTTTGTTAAAATTGTCTGAAAAGTAACATTTTATATATCTCAATAGATTTTCGGACACAGGCATTTATATCATAATCTCCAGCTTTTTTATTGTCTGACCAAAAGCATTAAATTGTATTTTAGACTAAATGAAAGAAAAGAAAAAAGAAATAAAAATGATCCCCAGCCAAACTGAACTTTCTAAAGTTTAAGCTCCCTGTTTTAAATACTTAAATGGGGGAGGAGCTGAAGAGGGGAGGGGCCTGCCCTGGAGGAAGAGCCTGAGGAAGGGGCGGGGCCTGTGGCATCACCCTCCACTAAAAGAAGCAAGTTAACAAAGCTTTTTTTCAAGTCTCTCTAAAAGTCTTCAGTTAGACCAAAAACTCTTGCTAAACTTTTTGCTGCTTCATACAAAAAAAGTTAGCAGTCTAAAAACTAAATATAGCAACAAAGGCCCTGTCCCAACACCCGCACTTCCATCCTTGCGCCCCCCAGAATGCTCCTGTTGAGGGTTCAAGTGCGTAATGTGTCCAAATTCCCCAGGGTGCAGGTCTACCACGCCCTCTTTGCGTCCTCAAGCCACACTTCGGTGAAGTCTGCATCCATGCGAACTTCACAGAAGCATATTGCCCATAATTCATTGCTGCGTGTGATGTTTTGAACCAAAAAGGTGGAACATGGCCGTGTTTGGTGAATGAGTTCCTGCCTGTGGTGAAAAAAATCCCATTTCAGATGTAAATATTGAAATATTTCATCTTTTACTGCTGTAGGTAAAATAATTACTGAAGTTTGTCCTGTTACTTCCAAATATGCTTTAATATTCAAATTCAAAGCATATGAATAATGAAAGTTATTAGGTTACTGATAAAAGTAGCTATATTTAAATGTATTTAAACTTTTATTTACACTGGCAAGTCCCATTGAGACGCAGCATCTTCAACAAGGGAGACCTGTTTAGCTGACATACATGTTTTTATGGACATGTGGACATTTATGGACATTATATGCAAACAAAAACAGTAACAGAGCAGACAATTTAATCATTATTATACATTTAGTTAAGAATGTAAAGGTTATTTAACCCTGTACTAGTTAAATTATACATACATTAGTTCAGTAATTTATTCATTTATTTATTAATTATTATTATTATTAATTAATTTTATAACATATATTTTACAAGAACAGATGAAATGAACTTTATTCTCTCTAGGTCTGAAAATGACGTCTCTTCACCAGGAACAGAGATGAGGCTGAGTTTGGAAGCAATGACATGAAATGACGTGGGATGCAAGATGATGGAGGAGCCATCACTGTCCCAGTTCTGCCATTTTCCCGCACTTATCTGCACACTCCAGCCCTTAATGTGCCCTTCTGCCAAAAGCACACTCATACAGGACCGCAGGGTTTAGGGTGGGTACTGGGACAGGGCCCTCGTTGCAGAGGTTTGCCGGGTCTGTCAGCATAAATTAGTGTACCAGAATATCATATTTAACGTAATTAATCATAATTAACGTGTTAAAGCTCCGCCCCTAGTTTAAATATAAACCGTGGTCATCAAACCAGCGGAGTAGTGGACTGTAAAACAAGATAAACTGATCCCAGGAGGACACCTGGGAGACCTGCAACCCCCCCGTCCGAACCAGAGATGGTTCCCGGTGTTTACCTGCTGGTCCGAGTCGCTGGGAAGAACCGAGGAGTCCGTTATCAGGACGGCTCTGCTGAGATACCTGAAACCAAAAACACCATGTTTACCATGTGAACAGTGGATTTCAGTGGAAACACAACCTTAGTGCTGGTTTCACTCCGCTACCGAGGAAGAGGATGAAGGTCAGCGAGTACCGCCCACTTTTCTCTCCTTCAATCCCTCATTTCATCACCCGGTATTTTTCCAGTTTGACCATATTT
Source organism: Atherinomorus stipes (assembly GCA_023101725.1). NCBI lineage: Eukaryota > Metazoa > Chordata > Actinopteri > Atheriniformes > Atherinidae > Atherinomorus > Atherinomorus stipes. Next base: position 423,516 of record JALJCO010003679.1, read on the forward strand.
ACAAAACTTTTTAAAGTTGTAAATCCAGATTTTCTAATTATGTTCAAATACATTTTTATGAGGGACCTCTGATCTGATGTCATCACTTTGATGTCAGCAGAGAGACGAGGAAGAGGAGGATGAAAGATACACACTAACCTGGGGGGCACGGCCTCTTTACTGTCTCCGCCCACATAGCCATCCTCCACTACAAAATGGTTGCAGCTGATTCGCTGTCCTCGGCTGTCAATCACCGCCTTACACCTGAAACAGAGGAGACGATGACATCATTGCTCACCTGAGCAGGACGGCCGACCATCGTTTTAAACAGAGAGAAAGTCATGAAATGTTCTGGAGGAGGAGGAGGAGGATGATGATGATGATGATGATGAAGACACCTTTAGATTACTACACCAGTTCCTGCTCTTCTTCATGTGAATGCTGAACATGTTTTTGGTGTAATTAGTAAACCAAAACCCATTCCCGTTATAATAATCGGTATAATGGTAATTTAATAATTCACATAATTTTCTCACCACTTCCAGGATCAGGTGTACTAACGACTCCCTGTTGTCTGTGTTATTACCATGACGACAACATGTTCAGCCGTGTTTATTTGTTGCTGCGTTTTCTGTTTTCTTCTTTAAAGGAGTGATGACATAGCAGTTAAAAACTAGTTTATGTTGTTGGCATTACTGCATATGTAAATACTCCAAAGAAAAACGGCATTTTTTACAGCGGAGTATTGTTTTGAAACGCCAGACCTCACTTCCTCAGTAATACAGTTGGGTCCGGTGATGATATGGAGCTTTACCCGGAGACCACGTTGACTTCATTTTGATTGGCTACACCTTATTTGGCTATGACCTTATTTAGAGAATCTAGGTCAAGCTGCGGTCGGAGTTTGCTAAAGGCTAACTGCTAGCAAATTGGGCAGTTCAGACAGTGTGAGCTACGTTTATCAGACAAGACAGCATTTAGAAAATAAATAAACTTACAGGTAATGACAAGGCTGTGGCCCCCTCCCTCAGTGTTGCTGCAGAAGTTTGCTTTTAAATCCATTTGTTTGAAAATCCAGACCTGACTGCAGAGAAGTTACTACTAGCTCCATACACGAAGCTGAATCAGACAGGGAGGGGAGGGGGGAGCGGACGGTGCATAAACCGTTAGGAGAGAGAGGGGGGGGCGCTGTTTACTTGATAGTGTGCTCTTATTGGAGCAATTAAATTACGTAGAATGATAGAACTACGTAGAATGATAGCCTGCTGTCTGATTCAACTGTTTCTGAGCAGAGAGACAAAGCTGACAGACCATAAACAGGAACTTTGATTCTCACTCTGGACATTCACATGGCCTCATCAGTGCACAACAGATCATATTATACACCCAAAACCCCAGAAAAGTGAAATTTGATGACATGGCACCTTTAATTGACTTTCTGGTACCTGATAATCTGGTTAATCTGGTAATCTGGTTAATTCATTAATCTGGTTAACCTGACAATCTGGTTAAGCTGATAATCTGGTTAATCCGCTAATCTGGTTAATCCACTAATCTGGTTAACCTGATAATCTGGTTAATGCGATAATCTGGTTAACCTGATAATCTGGTTAATATAATAATCTATCAAATGATTAATCTGGTTAACTTCTAATAACTTCTAAGTTCTAATATTATCTGTGACTTTCTGTCTGGCTTTAGAAAAAGACAGTACTACCACAGCAGCACTTAAAGTTTTTAATGATTTCATTTTTTCCAATAATAAAAAAACAACATTGTGCAGCACTTTTTATTGACCTGTCTAAGGCTTTTGACTTGGTGGACCACCCACTGCTTATTTGTAGCCTTGCTAGAGCAGGTCTGTCTCCTGAAACTCTCTGCTGGTTTAAAAACTACCTCGCAGACAGAATGCAGTGTGTACAAGCTGAGGGTTTTACTTCTGAGCATCTCCAAGTCACAAAAGGAGTGCCTCAAGGGTCAGTGTTAGGGCCGCTTCTTTTCATTCTTTTTATTAATAACATTCACCAAAATGTGCCCGGAGCAAAATTTCATTTATATGCTGATGACACTATGATGTACTGTACAGCCCCCACCCCAAATCAGGCACTTACAGACTTGCAATTGGCTTTTAATGAAGTTCAGAAAAACTTCTGTGATTTAAAGCTCCTGCTGAATGCAGACAAAACTAAAGTCATGCTTTTTTCAACCATGAAGGTGAAGCCACTGAACCTGCCCCCAATCGTCACTTTACAGGGTTCTCACATTGAGTTTGTGTCATCCTACAAATATCTTGGTTTTCTTATTGATGAGTCTCTTTCTTTTAATCTACATATTCAGCAGCTGGTAAAAAGGCTGAAGCTGAAGCTGGGTTTTTATTTTCGGATAAAATCCTGTCTTTCATTTGAGTCCAAAAAATGTCTGGTTGCTGCTACCTTCTTGCCAGTTTTAGATTATGGAGATGTTTTGTACATGCATGCCTCGTCTCAGTGTCTTCATGCCCTGGATGCTGTGTACCACAGGGCCTTGAGGTTCATCTCTAACTCCAGATCACTGACTCATCATTGCTTGTTGTATGAACGTGTTGGTTGGTCCTCACTGTCCTTATGCAGGATGAAACACTGGTATGTTATCATCTATAAAGCTGTCACTGGTCTGCTCCCCTCATACCTGACAACTCTTCTCCAGCTGAAGAGTTCAGGTTCTTGCAGTCTTCGTTCTCAGGAGTTCTTATTACTTTCAATCCCGCGGGAAAAAGGGCTTTTTCATATGCAGCTCCATGTGCCTGGAACCAGCTGCAGAAACACCTGAAACTGCGTGATTTGGTCTCATTTGATGTTTTTTAGAAAATGCTGGATGACTTGGACGTACTTGAATCTGTCTGTAAATGCTTTGCCTGATTTGTGGACTTTGCATAGTTAATTTATTGGTAATTTATTTTAGTTATATTTTTAAACTTGTTTTATGATTTTTATTGTTTTGGAATGCTTGTTTTGTAACTTTTACTTCTCTGCTGCTGTCTTGGCCAGGACACTCTTGGAAAATAGATTTTTAATCTCAATGAGGTTTTCCTGGTAAAATAAAGGTTAAAAAAAACTTGATAATCTGGTTAACCTGATAGTCTGGTTAATATGATAATATGGTTAATCTGGTTTATCTAATAACCTAGTTAATATGATAATCTGGTTAACCTGATAATCTAGTTAACCTGATAATCTGGTTAATCTGATAATCTAGTTAACCTGATAATCTGGTTCCATCTTTCCATGTAAGCACTGGATGGAGGATAATGGGGAAAAATGACTTTGGAGTAGAAGGTAAATTAAAATCATTGATTCATTTGAGCATCAGTGGAGGAATTTAGCTCGTTCCTTGTTTTCAGACTTGTTTAAAATCAAAGGAATAAAAGATGTTTTATTTGTACAGTGAATTTTTTCTGTTTTTAATTTAGAAATTCTGACTTTTGAATAAATAAATGATGATGTCAGCTGAACTGTGGCTGCTCTCACCGCTCTTACTGGGAACAATGATGCAGATGAAGATCAGTGATAACCGCTGACACACACATTAAAACACACACAGATCGAGCTGCTGAACCCTGGTAGACGCAGCGTTTGTGACGTTTCTGGCCGTCCTGATGGATCAGATCAGGATGTGGCGGCGGGTTCTTCCGGGTTCCTCAGAAGTCGAGAACATGAAGATCCAAAGGATTTCATGAAAAAAAAAAAAAGTCTCTGGACCTCCTGATGATGTCATCATGAAAACTGGCTCAGTCCGGAGGATAAGCCACCCGATTTTAGGTTTCCAGCATGGTTGCCATGGCAACATAACCTTTGTCACACACAAACACATCCTTATACTTCTATCTTTCTGAGGACATTCACTAACATAATGCATACCCTTCCCCATAAGCCCCGTTTCCACCAGCGGGTCTGGGTCGGGTCGGGCCGGATCGGTCCACGTTTTTTTGCGTCTCCACAGATAAAAACTGGGACGGGTACCCTTATATCCGACCCGACCCGGCCTACTTTTTTGGCACCCTTCGGTAGGGGTACTGATCTAACCGATCCGGACCAAAGAGGTGGAGCTAATACACAGCAATCAGCTGATTCATTGAAAAATCCGCCACTTCCCGCGTGACCCAGCGTAAAAACATAGCCGGTGGTGACTCCTTTCTGTTTCTGTCACGTGTGGCGCCGGTGTTTTGGTTAAACGGCGTTACACGGCGATGATGTCACACAATCACGTAGCAGCGCTGTCCAGCTAATTCTCCGCCTCCAGAGTAAGGGTACAGGTTGCTGTGGGGACACAGCTGAAATCAACACATCCGTACCCAAACCCACCCGATCCGGCCTGGCCCGGCCCGACCTGACCCAGACCCGCGGGTGGAAACGGGGCTATACTAACCCTAACTAGAGATGCACTGATCCAGTTTTTTTCGATCCAATCTGATACCGATACCTGGACTGATGGGTATTCAACAGTATCGGATCAGTATTGGGTATTGGCCGATACACTCAGCCAGGGGTGGGTAAAAAATATCTATACACTGAAATATGGCAATATTTTTATATGCCCACATCATAGCCGTATTTAAAAACATAGTATTGACCTATTTTGTGAGATTTCATCGTTTTGTTATTAAATATGGGGAGACTGATGTCCGCATACAGGTTTTTCCTGGTTACATCCTCCCTCCTGCTCAATTTCGGACTGGAACAATGGATCAAAAAGCATCACTGATCGATGTTTGAGTGAGTGGTTGCCATGGTTACCTGTTGGCGTCCTTGTCCACGATGAGGCAGTGGACCGAGTGTCTCAGACAGTAGATCCCTCCGAACACAGCACACATCCTGAAACAACAACACACATCTGAGCAGGTGATTACCAGCTGGTCCTCACATCATCCAATCACAACGCTGGAAACAGGATGCCACGCCCACTTCCTGTTCAGGCGCCTGACTCCTCCCACTCCACACTGAGCATGCGGTGCACTTTGGTAAATGGACTGTTCTTATATAGCGCTTTTCCGGTCGTACAGACCGCTCCAAGCGCTTTCCACTGCAGGTCACATTCACCCAGTCACACACACATTCACACACACATTCATATCCCGATAAGCACATGGGGGGGGGGGGGGCAACTTGGGGTTGAGTGTCTTGCCCAAGGACACTTCAGCATGTAGTCTGAGGAAGCCTGAAATCGATCCCCCGACCCTCCAGTTGAAGGATGACTGCTCTTCCACCTGAGCTACAGTCTTTGCACGTAGACTGTGATGTCATCAGTCTGTCATCGTGTGCGTGTGTGTGTGTGTGTGTGTGTCGGTGATTTACAGCTTGGCAGCAGAACCACAGCTCACACAAGACAATGATGAAGATGCCAACGGTGATGATGATGCTGATGATGAATGTGATGATGAAGATGATGATGCTGAGGATGATGATTATGAAGATGATGAAGGTGATGATGATGATGATGGAGATGCTGAGGATAATGATGATGATGAAGATGCAAATGATGATGAAGAAGTTGATGAAGGTGATGATGATGGTGATGCTGACGATGATGATGATGATGATGAAGTTGATGATAAAGATGCTGACGATGATGATGATGAAGTTGATGATAAAGATGCTGACGATGATGATGATGAAGTTGATGATGATGATGATAAAGATGCTGAGGATGATGTTGATGAAGGTGATAATGAAGATGATGGTGATACTGAAAACGATGATGATAAAGGTGATGATGATGATGATGGAGATGTTGATGATGAAGTTGATGATGAAGGTGATGATAAGGATAATAATGCTGATGATGATGATGAAGTTGATGATGAAGGTGATGATGATGATAATAATGATGAAGTTGATGAAGGTGATGATGACGATGATGAAAATGATATGATGGAGATGCTGAGGGTGATGATGATGAAGGTGATGATAATGATGATGAAGATGTTGAGGGTAATGATGATGAAGGTGATGCTAATGATAAAGATGAAGGTGGTGATGATGATGATGGAGATGCTGAGGATGCTGATGATGAAGATGACACTGATGATGATAAAGATGATGCTCAAGGTGATGATCATGATGATGATGAAGATGACAATGAAGTTGATGATGAGGGTGATGATGACGATAATGATGATGATGATGATGATGGAGATGCTGAGGATGATGATGATGATGAAGATGATTCTGAAGGTGATGATGATGATTTTCCTTTGCAGTCCAGGTGAGGTCAGAATGTTCTTCATCTTCATCAACCAGAAAGCAGTAATCTCTTCTGAACATCATTTAATATGTAAATGAGCTCAGTCCTGGGTGACACCCTCCTCATTAATATTCATAGCCCCCCTTCATCAGACAGCACAGTCTCCATGGCAACCAGCTGATCTGATCTGATGAAGTTGGAACCTGGATAGGACCAGAACCAGGAACATGACGAAAACCAGGACAAATACCAAAGCTAAAACCAGGACCAGGATCAGAACAAGGACCAGAACCAGGACCAGGACCAGGACCAGGACCAGAACCAGAACCAGAACCAGGACCAGAACCAGAACCAGGACCAGGACCAGGACCAGGACAAGGACCAGGACCAGGACCAGAACCAGGACCAGAACCAGGACCAGGACCAGACCATACCTACCTACAGAAACACTGGGGAATCTCTCCCAGACCGTAAACAGGAAACAGGAAGGGAGTGTTGCCATAGCGGCCCAGACAGCGCAGGAAGTGACGCGTAGAGGCCAGCCCCTCCTCTGTGGGTGTGTCCTCTGTTACCATGGCGATGGAGTGTAGCAGGAAGTGCTGCAGGTTGTCTCCGAGCTGCTGGTCCTGGAGGAACTCCGAGTACGGCCGACCGCTGGAGGCTGGACCGGGACACAGAGGAGCTCGTTACCCACAATGCCCTGCTGTCAGGATGCGCCCCAGTGATGTCACAGCAGGTGGACAGGTGATGTCAGCAGGTGGACACGTGAGTCTCACCTTTCTGCTCCTCACTGTCCTCCACACAGGAGGTCAGGAAACGCATCAACTTCCGCTTTTCAACCACCGACAGCTGACGACTCGCAAACACATCGGCTCTGCTGCAGGGGACCTGGGGACAGGTGAGACAGGTGAGGGACAGGTGAAACAGGTGGGACGGGTAAGAAAGGTGAGACAGCTGGGACAGGTGAGGGACAGGTGAGACAGCTGGGACAGGTAAGACAGGTGGGACAGATGGGAAAAGTGAAACAGGTGGGACATGTTGGACAGGTGAGACGGGGGAGGGACAGACAGGTGAGATTGGTGGGAAAGGTGAGACAGGTGAGGGACAGGTTGGACAAGTAAAGGTGTAGAAGACAGGTGTAAAAGCTTAATGTCAGATTTCTGTTATTGTCTATATAACGGGTTTTCTATAGATGCGGAATGTCATATCTGTGAAATTGTGACTAGATAATGTTTTCTATAGAAGCAGGATGTCAGATTTGTGATATTGTGTCAATATAACATGTTTTCTAAAGAAACTGAATGTCATATCTGTGAAACTGTGACTATATAACGTGTTTTCAATAGAAGCGGAATGTCAGATTTGTGATATTTTGTCTATATAACGTGTTATCTATAGAAGCGGGATGTCAGATTTGTGATATTTTGTCTATATAACGTGTTATCTATAGAAGCGGGATGTCAGATTTGTGTGTAACACGACAGAATCTTGCGTGACATTGGCCGAGCACCACAGATGCCGTAATGAGTTGTTACCGGGCAGATTTTTCCAGAAATCTTTCAGCCATGCAGGTGAGATATGTGAGGGACAGAAAGGCCCGGCAGACAGACTGGTACCTGCTCCACATTGCCGTGGCGATAGGTGAGTATCCTGCTCACATTCTTGAACTCTGCATAGCGACTGACGTTTGATTTGATGAGAAGATCGACCAATGAGCCCCGAGAGAACATGAGCTGAGGAAGAGGAGGAGAGTTTGATCACACAGGTGTTTCACCTGTCAATCTTCTGACATGTTTATGACATCACCGCTACCTTGGAGACCAGGTCGATGTTGAATCTGCGTCCATCTTTCACCAGCTGAGAGTAGCTGATCTTCTTCCTGCTCGTCTCTGATTGGCTGGGAGTAGCAGAGGGGCGTGGCAGCTCTGGCTCTGCCCCCTGTGCCTGACCAGCCTGTGATAGGGTGAGTGATTATTTCTGATCATGTGACCTGCTTCCTGCGTCATGACGTGACTGACTCTTCCTCACCTGCTCCTCTTCCTCTCCAGCTGCTTCCTCTGCAGGAAACGTTGCAGCATCGTCTACGTGACATCTGTCATCAATCTTTGCTTCAGTCGCTGATGTCACACTCACACCTGCAGACTCTGTCTCTGATGTCGTCACAGCACCTTCATCTGTGGCCTTCTCTTCTTCTGTGGTGTTTGGAAGGTCGGGACTCTGCTCCTCCTCATCCTCCTCACTGCAGACAAAAACTCACCGTGTCACGAAAAATCATTTTACTGATGCTGGCAGGTAAACAGGTAAACCAGCAGCACACACCTGGCGTAACAGAACACCTGCAGGTTCCTGATGGAGGCGGGGCCTGAATTACACAGGTGTATTAGCTCCTCCCCATCTTCCAACAGATGTGACCAATCCTGGACCTTCTCCAGTTGAGACTCCTCCTACCAAGACACACGTACGCAACTGCAGGTCAGTCAGGCAGACACGGAGGCCCATCAGTACCAATAATCAATATACTGATGATCAATGATCAATATTCAATACGCTGACGATCAAATATCAAGAACAGCATTAACAGTTATTAATAAATGATGATCAATAGTCAAAATTCAAGAACCTCAATAGTCAATCAATAACTTGATCAACAATCAATAAACTGATGACTAATAATCAATAACATGCTTATGCATAATCAATAAACGATTAATAATCAAATACCTGAAGATCAATGATCAAGAACTTTGATGTAAAAAATCAATAACTTGGTCATCAATCAATAAACTGATGACCATTTATCAATAACTCGATGATTATAAAAAGAAATCAATAACCTGATGATCAATGATCATAACTTGATAATCAATTATCAATTGCTTGATGATCAACTATCAATAACATGGGCCCAGTATTTCAAACATAATCCACCAGGATTGATCCAGGTGGATTTTTTCCAGATCTGATCAGAAATTGGGTATTTCAAACTAGATTTTATCCTGAAGATTTAAATCCAGATCTGTGAATCCAATCCTGCCTTTAATCCAGATTTATTTCAAAAGTTTGGACCCAAATCTGGATCATTTTGATCCTGAAAATGGGGATTAAAATAATCCCACCTCAGAGGTGGATTTGAGGAGGATCTTGACGTGTAAAACGATGAGCTTCGCAGCTGCAGTCACGAACTACACATCTTTCACTCTGAATCTGCGACATAAATCAACTCTGTTCATACTGAGGAAATAAAATGATCACGCAACATTTTAAAAAATGAAATGTTTCATACGCAGCGTGACAGAGCCAGATTTACAACAAACATCCATCATAGTGCTCTTGCTTCTATTTAGTAGATTATTTTGCGTGAGACTGTTTTTAACTTTAAAGATTTGAAGCGAGTAATCACATCTGAAACTGAACCCATGCAACATTTTCATTATTTATTAATCCAGATCAAAATGATCTGGATTCAAAGTTTTGAAATACTGGGCCCTGATGATCAACAATCAATAACCTGATGATCAATAATCAGTCAGTGACCTGGTGCTCCTGGATCCAGGTGAGCAGACCGTTGAAGGTGAAGCTGGCCCAGTTAGCAGCGTAATAACTCCTCCTGGAAACACAGGAAGCTGTCATCATCACACAGGAAGCTGTCATCATCACACAGGAAGTGGACTCACCGGTCAAGATGGAGCACCCGCTGTCCGACCCTGGAGCAGGCAGCTGCCACCACCGACTCTGCCAGACCTGGACACACGATCCATAATCAATCATCAGCAATTGATAATCAATCATCAACAATCAATCATCAACAATAAATGATGGCAGCACTCGTCTAGAAGCAGAGAGGAAGAGGAAGCTTCTTCTTCGTGTGTAATGAGCAGTTCCAGACCTCCATGTTAGTTACATCTACTGTGGATAGTATCAGAACATACTGGTACGTACCCGGTATCAGTAACCAGTATTGGTACGTGATATCGGTACACGGTATCAGTACCTGATATCAGTAGCCAGTATTGGTACCCAGTATCGGTACTAGTAGCCAGAATCGATACATCGTATTGGTACCTGGTATTGGTACCCAGTATCAGTAGCCAGTACTGGTACCCGGTATCGGTAGCCAGTATTGGTACGTGGTATCAATTCGGTACTCGGAATCAGTAGCTAGTATCGGTATGTGGTATCGGCATCCGGTATCGGCCGATACCCACATCACAAGTATCGTATCGGAGGGAAAAACTGGTATTGGAACATCTGTAAACAAGACAGAATCAACTCTGATATCTAGATCCTGGACCTGGAACCAGACCAGGATGGATGGATGGATGATGGATAGATGAACGGATGGATGGATGGATGGATGATGGATAGATGAACGGATGGATGGATGGATGGATGATGGATAGATGAACAGATGGATGGATAGATAGATGAACTGATAGATGGATAAATTGATGGATGGATGGATGGATGAATAGATGAACGGATGGATGGATAGATGCACAGATGGATGGATGGATGAACTGATGGATGGATAATTTGATGAATTGATGGATGGAACTGTCACCAGCTTGTAATGGACGATTTCAGATGATGAACATCTCGTGATCACTTCTGTTTACCAACACTTGTTTACCAACACCTGCAGCGCAGCTGCCAGCATCTGTGAAACAGCTGACTCATGTACTGTTAGCATCAGTTAGCCACATGTAGCTCAGACTAGCTCCGCAGGTAACATGTTCCAGCCTGTTAGCTGCTGCCTATCAAACTGCATTGGCTGTTAGCCGCTAGCTATCGTCCACAGTAAACAACAGCGCGTGCTCTGGCTAGGACCGCTTTAAACCGGCATTCCCGGGCGTTTGAGTTTATGACACGATCAGACTGCTGAACCGGATCAGAACTGATGATAAAGAAGCGGTCAGCGAGTACCTGTGCCCAGAATGACGACGTCAAATTCACACGGCAGGTCCTCCGCAGCCATGTTGCTGGTTGTGGAGAGCAGTCACGTGACAAGGAGTGGATACTGTTTTGTTTTTTTCCCCCTGCTTCTCACAATCGCGCACACACACACACACATTATTTATATCTATATCTATATATATGTCTATATCTATCTATCTATAGATAGATGGATAGATATACACACACACACACATATATATATATATATATATGTACTAAATATAAGTATATAAATATAGATATTCTTTTAACCAATATGGACCTTCATTGTGTCTGCAATAAAGAGCTGCATACATACATCATCATGTGTGTTAATTCCAGTTTAAACATCATGTCGACAGACAGATATATAGATAGCCAGCCATCTGTGCATCTGATTGGCTGTTACAGAGAGAGAGGTAGAGTCAGAGCAGATGAGTAAAGCTCAGATCGAGCAGAAAATGAACCGCCCTCTTCATCTTCTTCCTTGCTCCGACATGGCAGGCTCCTCCACCGACCCGGTCTTCCACGCTGACCCGGCTCTCTGGTCCATGTAGCTACTCAGCTGTGACCACAGACCAGCACCGTAACTGGAGGGAAGGTCAGATAGTTCCAAGAAAATCAGCTCCTCCATGTTTTCATAGAAGCATATTTCATCACAGGGGAGTTTAATATTCAGGATTTCTGCATCTGCTGCTTCCAAACATCCGATAACGAAACAGGATCAGATCAATGAAGCGAAATCATCAATGCAATAAAGCTGACGATCAATAACTTCCATCAACAGGAGAACAGAGTTCCTTAAGCAGGACAGACGGGTCCAGTCGGACAGGCGGTCCGTCAGATGAGTCCTAGACTGCAGATCTGGTTTACAGATCATGTTTTCTTGTTTTTAATCTGAGAGGAACCTGAAAGCAGAGCAAGGACCAACTGGAGGAACTGGGACAGTGAATTGGTTCCAGTCCAGCCTGGTCTCACAGAGACCAGGATCAGAAACAAGAGAGGAAGGAGCGAAGGTCTGACGGTTTTTATTAGAGATTCAAAACAAAGACAACAACTGATCAATAACATCGATCAGATTCCAGATATCTGTTTATGTTTACAAGCTAACAGTTACATCACACGACTAAACAACAGCTGATCAGAGTTGATCCTGGAGGAGGAGACGGGATCTTCAGTACTTTGGCCTCTTCACGTCCACCCTGGAGAAAAAAACAAAAACACATTACCACCTGGTCAGTAAACATCGTTTACTGCCTGTTTACAGTTAATAAACAACATTTACTGCCTGGTCACGCTCGTTACACACCATTTACTGCCCGTTTACAGTTAATAAACTGTGTTTACTGCTTGTTTAAAATTAATAAATGATCTTTACTGCCTGTTTACAGTTATTAAACCATGTTTACTACCTGGTCACACTGGTTACACACCATTTACCACCTGTTTACAGTTAATACACAATCTTTACTGCCTGTTTACAATTAATAAACAATGTTTACTGCCCGTTTACGGTAAATAATCTAAGTTTACTGTAATTTTACGGTTAATAAACTATGTTTACCGCCTGTTTACGGTTCACGATTTCATGATGAACAGAGGTGAAAATAAACCGGCCTGCTGCCCTCTGATTGGCTGATGAGATGATGAAACAACGTGGGCGATCAATCGTGTTCTAATCTGAGTTACGATCTGGGTTTTAAACGATGATAAAATGAAACGATGGATTATTTCCTGCTTCAGTTTCCTGTCCTGCGGCGTATCGAGTGCAGATCCGAGGCAGCAGTGTTGCCTTCCTGCCGTATCAGCTGGCTAATGCCGCGACGTCACATTCTGGTGCAGATCTGACGATGCAGACAGCGACAGAGGCTGTTTGTTACTAATATAATTCCTTTATCAGATGCATTCAGGTCGGCATCACAGCCTCCTGTGAGAAGACTGCAGGACTTCATCGTGTGCAGACTCCCTTTCTAAGATTCTGACGTCCGTGAGATCAGACTGTTTAACAGCCGTTAATGCTGAGTTCATGTTAGAGATCATGAGTGATGATCAATAATCCAGACCAGTCCAGTCAGAATGACCATCACCACCACCATCATCATCATCATCCTACTGCAGTTACCCGTCAGCCTCCATCTTCTTCCTCTTCTCGATGATCTGGAACACAAACGTCACATCTGTCACCATCACAGCCCCGTCTCCGTTCTGTTGTTTATTTGCTTTTGTTGTTTGTGTTCATTAGCTATTTGCTGTTGTTGTGTTGTTTGTTTATTTGTGGCAGTCATTGTTTATGCTGTTTATTTGGTGGTGTTGTTGTCGTTTGTGTCTCACCGCGCTGATCTTCTTCCACTGCCGGTCCAGCTCGGCCTTCTCGTTGGTCTCCTTGAAGCGTCGCGTCTTCCTGCCCTCGGACATCTTTATGCCGTATTGGAAGGCGGCCCTGCAGGGACAAACTTCACAGTCAGCGCCTGCGGCTGTCTGTCAGTTGGTCAGCACTGAGGGAGCGAACCTACTTGGAAAACACCTGTCAGTCAGCGCTGAAGGAGCGATAGCTACTTGGGCAGCGCACCTGCAGCTGCCTGTCACTTTGTGCTACTTGGCAGTGCCTGTCAGTCATTACTGAGGGAAAACACTACCTTGTCAGCGCCTGTCAGTCAACACTGAGGGACAACACCTACTTGGCAGCGCCTGTCAGTCATTCCTGAGGGAGTACACCTACTTGGAAGTGCCTGTCAGTCATTATTGAGGGAACACATCTACTTGGCAGCGCCTGTCAGTCATTACTGAGGGAGAAAACCTACTTGGCAGTGCCTGTCAGTCATTATTGAGGGAGAACATCTACTTGGCAGCGCCTGTCAGTCATTACTGAGGGAGAAAACCTACTTGGCAGTGCCTGTCAGTCATTATTGAGGGAGAACATCTACTTGGCAGTGCCTGTCAGTCATTCCTGAGGGAGAACACCTACTTGGAAGTGCCTGTCAGTCATTATTGAGGGAGAACATTTACTTGGCAGCGCCTGTCAGTCATCTTTGAGGGAATTAACTACTTGGCAGTGCCTGTCAGTCATTACTGAGGGAGGAACCTACTTGGGCAGCGCCTCCTTGTTGTTCATGTAGTCCGAGTACTCCTCCTGGGTGTCGAAGTCCCAGCGGCCCAGAGGACCTTTCTTGTTCCCCTGAAACACAGAAGCAGCCATGAGGTTCTGATGAGATCCGGTTCTGATGAGACCTGGTTCTGAGCAGCACCGTGCTGGGACCTGAACTCACCTGGTCCATCTTGCTGTAGTCCACCTCCTCATCGCTGTCCACCGCCAGGTCGTCCATCCTGCACACAAACACGGCCGTCAGAACCGGGTCTGGAGTCTGGGTCCAGGTCTGGGTTGGGGTCTGGTTCAGGGTATAGATCTGGGTCCAAATCAAGTTCAGGTTCTGGGGTTCAGGTCTGGTTCTAGATCCATATCAGGTTCTGGGGTGTGGTCTGAGGTTCAGGTTCAGGATCCAGGTTCTAGGTTCTGGGTTCTGGCCTAAGGTTTTGGAGTGAGATCTAGGTTCTGGTCTAAGGTTCTGGGTTCTGGTCCAAGTTTTAGTCTAAGGTTCTGGGTTGTGGTCTCAGGTTGTAGTCCAGGTTCTGGCCTAAGGTTTTGGCGTGAGATCCAGGTTCTGGTCTAAGATTCTGGGTTCTGGTCCAAGTTTTAGTCTAAGTTTCTGGGATGTGGTCCAGCTTCTGGATTCTCGTCTCAGGTTTTGGTCCAGGTCCTGAGTTCTGATCCAAGTTCTGGTCTAAGGTCTAGGTTCTGGTCTCAGGTTGTGGTCCAGGTTCTGGCCTAAGGTTTTGGAGTGAGATCTAGGTTCTGGTCTAAGGTTCTGGGTTCTGGTCCAAGTTTTAGTCTAAGGTTCTGGGTTGTGGTCCAGGTTCTGGATTCTCGTCTCAGGTTTTAGTCTAGATCCTGAGTTCTGGTCCAAGTTCTGGTTTCAGGTTGTGGTCCAGGTTCTGGGTTCTGGGTTGTGGTCTAAGGTTCTGGGTTGTGGTCTGTGTCCAGGCCAGACTGTGGTCCTGATTTTGGGTTCTGGTCTAAGGTCCTAGGTTCTGGTCCAGGTCCAGGTCCAGGTCTTACGTAGCAGGGTAGCACTCTGCGTAGGAGTTGGATCCTCCGAAGAAGTCCCCCAGCTGCTCCTTCTCTCTCCTCTGAGTGGTCGCGTTAAAGTCAGACATCACACACACAACAAGCCCCGCCCCCTGCCCCCCTAGCCAATAGGAAGAAAGGATATGGCTCCTGGCCCTGCCATTGGCCGCCTGCTGCTCCTGCAAACTTCTCATTGATCATCTTGATCTGGTCTCTGACGGATCCTGGACCTGGAGACAGACACGGATCATATTAGACCTGATCCAGGAGGAGGAGAAGGATGAAGAGGAGGAGGACCAGGAGGAGGTGGAAGAGCAGGAGGAGGAAGAAGATTAAGAGGAGGAGCAGGAGAAAAAGGAGGAGGCGCACCTGTGTCCACCACCTCCAGCGCCAGGTTCTCGTCTCCTCGCGGCTTCTCGAAGTAGCTGTGTCTCCTGGACTTGGCGTCGTCCTCCCGGACCTGGTCTCGGACCCGGTCCTGCTCCCGGTCCCGGTCTCGGTGCCGGTCCTTGTCCTTGGGCGGTCTGGAGGACGAGTTGGTGGACGGGATGTAGTCCCCGATGTCTTCGAAGATGCTGCAACACAGACAGCCGTTACCTTGGCGACCGCAGCGGCCGTTACCGTGGAGACGCAGGGAGACAGGGGGGTCCAGGACTGACCTCAGATCCGCTTCAGGAGCCCGCTTCTCATCCAGTTTACCTGCAACACAGATGCTGGTCAGAACCAGGACCAGGTCCACATCACACACCAGAGACCGGACCACCAGAGACCAGGTCACAGTAGACCTGGTCACCATAGACCGGGTCATCTGACACCAGGTCACTGCGGACCAGGTCACAGGAAACCAGGTCACCTCAGACTGGGTCACCAGAGACCAGGTCACCAGAGACCTGGGTCACCATAGACCGGGTCAGACCAGCTCACCTTTGTCCTTCTTCTTGATCTTCTTGTGCCGGGTCCCCTGTCTCAGGTAGGACAGGATCTGGGTCAGCTTGGAGATCACGATGTCGTTGGTGGTCAACGTGGTCTGGGCCTGAAACACAGAACCTCATGTCCCAAATCGGGCCGGTCCAGAACCAGGATTGAGTTCCTCAGTGGTCCAGGACCGAGTCTCTGTATGGGGATCCAGACCAGGACCAGTACCAGGTCTCATACAGGGACGGTCCAGGACCAGAACCGGGTCTCACCTCCATGCTGGGGCAGTCAGCCTTGCTCCGGATCAGGGTGGTGGGGATGTCGGTGTCGGTGAACTCGTCATCCAGGTCCACCACGTAGGCCATCCGGCCGGGCAGGAACAGCTCGTTCCTCTCAGTGACACCGGACCGGAACACCACCCGGTAGATGTTCCTGCCTGGGGAGGGGGAGGAAGAGGAGGAGGGTGAAGGTGAACCAGCTGCTGCAGTTTCCACCTCGGCCACCAGGAGGTGCTGAAGGTCTGATGATGGTCACAGAGACGTGGGACTCAAGTTTGGAGAGAAACCCAACTGCAGTCACAAACGTCGCCATACATCCAATCCACGCCGGAAGTCCTAATCGGAAGTTTGTTAATCGTGTAACTTACTAAAATCTAACCCTGACCCGTCTCCTAACCCTAACCACCCGACTACACCAAACGCATCTGTTAGCAAGCCGCAGATAGAAACTGTTAGCGATGTTTAAATAACTTCCGCTGGAGACTTCCCGTATGGAATGGAAATATGGTGGCATCCTTACTGGCTATTGTAACTGCAGTTATGTACTCTTGTGCAAGTTTGGGACTCGAAATTGAGTCACAGTCTCAGAGACCTCAGACTAGACCAGGACTCGCGGTTTGACACACACACACACACACACACACACACACACACACACACACTTCCAGATCTCTGTCTGATCTCCTGTCTGTGCTGATGTCATCTCCCCAGACAATGATTATGTAACGTCACACTTTGACACAGCCAATCAGAGCAGCGGCAGTGAACAGCGTGATGTCGTCTGCGCATAACTGCAACGTTGGGAGACATGAAACCAGCTTCAGGTACGTCGGAACCAGAACCGGGTCTGACCGGTCCAATGTCTCTGCAGGATGTCTCGCTCATCTTCTCTGAGTGGGCGTGGCCTGTTCAGGCCTCCTCCTCAGTGATTGGCTGAGGACTGTTTAGTTATGCTGAATCGTGGATCCGATCATCAGTAGAGGAACGGCTCCTCATCGGACCTCCTGGTTCTGGTTTTGGGTCGGAGCGTGTGAAGTCACGGACCTGTTTGGGTTGATGATAACTTACCGATTCGGGTCTTGAACTCCATCTTCTCCTCCGGTTCCACGTCTTTCCTGACAAACAGAAGCAGAAAAAGTTCTATCAGAACCGACAGAGAGCGGACCTGCAGGTCTGGACCGGAACCGGAACCGGGCTCATACTTGGCCTCCTTCTGGACCTTCTCCATCATGTCCTCTTCCTCTTTCTCCTTGCTGGTGATCTCAGCTCTCACCTGCAACACAAACACGGAACCGGGTGAGTCGGCGGCGCGGGTTCTGGGCGGGACCGGGTGGGACTGGGCTGAACCGGACCTTCTGCAGCAGAGCGAAGTCCAGACCTTTCACCAAGTGAGTGTGCTCCATGTCACCTCCCAGAAACTTGGACTCCTGAATGAGCTGCCGCCGCTTCTCCGCCGCTGACTTGTCCCTGCAAACAATACAGCATTATAGCACAGAACCGGGCCCACGTCCTGGACCAGAACCGGGTCACCTCCTGGGCCGGAACGGCTGACACCGCCCCACACCACTCACGCCTCAGCGGTGGGGCCGACGGCCCGGTAGTTGGCGGTGGTGCTGATGAGCTCCGTCTCCTCGTAGTCCTTGTTGACGCCGTCCCGTCTCTCCCGGGCCCGGTCCCGGTACTTCTCCGCCAGCTCTCGCTCTCTCTCCATCTCCTGCTGACGCAGCTTGGCGTAGTAGCTGCGAGACAGACGATACCGTTACCGTGGCGACCGGCCCACGCCGTTACCGTGGCCACCGGCCGACCTTGACCATAACGGGCCAATCACTGACCTCTTCTTCTTCCTCCTCCTCGCCGCAGGGTCCTCGTCCTCGTTGTAGTCCCTCGGCATTCTGGGAAGCAAACAAACATTGTTGTCAGCAGACAGGAAGTAAACGTCGCCGTGGAAACATGTGCCGTCTCTTACTCATGGTGTCTGGACTTGGTGGGCGGGGCCGTGGAGGGCGTGGCCCGCGGTGTCATCAGCAGCTTCCTGAAGTCATCGTTGGTCAGTTTGGACCTGAGGACACGCACAGCAGCGTTAGCGCGCACACACACACACACACACACACACACACACACACACAGACACACACACACACAGAGCGTGCACGTAGGAGCGTGTGTGTAAACTCACTGCGCAGCAGCTCGGTGGTCATCGACTTCATGGCCCTCCGGGGCCAAAGGGTTGGAGTAGCTCTCAGCTGCCGGAGAGAGACACCAGTTAGTTGTGTTCGGCTGGTTTACACCAGTTTAAACTAGTTTACACTAGTTTACACCGGTTTTAACCGGTTTACACCAATTTAAACAAGTTTACACTAGTTGACACCGGTTTTAACCAATTTACACCACTTTAAACTAGTCTGACTTTAAACCAGTTTACATCAGTTTAAACCAGTTTACACCAGTCTGACTTTAAACCAGTCAGATTTAAACCAGTTTAGCTTTAAGTGGGACTGTAGTGGTTTACTGGTCTCCTATACTGGGATTATACTGGTTCACTGGTCTCCTGTATTGGCCTTACAGTATAATGGTTCACTGGTTTCCTGTATTGGGATTATACTGGTTCACTGGTCTCTTGTGTTAGGATTCTACTGGGACATTACAGGATTACTGGTCTTTTGTACTAGGATAACACTGGTTCACTGGTCTCCTGTACTGGTTTACCGATCTTGTGTACTGGGACTGTACTGGTTCACTGATCGCCTGTACTGGTTAACTGGGACTTTACTGGTTCGCCGATCGCCTGTACTGTTTTACTGGGACTGTACTGGTTCACCGATCGCCTGTACTGGTTTACTGGGACTGTACTGGTTCACCGATCGCCTGCCTGTACTGGTTTACTGGGACTGTACTGGTTCACCGATCGCCTGTACTGGTTTACTGGGACTGTACTGGTTCACCGATCGCCTGTACTGGTTTACTGGGACTGTACTGGTTCACCGATCGCCTGTACTGGTTTACTGGGACTGTACTGGTTCACCAATCGTCTGCACTGGTTTACTGGGACTGTGCTGGTTCGCTGATCGCCTGTACTGGTTAACTGGGACTGTACTGGTTCACTGATCGCCTGTACTGGTTTACTGGGTCTGTACTGGTCGCCCAGCTCCGCTCTCGCTCGTGACCTCCAGACTAAACCGTGTCCAACACGAGAACTGGACCATGGGGGTGTTCCGGACCGGTGAACCCGCGTGAGGAAGCTTACCGAGGAAAAACACACGTTTACATGGATCTGAACATGCTAACGGGTTACCATGCTAACGACGTCAGCGAACACTTACTTTCCGGCATCTTTTCGGGCAGCTGCTTCCGCCCTGCGCGTGAGGAGACTTTCCCGCCGTCAGAGGGAGAAGCTGCGGTCTGCTGTTCACCTGCACCTCACCAGGTTTATTTTATTCACTTTGTTTGCTTCTCTCGGTTGTTTATCTGCGACACTGCGGCACGGCGACGTCACTTCCTGTGTGTCACAGCTCCAGGCTGCGACGCCGCCTCCTGCAGGACAGTTCCGGTACTGCAGCTCAGAGCCGGACCGATCTCCTGCCTGAGACGTCAGAAATGAGCCAACAGCGATCGCATCGCAGGAATCGATCACAGACCAACATGATGGTCCAAATAAATCCTTTATTTTTCTAAACGATCATATCACAAATCCTCTGACTTTTCCAGTCTCACTCCAAGCTAAAAAAGTTCATTTTAAGCGTTTTTTTTCCCTCCACCTGCAGCAGCTGTTAGACATGCAGTACCACCGTATAACATACACTACACACAAAAAGTTAGGGATATTCAACTTTCGGTTTTTGGAGAACAGAATGATGCAAAATAAATATTTAACCCCTGAACAATGTACATGAGTATTTAAAAGTTTAGAGAAAGTTTAATTCAGTTCACCTGGAAAGGTTTTAGTGGATTTTAGATTCATTCTGACATCATACAAAAAGCCATATCTCCTTAACAACTTCTTCATTCATGCGGGATATAAATGCTTCACACACACACACACACACACACACATTTTACTTCTGTGAGTTAAAAGTACTTCATGTGCTGTGAATTGTCCTGTAAATGGAATGTGCTCTAAATAAAGCTGATGCTCAAAAACGTTCCTAAAGGAGAGAAAAGGTCCCATTACAGGTGGACTAACAACCTGGACCAGACGTCCGGCGTGGCTGCACCGCCCCCCGCAGGCCAGGAAAGGTACTGCATGTC
Organism: Atherinomorus stipes; assembly: GCA_023101725.1. Taxonomy (NCBI): domain Eukaryota; kingdom Metazoa; phylum Chordata; class Actinopteri; order Atheriniformes; family Atherinidae; genus Atherinomorus; species Atherinomorus stipes. The sequence continues at coordinate 444,210 of JALJCO010003679.1, forward strand.
TTCCTGGTGAAGGTTCTCCAGGACCAGCCGGAGGTTCGGAAGTTCAGGCTCATGTTCTGACCCATTCTTCACGTCATTCAGTTCACCGAAGCTGGGCAGTCTGACAGAAGTGACAGGATCTGGTCCCAGATTCCTGTTTGGTCTGGTCTAGACTGGTCAAGACTCCAGTCAAGTCCGGTCTAGAATGGTTAGGATTCCCGCTTGGTCCGGTCTAGACTGGTCAGGATTCCTGTCCAGAACGATCGGTCCTGGTTCTGAATCACTGAACCTGAACCGGGTCAGCAGAGACCGGTTTCTTCCTGGTACAACCACCGAACCCACCTGGTTGGATCAGAATCCACAACCCTCCCAGTTAGGCCAGGACACAAAACCAGAGGAAGTGATGTCACAGATTTATTAATATCAACACATTTACAGAAGACAGCACAATGAAAGACTGAGCTAGACCTGGACCAGGTCCAGAGGCATGTCAGGGCCTGGTCTGAGCTAGACCTGGACCAGGTCCAGAGGCATGTCAGGGCCTGGACTGAGCTAGAGTCTGCAGAGCACCAGCGATCTGGTCAGCTGACATGTTGTCAACGGCAACGCTCCTCTCCTTCCCCAAATCTGTAAGGAACACAAAAAAAGAGATCATCATCATCATCACCACCACCACCATCATCATCATCATTCACGCTATCATCATCATCATCAACATCAACATCATCACCATCATTATCATTATCATCATCACCACCACCATCATCATTCACACAATCATCATCATCATCAGGAAGTCCAGGACTTCCTGGACTCAGTACAAAATGAGGGGTTGTAAGAGGCGGAGCTTATACCAGTCAGTATGAAAGGTTGTAGGGGGGCGGAGCTTATCCAGGTTTAGTTTAGTCCAGGGTGGCACGTTTAGTCCAGCGTGGACACGCTTAGTCCAGTGTGGCATTCAAAGACCTCCAATTTTTGTTGGCATAGATGTGGTCAAGTTTGCCCAGCAGTCACAACATTCTGGATAGAAGTTTGTAAGTTGACCTCAGTGATCAGTAACACCGACCTTGTTCCATGCCCGTCTGTGTGTTTGCTACGTCATAGATCTGTTCAACTTAAAACAAGATTACGGAGGAAAATTGCTGGTTTAGCTTTTTTGGCTGCAAAAAGGATGATTTTGTTAAACTGGAAAATCCAGAGATCAAAATTTTTAGAAAATGTGTTTTTCAATCTTTTAAATATGGAACAGATAACAGACACGTTTGACTTTAAGGTAGGCCTAAAACCTGGAAACATTTGGGAGCTGGTGTGGGAACGTATGTTGTCACAAATATTGTCTGGATCTGGTGTTATTTTGACTGACTGATAAACCTGGTTAAAGGTAGAAGTGGTTGTGTGTGTCTTCTTTCCTTTTTTTTCTTCTCTTTCTTGTTTAGTCAAGTTGGGAGGAGAGAGGGGAGGGAAAGGGGGAGGAGGAAGGAAAGGGAAACATTTTTCCTTTTTTCTCCTTCTCTTTTTCTTTTTGTCCTGTTTTTCTAACCTTTTCATATTCATATGAAATAATTAAATAGGACCATGCTCTAATCCCCCTTTTTTTCCTCTTTTTTTTTCTTTTTCTTATTGTGGTGTTTCAGTGTGTATATGTTTCTGTCAATAGTCTATTGTTTTGTATATGCCAAGTGTGGACTATGTATATTGTCCTGTGTGTCGTTTTGTATGAAGATTAAAATGTAAATTAAAAAAAAAAAAAAAAGTCCAGTGTGGCATGTTTTTTTGTTGTTGTTGTTGTTATTCTAGTAAGATCCCTGAGGGGAAATTAGGGCTCTGCATTTCACAAATCTCTGGACTGAGTATCAGAGGGTGGTGGGCTGCCCGGGGAGCAGTTGGTGGGGTTGAGGACCTTTGCTCAGGGGCATACAGTGGTTCACCTAGAAGTCGTGTCGGGGACTCAAACCCTGGTCCTCCGCACCAAAGCCCACGACGCTGCCACTAGGCTACCCACTTCCCCAATGTTCAGTCCAGGGTGGACACATTTGGTCCAGCACGGACATGTTTAGTCCAGGGTGGACACGTTTAGTCCAGGGTGGACACATTTGGTCCAGCACGGACATGTTTAGTTCAGGGTGGACACATTTAGTCCAGGGTGGACATGTTTTAGTCCAGGGTGGACACATTTAGTCCAGCATGGCACGCTTTGTCCAGGGTGGACACATTTGGTCCAGCACGGACATGTTTAGTCCAGGGTGGACACGTTTAGTCCAGGGTGGATGCGTTTAGTTCAGGGTGGACGCATTTAGTCCAGCGTGGCATGTTTTGTCCAGGGTGGACAGGTTTAGTCCAGCGTGGATGCGTTTAATCCAGCGTGGACACGATAAGTCCAGTGTGGATGCGTTTAGTCCAGCGTGGACACATTTACTCCAGGGTGGACACGCTTTGTCCAGGGTGGACACCATTTTGTCCAGGTTGGACTAGTCCAGGGTGACACAGGACGAGACTAGGACGAGTCTGACCTGCTGGACCACCATAAAACCAAGTTACTTTAATGATGTACATAAATTAGGTACTTTGTAGTATTTGTCGTGGTACCAGCCTTCGTCAGAATGTTACTGTGCGAGTTTACAGAGTTGCTGATACGTGGACATAAAACTGGTCCAGACACGGAACCCTGTGGGACTCCTGCTGTAGTCTCCGGTACGGCCATGAACCAGGACTGGGGCCTGTGGTCCAGCTGGACTCACCGTATCTGGCCCACAGTCGGGCCTGGACTCCAGAACACTCCCGGACCAGGATGGGGAAGTCTGGGTTGGCCTTCTTCAGGGTCACGTAGTTCTGCTCCACAAAGTCCCTGAAACATAGAGGACAGTCAGAGGACAGACTGGGGACAGCCATGTCTGTTTTGTTTCCTCATAATGAACCAAACTTTAGAAACTGGAGGATTTTCTGGGTCCAGCAGGACTTCTGGTCCCTCCTTCTGTCCAACATATCTGTCTCTATCTGGTCTACAGAGTCCGGTGGACCTGATGGTTCTGGTTAAAACCGGTGGACCTGCTGGTCCTAATTTTAACTGGTAGACCTACTGGTCCTGGTTTTAACCAGTGGACCTGCTGGTCCTAGTTTTAACTGGTAGACCTCCTGGTCCTGGGTTAGGGTCCTGGTCTGAACTGGTGGTCCTGTTAGCATCAGTTAGCAGCGGTTAGTATCAGTTAGCCGTTAGCTCCGCGGTCACCCTCCGCTTCTTTCTAACCGTCTCTAGGAGAAAGTAAAGCGGCTGTTCGCGGCTCACGCGCCGCCTTGCGTCTCACCTGGCCCCCTTGCTGGCCGCCGAAGTCTGGCAGAGGTGGAGGCGGATCTCACGGAGATTTTTAGCCAAACTGGAGCCCAGGTTCCTCACTGCGGCGGACGCCATCTTGCTTTCCTGTTGTCTGTCAAGGACGCAGAGGGTGAAGAAACCCGGAGTCGTGACTGGCAGGCGCGGAAATTAAGGCTTAACCCCGAGCTTGTCTTCACAGGACAGAAACTCTGTTTAATAAAGATGAAGTTGCTGAGAACTTTCTGTCTGATTCTCTGACTTTCTGTGGACGGACTGGGTTCTTTCTAATCCGGTTCTCTGTCTCTCTGCTAAGTTCTCCTTATTAAAAGTCTGGGAGGTACCAACTTCCTTCTTTTTTCCAGCTTTGACTGGTTCTGTTCTCCTGGTTCTATTTTCCTGGTTCGGGTAGTACTGGTTCTATCGGTCTCTGCCAGACACGTGACTTTTGTTGCTAAGACGCCATTTTAGGTGTATAAAAGTCAGCGGTCCCGTTTATCAAACAAGCTGGAAATGAGCGCACATCTGGTCATATAAATGATCTTATTATTGTATCCAAAAAAATAAAAAATTATTGTATCCACGTGTGATTCATAAATGTTCGTGTCTGACCAAACAACAGAATCTACGTCAGAAATCCCTCCTCATCCAGCTGCTTCTACCCTGAAGCAGCAGCGCAGACAGGCGGAGGCTGGTCCAAGCCTGACCCGGACTGTGGGATCTGAGCCTGACCCGGACTGTGGGATCTGAGCCTGACCCGGACTGTGGGATCTGAGCCTGACCCGGACTGTGGGATCAGAGCCTGACCCGGACAGGAACATAAGAAAAAATAACTTTCATTAGCTAAGCTAAGAAACAGTCTGCTGACTGAGCACTTATAGACTGTAACTTTAGGGTACAGATTACTTAATAGAAACGACGGATCGCCTCCTGTCTTCTGTCTCCAGGAGCTGCAGGTGTCATACCAGCCAGATGATCTTAACAGCAGAGTGTTATAACTTCTGATGAAGGCGACAACTGATCGCCAACAATGTCAAGATAAATCAGACTTTATTATCTCACTGTTGATGTCTGAATAAAGAAAAGAAAGCTCGGCTGCTTGTAAGAAGACGGACAGTCGGGCTGCAGAAAGGCGCAGGTGCACGGACCAGCAGGAAACGCTGCTTTAGACTCAGAGAAAGTTTGCAACACAACCCTGACCTGTGTGGAGCTGTACAGCGATGCTGTAACTTGTCAAGACTTTATTGACAAGTTAAATAAAGAAATACTAGTTTATAAACATTATGCGCAGCCAGAAGGGCAGACGCGCTGGTAACTGCAGCTCCCAGGAGACACGGAGTTGAGTGGAGGAGATCCGTTTCTATAAATTAATCTATACATTAACGTTGTGCAAGTGTTCATTCGGTAGACTGTTTCTTAGTTTAACTAATGAAAGTTATCGTTTCTTATGTTCCTGTCCGGGTCAGGCTCAGATCCCACAGTCCGGGTCAGGCTCAGATCCGACCAGCCTCCATCTGTGAGCGCTGCTGCTGCTTCAGGAGAAACAGCTGGATGACGGTGCATTTCTGACGAACATTCTGTTGTTTGGTCAGACACGAACATTTTATAAATCACACATGGATTCAGTCATAAGATCATTTTTATGATCAGATGTGCGCTCATTTCCACACCGGTTTGACCACTGACAGTTTTACGCCTGAAATGGCGTCAAGCGCTGGTTACTGCTGGTTAAGCAACAAATGTTACGTCACTCGGCGGAGACCGATTGTCCTGGTTCGGATCCAAGAGTTGATCAGGATCCACTGTTGGGTCCTGGAGAGAAGTCCCCAGGGACAGAAGTACCGGGTGGGGAAGCTGAACCCTCCAGAACAATCCAGAACCTCCTGAACATTCAGCAGGTCCAGTTCTGGGTCTGGTCATCCAGAAATGGGTCTGATTATGCAGTTCTGGTCTGGTGATCCAGAACTGGACCTGCTGGTTCCAGAAGCACCAGTATGGAGGCTGTAGGAGTCGAATCCTGAACTCTCAGACTCTCCAGGTGGTTCTGGACCAGAAGGCAGCGCCTTCAGTCCTTGACTGAAACTGCACTCTGACAGGCGACCTAGTCCTGGATCTGGATCCAAGATGGGATCTTTGTGGGGCATTTACTGCGGCTCGTAAAACAGAGTGATTTATGAATCAGAAATGGACGAACTGCCTTTTTTCTTCAAATGTGAACTTTATTTAAATATTTTCCAACATTTTCCACAGAGATGAACAGCAGCAGCCAATCAGAGCAGCCGAGGCCTTCAGGGACAGCAGCAGCCAATCAGAGAGGCCGAGGCCTTCAGGGACAGCAACGGCCAATCAGAGCGGCAGAGGCCTTCAGGGACAGCAACGGCCAATCAGAGCAGCTGAGGCCTTCGGGGACATAGTGGAAATTAAACCACCTGGTCCAACGTGACCCCTGCTGGGTCTCTTACCTGTTCTACTTCCTGTTTACACAAATATCTAACCAGCCAATCACACAGCAGCATGCTGTCACGTAGACGTGGTGAAGAGTTTCCGCATGGTGCCTTCAAGTACCTCTAAGTTTCAATGTGGTACATTCAGGTACTAATGAATTTCAGCATGGTGTATTCAGGTACTTCTAAATTTCAGTGTGGTTCATTCTGGTACTTCTAAGTTTCAGCATGGTGCGTTCAGGTACCTTTGAGTTTCAGTGTGGTTCATTCTGGTACTTCTAAGTTTCAGCATGGTGTATTCAGGTACTTCTAAATTTCAGTGTGATATGTTCAGGTACTTCTGAGTTTCAGCGTGGTGCATTCAGGTACCTTTAAGTTTCAGCATGGTACGTTCAGGTACTTCTGAGTTTCAGCATGGTGCGTTCAGGTACTTGTGAGCTTCAGTGTGGTATGTTTAGGTACTTCTGAGTTTCAGCATGGTGCATTCTGGTACCTCTAAGTTTCAGCATGGTGTGTTCAGGTACTTCTGAGTTTCAGTGTGGTTTATTCTGGTACCTCTAAGTTTCAGCATGGTGCGTTCAGGTACTTCTGAATTTCAGTGTGGTTCATTCTGGTACCTCTAAGTTTCAGCATGGTGCGTTCAGGTACTTCTGAGTTTCAGTGTGGTTCATTCTGGTACCTCTAAGTTTCAGCATGGTGCATTCGGGTACTTTTTCAGTGTGGTGCGTTCAGGTACTTCTGAATTTCAGAGTGGCATCAGGATCTGTGGTCAACGGTCATTTGACAGGTTTTGTTGCTGTTAAAGTCTCGGACTGCTGCATTCAAGCATTCGCAGTCTCCCCCCCAAATCGATGGGATTATGGCACGCCCCGACATCCTGGTTATTTCTGAGACGTGGCTCAAACATCTACCTGCAGCGCTGCTGTCTCAGACCTGGTTATGAAACACCACCTGGCCAAAACCAGCTCCTCCACGCTGACAGCTGGTTGGACCTTCAGCTGTGATTACAGCAGTATTCTCTGTCATTGTTTCCAGAAGCTTCTGCAATGTCGGCAGATTTATTTCCATCCAGTGTTGCATTAATGTTTCTCCAAGATCTTGATGACGATGTTAGAGTCTGGCCGCTGCTCCATCACTCTGGACCAGGGTCAATCTGGACTCATCAGACCACATGACCTTCTTCTGTTGCTCCAGAGTCCAATCTTTATGCTCCCAAGCAACCTGAAGCCTTTTTCTCCAGTCATTCTCACTGATGACTGGTTTTCTTAAGGCTACAGGGTTGTTCAGTCCTTTGAGTTCCCTTCATGTGGAAATGCTCTTACTGTCACTATTAAACATAACCCTGAGTTCTACTGTTGTTTTTCTTCCATTTGATCTCACCAAACGTTTAAGTGATGATGATCATCCAGGATTTTTTTCAGCCACATTTCTTCCTGGAAGACGATGGGTTCCGACTATCGTAGACCTGAACCTGGAAGACGATGGGTCCGGACTATCCTAAACCTGAACCTGGAAGGCGATGGGTCCCCACTATCCTAGACCTGAACCTGGAAGGCGATGGGTCCCGACTATCCTAGACCTGAACCGGGAAGACAATGGGTCCCCACTAACCTAGACCTGAACCTGGAAGACGATTGGTCCCCACTATCCTAGACCTGAACCTGGAAGGCGATGGGTCCCCACTATCCTAGACCTGAACCTGGAAGACGATGGGTCTCCACTAACCTAGACCTGAACCTGGAAGATGATGGGTCCCGACTATCCAAGACCTGACCGTGGAAGACAATGGGTCCCCACTATCCTAGACCTGAACCTGGAAGACGATGGGTCCCGACTATCCTAGACCTGAACCTGGAAGACAATGGGTCCCCACTATCCTAGACCTGAACCTGGAAGACGATGGGTCCCGACTATCGTAGACCTGAACCTGGAAGACGATGGGTCTCCACTATCCTAGACCTGAACCTGGAAGACAATGGGTCCCCACTATCCTAGACCTGAACCTGGAAGACGATGGGTCCCGACTATCCTAGACCTGAACCTGGAAGACGATGGGTCCTGACTATCCTCCCGAACCTGGAAGGTGATGGGTCTCCACTATCCTTCCAGTTTTTAATAATGCGTTGGACAGTACTGAACCAGTTTTAGTAGTTTCTGCATCTCCTGCATCTGTTCTCTCTGCTTGATGCTGCCGATGTTCTGACCCTTCTCAGACAGACTAACAGCTTTTCCACCACCACGTATGCATCTTTCCACATACTTGTTTAGGAAATGAGAAGTAACTCATTGCACCAGTTGGGGTTAAATAACATGGCATCTAAGGATGGGGGTGTTGCGGATACTACAGGGATAGCTTACAATGCTCTGTTGTCACATCAGGATCTGAACTGATACTTTTGAAGATCACTATGTCTGAAAACTTCTCTGCTACTGTTGCTGGTTGCTCTACACCAGTGATTCGTAGCCATGGGGCAGCTGCGGCCTAAGCTAGGGCCTCGAGTGCCACCTAGAGGGCCGCGAAAAAAATTTTCTTTTCAACATGTGGGCCGTATATTTTCACTGTTATTTATGACTGGATGAGTTGCAATGTAGCCTCTCCCCACCTGGTGGCAGTAATTTGTCAGAGTTCAACAAATAAGCACAAGAAGACACTCAGCTAGCCGGTGAGTTCACGACACTACGGAAGCTACGGCAGACGAGATTGCAATTTCTTTATTTCTTTTTCTTTCTTTCTTTCCTTCTGTCTTGTAAATCAATAGCCAACCCCTCCTGTGCTTGTCCGCAGCTTGGTCGCTCTTACCACAATATAAACAGCAAATTTCTTCTTCTTTGCTTGCATTATCAGCAGAGTAGACGCTGAACGCTGCAGCTTCCGTAGTGTAATGAACTCGCATGGTTGCGCTTCGCAGAAGTAGGATGATCTACTGTTTAGGCTATAAAATTATACTAAATGATGTGGTTTTCAGTAAATTATGGACGCTACCCACTCAGGACACATGGATTACATTGGACGAGCATTATGAAGGAATATTGCCAAGTTTTTGTGGACTTTTATGGACTTTTTTGTTTCAATCGCCGGTGACCTCCACTATATGAAAGTTGGTGGATAACGAAACCCCCCTCCTGGATCTCCAGCTGCATTTGAGATATTAAAAAAGTGCTCCAGTGTCTTGCTCAGACTTTATCTGCAGCAAAACTCCTTGATTTTTCCCAGTACTTTAAGTTGATTGAACGAACAAATGAGTATTATTGTCCTGTTTTGCAAATTGTGTTATTGTTGCTGTCTGGGTAGTAAGCTGCTCCTCTCGGCTGTACGGAAGCGCGCATCGTGAATGCACCGCCCCAAAAAGTGTGTAGAACACCCTGATAACTAACAGAAAGCTAAATCTGAACTCACAGGACAATTGTTTGTTCATTCGTCCATTCTGCTTAAAGTATTGGCAAAAATCAAGGAGTTTTGCTGCAGATAATGTCTTATATAGTGACTGCCCCATCTCCCATTTTCCTGGACGTACGCTGAAGGGTGACTCAACATAATATCTTTTGAAGGATTCAAAGTGACGTTTACCGGTGAGTAAATGCATGTATAAACTCCTAAAATTAAGGTCCAGGTTGAAAAAAATAGTCATCCTTTAACACCAGAAGCCTCTGTTGATTATGTCTCGTTGTTTTCTAATAAACTTAAGAGCGAGCTTTCCTAGACGACCTTGCTTCTGTGGTTTGGCACAGAGCTGGGCGCAGCCCACATGTCCAGGAGACATGGACGTGTTTTACCACCCTCTTCACTGACGTCCTGGACGAATGTGTACCACTTAGAAGGACTGGAATAAAAAATGGCTTCAGCCCTGCTTCACTTCTGACCTGTCTGTGCTTATACACCAGAAAAACACTCTGTGGCGTAAAGCACAGACTTGAACTCAACATCTGTCTGGCAGGTAGTCAGAGCAGTGAGAAACAAATGAGTTTAGTCCATCAGGAAAGAAAAAACAAGTTGTTTCATACAGCTGCTAACTATAAGTAGTCCTGACCCCCATAAATTCTGGAAAACCATAAAAACAATGGAAAATGAGAACATTCCTTCCCATCTGCCCACTTCGGTTAAAAACAATGACTAAGTTTACATGCCATCAAAATTCGGGTTAAGGTCAATATTCCGGTTTCTGAAAGATCAGGAATAACCCGTTTACATGCGTGAGCAGACAGAGTTACACCTGTATACATGACTGCAATCAGCTGGAATATCCCGACCCAAACCGCGACGCACGGAAAACGTCATGATGATGGGGGATAATGAACCATCCGGAGCCACTGCGGTCAAGCCAGCCAAGTTTCAGGATTACAGCCATAATAACCCCGGTTGGCTTGACTGCAGTCCGGAGCCGACAGCAATCCTTTGCTGGTGCGGCTGTGCTGGTTCTGACCCACCAGCAGTACTTGATGGGTCATAGAAGGAGAGAACGTGTGGTGGAAATGGAGCTCGGAGCTGGAGCACATCCACGCTTCCCGTTCCCACCAGAGTCCCCCGGACACCAGGATGAAGGTGCGCAGTCCGGGCTGGTGTATGTGCTGTGCTATCTAATAATGCTCGTGAGTCCAACTGTACTTTTGCGTCTTGCTTTATTCAGCTGTAACCATGAACAACGTTTTCACAGCCCCGGCTTGGGGTCCTGCCACACTCGACCTGTGTCACTTAACTGACGTCATCACAAGAGACCTGTGTAGTTCTTGAACGCACACACATATAACAACACAATAACACCACATCTCCCCTCTCTAGAATCAATGGGTAGACTGCCATTGATTCTACAGATCTTGAGGATTATTCTGCCTCGTGGATGAAAGGTCTGTTCCTATTTAACCTGAGTGAAAACAACAATCAAGGTAAACAAGGTAAACAACTTTTCTTTCTTTTTCTTTAGCTGACTTTAGCTAAATGTAGCATAACTGTGAATGTAAAATCACACTTCTTCAACTAACTCAAGTATTATCAAAAGACAAAGGAACACATTTTTTTGTTTTTTTGTTTGTTTGTTTTACAAGTCCAGCTGATTTGGTCTTACAACAGCTCTGCCATACATAGTTCTGGGAGTGTTTGACAGTTCTGAAGTGTCCTGTACAGGTGAGTCAGTAGATAGCTCTTTCTCAAACACAACCTGAAGGTTGCTCCACTGCTTCGCTCTCACTCTGCTCTGGCGCAGACTTCATGGCAACAAGGTGACGATGATTTCTCCTTACAGTGCCATGAGGTCCATCCACGTTGTATGAACGTGGGGCTGTATGGCTGCTGTTCACAGTCCCGCTGGCATACAGTGATCGGTTATCCACACTTCTTGTCCGGGGGTAAGCTAGCTGAGGTCCTGTGCTCAATGATACAGGTTGTATTGCTGCACGCCTCCCTTCCTCTTCTCCTTTTCTTTCTGGGTGACGATGTCCATGTCAGGAAGAGCAGGATTCAGCAGGGCAGGAAGTGTTGGCACAGTGGTGCAAAGCCTTCTCCCCATGAGAAGTTGAGCCGGGCTGTATCCAAACTGCAGTAGGGTGTTCCTATATGCAAGCAGCACAAGATAAGGATCAGTGCAAATGCAGCAAAAGCTGCTCCAGAAAACTGAGGTCAACTGTCTGTCACCAATTGCTCGGGAATGCTGTGGCGTGTGAAAATGGATTTCAAGTGATGGATTACATCTGTTGACTTTGAGGGAGTGAGCAGAGCTATCTCCACGAATCTTGATTTATAATCCACTAAAAGCAGGTAGGTTTTGTTTCCCAGCATAAACAAATCTGCACCCAACTTTTGCCATGGTCGCCGGGGTATTGCTTTGGCATCAGCAGCTCTGTAGGATTTTGTCTCTCCTTACTGCAGATCCAGCAGTTCAGGACTTGCTCATTTAGCTGCTGGCTCAGCCCAGGCCACCGCGCTCTACATTTCACTAACCCCTAGTGACCTTCATTGAGACTGGTGAGCACATCGGTTCTCATTGTTGAAGGAATAACAAGTCTGTCTCCCTTGAGCAACAGTCCATCCTGAACTGTGAGAGAAGCTCGTTCTGCCCAGCACAGTCTGATTGCAGGTTCACTGTTTTAGTGTGTAGGCCATCCGTCCTCACAAAGCTGCATTACACGTGCACAAACACTGTCACTCTTTAACTCTTGCCTCAAGTGCTCCAGATAGGAAGTGCTTGCCGGCAGATTTTCCATTACCATGTCCATGTTTATGTTAGTATCCTCCAGCAACTCCTTGTCTTCTGGTTTTCCCACTTTGTGTCCAGGAGCATGGGGCAGTGTGTCAGCTGTCCACAGATACTTGCCGGGCACATGATGGAGTAAGAGTACCGCACGCATCCTAAACCGTTGGATCCGAGGAGGGAGGGTGTCCAGAGTTTGTGACCCCAGCAGACTCAGGGGAGGTTTATGGTCGGTCTCCATCTGGAAAGGTTTTCCGATGAGAAAGTTGCAGAACCCTCACAAGCCCAGGTCAGGCCTAAGACCTCTTTCTCCATTTGAGCGTATCTCTGTTCTGTCTGTGTGAGAGATCGTGATACGTAGGCTACCGGTCTCCATTCCTCCTCCCATTTCTGGAGCAGTACACTTCCCAGGCCATATGAAGATGCATCTGCTGAAACTTTGCATTCACGATTTGGGTCATACATGGCTAGGACTGGTAGTGACACCAGTGCATCTTTCAGGTCCTGGAATGCTTGGGCCTGGTCAACACCCCACAACCAGTGGTTCTGTTTTGAAAGAAGGTCTCTTGATGGCTTGTCTCTGACAGCTGAGGGATGAACTTACCCAGCTGGTTGACCATCCCGAGGAAGCTCCTCAGCTCTGTGACGTTTGTTGGCTTCTTCATTTTTGCCACCGCCTTCGTTTTGCTTGGATCAGGGCTGATTCCTCTGGTGGAGATGACATGCCCTAAAAATGTCACCTCTTGCTTTGACAGGTCACATTCGTCGATGTTTAATGTGATGCCTGCCTCCTGCATCCGCCTGAGCGCAGCATGTAGACGAGCATCGTGCTCTTCTTGAGTTGTGCCCCAGACCAACACATCATCCATGTGGCAGACAACTCCTTCCAAGCCACCTGTAACTTCTGTTGCCATCCTGTTTTGGAAGTGCTCGGGGGCAGAAGCTATCCTGAACGGCAATCCTTAGAAGTGGTAGCTTCAAACTACTTCAAACAATTGCCGTTTCATCACGCCAAAAGGTGTGATGAAAGCAGTGTATTTTGCTGAATTTTCTGTCAGGTGTTTTTGCCAAAACCCCATGTTGGCTTCCAGCTTGCTGAAAATTCTGACTCCAGCCAGTCTGCCCAATGTTTCCTCCACCGATGGCAGGATGTAATTTTCTCAACACACACAGAGCTGTGTGAGATAGACACAAATGCATACTCTTTCCATATTCTTTCCATATTCTTTTTGGCACCACCACCATGCCTGATCACCAGTCGGTTGGCTCCTCAATTCTGCTGATCACGCCCAGGTTTTTCCATGTGGGACAGCTCTTGCTTGACTCGGTCCATGAGTGGCAATGGGATCCTTCAAGGTGTTTTGAGTGAGAATGGTTAAAGAGAATGTGTAAAGCATCTGGCTTTAACTTGATGGCATTGGGTTGCCGCACTTCACCGAGACCGCTGCATAGCTTAGGGTAGGTGGTTTTGAGAGTTTCCATGGTGATGCTATCTAAGCGGGCCACAAGCTCCAGCTTGCGTATAGCAGGCCTCCCCAGTAGTGCAGTGTGAAGTTCCCTCAAGATGTACACATCCTCTCTTCTTTCTTTATCGCCTTTCCTTACAGTAATTCAGTAACACCTACAACTTTCAATGGGTTCCTTCCAGGTCCTAGTAGGGGCTTAGTTGCTTTCTTCAGAGTGGGTTGGCTGCTGCTAAAGATCTCTGAACACCTTGTTTGACAGGACTGTAACATCAGCTCCTGTGTCTATTTTGAATGACACTTGTTTTCTGTTTACTTCAATGTTTACCATCCAAGGATCCCCACTGCTAGTAATACTGCCGAGAAATAGGGCATCAATGTCCTCTTCCACCTCATGTACAGTCTTTTGAGCTTTACACACTCTCCTGTAATGCCCCTTTTTCCCACATGAGTGGCATTTTACTTTGTTTGCTGGGCCATCTCGCTTTGGATGAGACGAAGAGCTGCTGCACTTGTGACACTGAGCATTCAGTTTACTGTACTGGGAGCTTGGCTGTTTATTTGGGTGACTGTTAGCTTCGCGTGGCTTGGTTTTTAGCAAACTTGCTGCTGCTTTTTAGCACTCTGTGTACACATGCAGATTGCTGCTTTTTTACTTCCTCACTCTGCCTCGCCATGTTGATCCCCTTTTGGAGAGTAAGATCTGGGTCCAGCTGCATGCGTTCTGTCAGGTGTTTGTCCATCAGGCTGACAATGAGCCGATTGCTTATTAGCTCGTCATGTAGCACCCCATAGCCACAATGCTCTGCTAGCGAATACAATGCGGTGATGAAGGCATCTACAGTCTCATTTTCGCATGTTGAATTTGTTTGCAATTTGTTTTGAATTCGTTTTTCTTTACTATGAAAAACACTTGGAAGCCATCACATACCCCTTCGTTAGTTGCTCTGCAGATATGTTTAGGCCACGAGGACGTCATCTGCTTTGTCGCTTTCAAGTAAATACGTCGTCAACGTATTTACTTGATTTTCCTCAGAGCTAGTGCTCAAGTTACTTGCCAGGCGAAATCGTTCAAACCTGCGTATCCATTTGGCCCATTCCTGCAGCTTTGAGAAATCAAAAGGCTCTGGTGGCTGGATACTGAATGTGGTGGTTGGTCCCGCTGGGGCTCGCTGCATGTTGTCATCCACCATGCCTACTTTTCCCTTTTTCCTCTCATTCTGGCCACGAAAAAGTTCAAGTGGCTTAAATTTGGCTTATTTGCACTTCACGCAGTATCACAGGACTTCTGACACCATGCTGTGATATCTAATAATGCTTGTGAGTCCAACTGAACTTTTGCGTCTTGCTTTAGTCAGCCGTAACCATGAACAACGTTTTCACAGCCCCGCCTTGGCGTCCTACCGCACTCGACCTGTGTCACAAGACTGACGTCATCACTAGAGACCTGTGTAGGTTTTAAACGCACACACATAGCAACACAATAACACCACAGTATGGAGAGAATTTTGTTTCCTTATTGTTTAATCAAATAAAATAGATTTGAAACCAAAAAAGAGATCTGAGAGCAAAAAAAAGTAAGTGACAATAAAAAAAAATATTTTGAGATTAAAACAAAACAGGTTGCAATTGAAAAAAAAAATGAAACAGCATATTTCTTCAACTTTAATCAAAAATAATGTTTGAAATATAAAACAACTATTTTGCTTATAAATCAGTCCTTTTTGCTTTCAAGTTAAAAACTTTTGCTTGCAAATCCCAAAGTTTTGCTTGCGAAGTCAAGTGCAGTTGATGGCCAGGGCAGTCGCTGGTGGATGAGAGACGTGTTTCTATTGGTTGGTGTGACCTGGCTCCAGCCTTCCGCATTACACCCACCTCTCCCGTGTGCTGCGATGCTTGGAGCGAAGTTGTTGGCCTGTAGTTCTTGCAACGTTTCCCATAAATAATGAATTGCGCTAAATATCGTTGGCTACAGCTGCTGTACATTCACAACATCTTCACCACCACAATGAATTATAACGCTCTGCTGCTGCAAACACACTGATTAGCAGCGACATGTTTGTCTCTGCTGGTCACGGTCTGAGCACAGTCGTTGACTGAGAGAGTGAATTACAAGGAAGCATGTACAACGTAGGGCTGCGATTACACATATAGTCATAATATCTGTATTTGTCTCGTAATATCACAGAGTGATCGGACTGTAGCCTGTGTGAGAGCCTGGGAGTGGTAGTGGGCTATATGAGATTACGACCCTAACCCTAGACAGGGATGTGATTGAGAAGCGGTGTGGCAGGTACTCGGACGCTGAGAGCATCAAGTGGGCAGGAGAAGCAGATCCTGGGCGGTGCAGAGCGGAGTCTGTCGTGGGGCACCAGAGGACATCCAGCAGGCCGGGTGAACAGTGATGGAGAGGCGGTCGCTGAGCGGTACTGCGCTGTGGACGGGAGCGCACGAGAATCCTCCTCTCTGTTTATAATGAAGTGGTCGCGGTTGTGCTTCTTTGCTTGGTTTTGATGTTCTTTTTATTTGCTGTGGTGTGTGATCATAAAATTGAAGACGGCTCTGCCTGACCAGCCCGCTCAGCTTGCAGTTTCACAGGCCTGTTGAGTCACGGTCGGCCTGTCCTCCACAGGTTGCTTCGATTTCCTCAGCACCATGCTGAAGACCGGCGGTGAGAGAGAGATGCCCTGTCGGAGCGGTGCGTTTGAGGACCATCTCTCTTCAGTCAGGAACTTTCTTTTAGGTCGACCTGGGAACATTAACCGCTGAGTATGGTGCCAGTTATAGCGGCTCCCGTTCTCACTACAGCTGTTCAAGTGTCAACAAACACGTGGCAAATAATTTTACACACTGGCGCTTTTCTAACCAGTCAGCATTCCTGGTTTGTACAGGAGCAGTTGCGTCAGACGTCCAAACTACTGAATTGTGCTTTTGATCTCTAAAATGTACGCTATAGAAAAGAAACGAATTTCAGCACCATCAGCCCAAAAGACACACCCTGCAATTTTAGGCCACCTTTCATAATACAATAGATGCCGTTCATGTAGGCCTAATATATTTAATTTATGTTATGTTGGTGTCACATGGAAAGCTCCATGTGACCTCTAACATGTACCAAAATACTATTAAAAAAATAATCAAGATGTTTATTATTACAGGGCATGTCTTTGTATCAAATGAGCATATTCAGGGTTTTGCCAGTGTTTACGTGGCTGTGCGCAACCGGGTTATTGCTAATATTCCGGTCATGAAAGGGTTATTGGCTGCATGTAAATGCAGTGAATGGCGTTATTATCACAGACAAACCCAAAGAGGGGGCTGCTCACCCTGGACACTCACAAATCCGCTAAACTGGATGCTCTGGACCTGTTTTTCATAAAGCTTGGAGCTTATATTATTGTGTCACCTATTAGCTTGATGTCCTCTGCTCCAAACTGGTGTTGTTCCACAGGACTGAAAATCTGCTGCTGTTATCTCGCTCTTCAAAGGGGGTGACCACTCAGATCTGCATAGCCCCAGGCCCACCTCTGTCCTACTTGCCCCTCTAAGATACTGGAGACGTTGGTCAACAAGCATAGTCATAGCTGCATTGCTGCAGCATCCATGTCCATATTCATCCAGCATTCATATGTGCCACCGACCGGAAGGAATTCTGTGTGGCTGTGTTTATTGACCCGGTGAAGGCGGCTGACTCTGGACCAGAACATCTCGCTGACCAGGCTCAGAAACATAGGCCTCTCTGATAGCTGTCTGGCTAGGTTCAGGAGTTACTGCTCTGGCTGCACACAATCTGTGGAGGCAGAGCACGTCTTTTAGCCCCTTTGCCTATTTCTCCCGGTGTCCCTCAAGGGAGCATATTGGGTCCCAGACTGTTTTTAACAACATTCCATCCGCTGCCGGTGGTTGTCACATACATCTGTATGCTGATAACAACATTATTTACACATCCAGTCCCTCCTTACAAACTACACTGCATCCACTACAGAGCAGCCTAAACAACATCCAACAGGCTTTCTCTCCACTTAAATATCAATGAAATTAAGGCCCAATTTCAATTCTCCCCCTAACCCCTCCCCTCAGTTTTACACGTTCACATGTAGGGGTGTCTCAGTCCCGTTAGAACAGAGGGGTAGGGGTGTCTCAGTCCTGTTAGGACAGACTTGCCTGGTTTGAAACCAGTGGTGGGGAACCCTGGTCCTCAAGGGCTGGTGTCCCTTCAGGGTTTCCATTTCCCCCCACTCCAGCACACCTGATTCAAATCAAATGGATCTAACAGCCAATCAAGTCCTGCACAGAGACTCATGGATTTGAATCAGGTTTGTAAGAGCAAGGACAAGTGGGAGACCTGCAGGATTAGGGGCCACGGTTCCTCAGCCCTGTTTTAAACAAAGGTTAGAACTGTTCAGAAATGGATAGAACTGGTTAGAACTCAATAAAACTGGTTAGAACTGGATAGAACTAGTAAAAACTATATAGAACTGGTTAGAATAGATAGAACTGGTTAGAACTAGATAGAATGATTAAAACTGGTTAGCACTGGATAGAACTGGTTAAAACTGGATACAACTGGTTAGAACTGTTTAGAACTGGATAGAACTGGTTAGAACTGGATAGAACTTGTTGGAACTGGATAGAACTGGTAAGAACTAGATAGAACTGGTTGGAACTAGATGGCAAGGTTAGAACTAGATAGAACGGTTAGAACTGGTTAGAAATGGATAGAACTTTTTAGAATTGGATAGAACTGGATAAAACTGGTTAGAAATGTTTAGAACTGGATAGAACTGTTTAGAAATAGTTAAAACTGGATAGAACTGTTTAAAACTGGATAGAACTGGTCAGAACTGGATAGAACTGGTTAAACCTGGATAGAACTGGTTAGAACTAGATAGAACTGGTTAGAGCTAGATAGAACAGTTAAAACTGTTCAGAACTGGATAGAACTGGATAGAACTGGTTAGAACTGGTTAGAACTGGTTAGAACTAGATAGAAGTGGTTAGAACTAGATAGAATTGGTTAAAACTGGATAGAACTGGTTAGAACTGTTTAGACCTGGATACAACTGGACAGAACTGGTTAGAACTGGATAGAACTGGTTAGAATGGGATAGAACTGGTTAGAACTGGTTTAGTACAGTAGAAACAACTTTTAAACATAGATTACATTTTGTCACATGCTGCATCTTTAATGCTGGTCCAGAACCAGATGGTTTTCCTTGTTCTGGTTCTCCCAAAGATCAGGTGGTCTGGTCTGGACCTGGTCTGATCTGATCTGTGAAAACCTGAAACCTGAGGACTAAAGATGAGCAGTGGCAGTCCACGTGTTGACGAGCCATCATGACATCAGCCGTTGGATGAGACTTTGCTTTATTCAGAAACTGGATTATTTGGTACAAATACGGTGAAGGGGAACCTGAACAGACCTGCAGTTCTCTGAAGTCCACGTTCTGGTGTTTGGACGTGGTTTGGGTCAGTTTCTGGTGGTCTGTTAGCGTTAGCAGAGCGTATGCAGAGCGTAGCCAAGGAAGTTGAAACCAACCAGCCAGGTCAGTGTTTCCTGTCGGCCCGGCTCAATCTGGTTCTGTTGATCCTGCTCAGGAGGTTCTGGACCCGTTTCTCCCGCAGCAGCTGCTGGATGCGCTGGTTCTGTGTTCGCTCGCGCATCGGCGGCAACCGAGGCACAAAGTAGTTCTGCTGGTCCCTGCCGTCCCCATCCAGCCCCACAATGCGGTACTGGACCTCATCCAACGAGTTGTTCTCCTTCTTGGAGGACGGGAACGAGGACGAAGACGAGGACGATGAGGGCAATTCTGATTCTGTCAGCCCCCCTGATGATGCGATGATAATGTCATCAACGTCAGCTGACGACTTCGTGGAGGATTCTGGAACGGCAGAGTTCCTGACAGGTGCTGATGTTTGGTTTTCGGTTACCATGGGAACTGTAACCATTGTTGGAGTTTTGGTCTGGAATAAATGCGGCGGAGCAGATTGTCTTGGATGCCTTGTTGATGATGTGGTAACGGTAGAACTGGTTGTACTGGTAGAATTGGTAGTACTGGTAGTACTCAAAGTCATAATGACAGCAGAGTTTGAAGTTGTCATGGCAACCGGCATCTCAGAGAGAAGGGATGGATCCCCATATGATGAATACTCCTCATAATCGTCGTACTCCACATAGACAAAGTCAGTGCTGCTCCTGCTGGTGGGAGGCGGAGTCATAGGGACAGTGGGCGGAGTCCCACTGATGACATCACTGATCACATGGGCTGTTGGTGCGGTCACAGATGTTGTTGTCTCGGTCACTTCTCCAGAACTGAAAGACAGAAGACAGACAGAGTTAGACAGGCTGCCCCGATGAGGAGGAGGTGATGACATACGTCATGCCCTCATCTGACAAATCTGACCTGCTGGTGTCCATTACTGGAATGATGCTGCTTGAACTGGTAGAACTGGTGGATCCACTGGAACTGGTGGAGTCGCTGGAACTGGTGAAGCCGATGGAACTGGTGGAGTCACTTGAACTGGTGGAACTGGTGAAATTGTCAGAGCTGCTGGTGTTGCTGAACTTCCTTTCACTGCAGGATTTACAGCACATCTGCCGATAGCCGCTGATGGAGCAGTACCGACTCAACACCTCCATCCGACAAAACACAGAGCGGTCACCACGGCAACGCTGTCCTGGGGAGAGAAAAGGATCAGGGTCAGTAGTTTCACCATCAAGTCTCGATGTAGCCTCCGTTAAGTTGAACCCTGATCTGTGATGATGATAATGATGATGGTGTTTCTAACTTTTACCTCCAGCTGAGATCAGCTGCAGCTGACAGTGAATAAAATTTTTAAATGACAGAAATTTCGGTAACACTTTACAATAAGGGTCCCTTTATTAATGTTAGTTAGTGCATTATTAAGTACTAGTTAACTGCTTAATAATACATTAAGTTTTATTAACTATTTCTTTGCATTAGTCAGCACATTTGTTAATGCATTAATTAGCAGTTAATTAATGATTACTTCTCAACCTTAATGTATTATTAAGCCTTAATAAAAGTTTAATCATGTACCATGTACATGTTACCATTATGCATTATTCAGCATTATTGACCATGTTAGTTGACATGGTAATAAGCTCTCAATGATGTCTCCAGCATGGTTTACGAATGGTGTTTATTTAGAGTGAATGAGCATTAAGTAACAGCTAACGAATGCATCTACAAAGCCTTTGCCCTATATTGCACGTTATCTGGATGGGCATCAGTAAGCAATTCATTAATGTCTTAGGTAATCATTTACTAATGCTGTGCTGTGTCTATCATCAGGTACCCCTTACTTGATCTTAAGTAAGGTATTAATTATTCTGCCAATGCTGTAAAGCATTAAGGCAGTATATTACTGTTCTACTGCATTTATTCCGTGATATTAAAATTCTTATTCAGTTTCCACCCTTTTTTGCAGTGCCCTACTCTTCCTAGTGCTTTGCAAGCACCCTCATAAAAGTTATATCAAGACGTGCATGTTTTTTGCTGCACAAAACTCTAACGTGTTTATGACATTGGGAAAAAGCTGCAATTTTTGGTCCGATTCTCCAGAGTAAAGGCCCGAACTTTATAATAAAACAACCTAGCATGTTTGTTTGTAGCCGGTGGGGCAGAACACCGGCATGCTAGCAGGAGACGCTTTCAGATGCTTGTATGTTTTCAGCCGCAAAAGTTAGGCACGTCATCGAGCTGGCTAATGCTAGCCTGCTAACAGTAGTCTGTCGACTGCTCTCTGTTAAGCTTTGTAAATCGGATAAACGCCAATGCCAAGTTTTCATTCCAGACTGAAGTGATACGGAAGAAGTGGATCAAAGCGATTCTCCAGAGTGAAGGGCAGAGTTTATGATAAAACAACCTAGCACGTTTGTTTGTAGCCGGTGGGGCAGAACACCGGCATGCTAGCATTAGCCAGCTAGCGTTTACTGACGTGCTTAACTTTGTGCGTCTTAAAACACACAAACATCTGAAAATCGGGTCTGTACCCCCCTGTTTCCAATGGAACAACTGGGGACTGCCAAGAAAAGGAGACGCTTTCAGATGCTTGTGTGTTTTCAGCCACACAAAGTTAGGCACGTCATCAAGCTGGCTAATGCTAGCCTGCTAACAGTAGTCTGCCGACTACTAGCCTACTCTGTTAAACTTTGTAAATCAGATAAACGCCAATGCCAAGTTTTCATTCCAGACTGAAGTGATGCTAAGGAAGAAGTGGATCAAAACGACCGATTCGCCGTGGTGAAGGACCGAACTTTATAATAAAACGACACACGTTTGTTTGTAGCCGGCAGTCTGCACAGTCGTGTTGGCAGGCTAGCATTAGCCAGCTTGATGACGTGCCTAACTTTGTGCGGCTGAAAACACACAAGCATCTGAAAGCGTCTCCTTTTTTTGGCGGTCCCCAGTTGTTCCACTGGAAACGGGGAGGTACAGACCCGATTTTCAGATGTTTGTGTGTTTTAAGACGCACAATGTTACGCACGTCAGTAAACGCTAGCTGGCTAATGCTAGCATGCCGTGAAGTGCCGTGAAGTGCCGGTGTCGTGCGGTGTTGTGCCCCACTGGCTACAAACAAACGTGTGTTGTTTTATTATAAAGTTCGGCCCTTCACCGCGGCGAATCGATCGCTTTGATCCAGCTTTTGATCCAGTATGACTTCAGTCTGGAATGAAAACTTAAGTATGTTTGGAGTTTATACGATTTAAACAGTATAACAGAGCAGGAACGGCTGTCGTTAAAATGGCCCGGAAGAGGAAGTGCCCAAATACCGGGAAGTTCAGGTAAGCGTGATAATCCCCAGTTGTTCGGGGAGTGCGGAAAGACTGTATTCATTGTAGTTCTGCCTCTGTGTACCTGCCATTTTTACACAGGCAGGCCTGTTGCCTAGCAACGCTCAACGAGGCAGCTGCAGGAGCTCCGTCAGTTCTGTGTGTCACGCACACGCATTTCCTCATACTGTAATAATATATCTGAGCAACTGGATGATAAACTGAATCCTCCAAAGGTTTTAGTAGTTTATAACGGATATGAGTGATTCTGGACGGTCTGACAGTGTCCATATACAGACGCGTGCGACAGCGCACCTCTTCTCATCATCTCTCCATTTTCTCACTCACTGTTCTGCCTGTCTGACCAAGTAAGTGATTCTTCACTTCTTCAGTGCCTTTTCTCATATATTCTCATATTTCTCATTATAGTTTTGACACAATTACAAGTTACTTTGGATGGAAAATAAGAAATCATCCGATCACTCAGACAAATGACACCCCTTCACTATATCTATCGTAGTAACTGTGGCTGTGTCCGAATGTCCTCCCCCCTCCCTAACCCCTCATTCACTACATAGGGCTACACTATCTAGTGCCCTCATTCTGCCTGTAATTCGGAAACGAAGCTGACTACTTTTTCCTCTCCACAAATCACGTGATTACCAGGTGTCACCTTGGCAACCACCACTTGCGAAAAGATTTAATCTTAAATCAAATCTGTACTTTTAAATGAAGGTATTTTATTTACTTATATTGTGTTTAATCCCTTTCTGTTGTTTTTTCTCTCCTTTTTTTCTGCCGCTCGATATGTCCAACACCTCACGCCATTCAGCTCTTCTGACCGCAATGCATTGTGGTCTATATTGTCCCGTCTAGGGACCATTGAAGCTCACTAGTTTTCAAGATGCATTGTGGGTAACTTTGAGTGCACTACTTTTTTCTTTCTGGACATTCGGACACCCCTACAAAATGGCGTGATCCCTGTATAGGGCCCTACTGTATGTAGGGAGTAGGGTGGACATTCGGACACAGCCTGTATCTCTCTCTTTTCCTGCCTGCCTGTCTGTCTGTCTCTCACAGTTGACAGTCCTGTCACTACGCCTCCGAGGGATCATGCACTCTGGCTACTTGGCCAAAGGGATGTCCCTTTGGCTGGATGGTCAGCACTCATGACTTTCACCCGGGAATCTGGGAATCAAATCCTGCCCAGGCCCCCGTTACATATCTGATATCCATATTTGAATGCAGCATGGGCAGCATTCAAAATTTCTTCAGAAATTTTGTAGTTCACATTAGTAGCCTGACCTAATAGCCCTTAATAAATGTGAGTGCCTTATAAGCATTACTTAACCATAATTAACAATTACTGAGTTCTTATTGGACATTTATCCCTTTGGTAACACTATATTTATACTTAACAGCCTAATAAGCATTATTTAACCAAAATTAACTACTACTTAGTGCTTTTTTTACTCTTATTGTAAAGTGTGAACATTTATTCCTTTTGTAACACTTTATAAATGCAAAACCTAATAAGCATTACTTAACCATTGTTAGGGGTGTTTTCTGGACCTGGGAACATTGGGGGTTGAACACAGTTCCTTGTAAAGAAATCTGAGGAAACCTATACAGTAAAATTGCCCTTCTATTTAAGCTTTCATGAGCATTGTGGCACCTTGTTTAAAGCCAAATACTGCCAGATTTACTTCAAAATGTATTTAAATGCATTTATTTTCAAGCTTAAACTTGACAGTGTAAACAAACGTTCATTAAAGGATCTTTATTGTAAAGTGTTAGTGAAATTTAATGCAAATGATAAGTGAATGAGATTTAACTTAGATGTAAATGAGATTAATATTTAAGGTGAATGAAATGTAAATTTACTATAATTATGTGATGTAAATGAGATACTGATGAGATGTAAAGATGAAAATGTCGTGCATATTACAATGACATATACAGTAAATGAATGCAAATTCAATGTTTATAAGATAAGATGTATATTTAAGTTTAATGAAAATTATATTTAAAAAAAACAATGTAAATTTGATTCAAATCAATGCAAATTAAATGTAAGGTACTGTTAAACTTGATATAAATTACGTCAATTTAATGCAAATAGTTGTAAATAAATTAATATGTTATAAAATGAGAGGTGTACAAGATGTAAATAAAATGAATGCAAATTGAAAAGTTATATTTAAATGAGACGTAAATGTATTTCAATAGATGCATATTAAATGTAAAAGAGATGGGAATCAAATTTAAACAAAATGTAAGTAAAATGAATATTAGATGTATAAGAGCTGGAAATTAGATGCAAATAATTTTTTTTTTATAAAAACATAAATGTGAAAGGGGATTTTTTTCATGTAACTGAGTGCCATATTTCTGGTAATATCTGAGTAACATAAAAATACATACAAAACAATGTGACTTCATTCTGTGTGGGTCACAATGACATCAGCTGTTTCTTGGTGCTGGCTGAAAATGCCCAACCTTTTTCTGGTATGTGATATTTCTGGATGAAGTTAAAGATCCAAATTAAAGTCAAAGGTGCCATGACATCAAATTTCACCTTTCTGGGGTTTTGGGGGTATAATATGATCTGTTGTGCACTGATAATGCCATACGTGTCCAGAGTGAGAATCAAAGTTCCTGTTTATGGTCTGTCAGCTTTGCTTCTTTATTCAAAAATGGTTAAATCAGACAGCAGCTTACCATCCTTGGTAGTTCTATTATTCTATGTAAATCAATTCCTCCAATAAGAGCACACTATCAAGCAAACAGCCCCCCCCCCCCCCCCCCCCCCCTCCTCTCTCCTTCCACCCTCCGCTCCGCTCTCACCCCCTCCCTCTGATTCAACCTGATTCAACTGTGTGAGTGGAGCTGAGTAACTTCTGTGCAGTCAGGTCTGGGTTTTCAAACAAATGGATTTAAAAGAAAACTTCTGCAGCAACACTGAGGGAGGGGGCCACAACCTCGTCATTACCTGCAAGTTTATTTTCTAAATGCTGTCTTGTCTGATAAACATAGCTGTTTATCATGGTCTGAAATGCCCATGTTGCTAACAGATAGCCTTTAGCAAACTCTGACCGCAGCGTGACCTACTTTCTCTAAATTAGGTTATAGCCAAATAAGGTGTAGCCAATCAAAACAAAGTCAACTTGGTTTCCGGGTAAAGCTCCATATCATTACCGCGCCCAACTCTTTTACTGAGGAAGGCGGTTTAGCGTGCCAAAACAATCCCTCGTTGTAAAAGGTGAGTTTTTTTTTTCTTTGGAGTATTTACATTTGCAGTAATGCCAGCTGCATGAACCAGTTTTTACTGCAATGCCATCACTCCTTTAAACGAGGATTTGAGATGAGGACAGATTAAAATAACCTCCGTTAATGAGTGGAAACAAAGGACGGTCCTGACAAACATCCTACGATCATTCCGGTGTCCATGATTGATCCGAGTTTTCTGTTTGGATCATTAAAGGAGGGGGGGGGGAAAAAAAGTGTGGAGAAATACTGGCATCTTAGTTACTAGTTGAATTGGACTTCCCCCCCTCAGAACCACTCACTTCCGGCAGCGACTGGTTCTGTAGGAGGGAGATGAGTGGAATTTTGGAAAATTTGGGAAAAAGTTGGGTAAATGTGGGGAGGGCGAGATGAAAAAATTTACAAAAGAAAATTAAGGGGGGGAAGAGTGATTTGGTACAGTATTTTTCTATATGGTTGGGTTTATGTAAGGAGGTATGGCCTAAACTTGAAATATAGAAAGAACTTAACTAAATTAAAAGAAATAAAGAAAATGTTCTAAATTTCTGATTGGTTTGATAAAAGTACTTTTTTTTGTCTTAAGTACAGTAAATATGCTCTTTTTTACTTTTACTCAAGTAATATTCTAGCAGGGACTTTGACTTTTCTTGAGTCATTTTCCAGTAAGGTCTTTTCTTTTACTCAAGTATGGCTTTTGGGTACTTTATACAACACTGGTTCTTCTGCTGAGCCAGTTGGAACCGATAACCTGAAGGAGGCGAAGAGGAGGATGATGAAGACAAACTGGTTGGTCTTACTGGAGGAGTTCTTGGTGGCCGGGAAGTTGGGGTTGGACCTGGACAGCCACAGGACGATGGCGTTCTTCTGGTCGCCTGCAGAGGGAGACAAACTCAGCTCCCATCATCCTAAAATACCGGTTGATGATTGGAGGATGCTTACCGCTGCAGGGTGGGGCCTGGCATGCGCGCGTTGTGATTGGCTGAGGGTCGCTGCAGTTTCCAGCCGAGCCTCCAGGACTCAAACATGCAACTTGACGCTCCTGAGTCCCGTTTCCACAAGACGCTGAACACTGCACACATAGAGATTCTGATCAACCAGGACCTGGTCTGGACCTGGTCTGGACCTGGTCTGGACCTGGTCTGGAGACATGGAGACAAGACACTGGAAATAAAGACCAACAGACGGCTCAGCACAGGAAAGTGGGCAGTGGATGGAAGATGAAGGACAGCAGGACGAGGTGAAGGTAGCACGTCTCCGGAGACGTCCATCTGAACGAAACGAACACAGAACGTCTCCGGAGATGTCCATCTGGATGAGGCAAAGGTAGAACGTCTCCGGAGATGTCCATTGGGACAAGGTGAAGGTAGAACGTCTCCGGAGATGTCCACCTGGACGAGGTGAAGGTAGAATGTGATGGGAATCTTAGCTCAAAAAGCAGAAGGTTCTGCAGAAAGAGACAGACAGGGACCAGCAGGAGGTTTGGATGGAAACTAAACAGACTGAGACAGGGACCAGCAGGAGGTTTGGACAGAAACTAAAGACACTGAGACAGGGACCAGCAGGAGGTTTTGATGGAAACTGAGGACACTGAAGTGGAACGAGACTGCAGAGAGAGAGGACAGCTGTGGACCAGAGGAAGGTCTGGTCCTCCTACCGGAGTCCAGGCACCGGTCCTCCAGGCAGGGGGGCAGGGGATGCGGTTGCAGGTGCGTTTGGACTCGGGCCGGTCCCTGCTGCAGAACCTGCTGTTGACGGAGCGCTGCTGGGTCCCGCTGCTGGACACCTGCTGGCAGCTGACCCAGCGCCGCTGCCACCCGCCCGGCCCGCAGGAGGCGCTGCAGGCCTCCCAGTCTCCACTCACCCAGCTGAGAGACCAACGTACACGTTGTCACCTGTCTGCTTGTACATGTCGCCATGACAACTGCGGTGTGTCTGTGAGGTGTTACCGTGGCGGCCGGCAGGTCTCGGCGTTGCATTTGCGGCTGATGGCTCTGGGCTTTTTGATGTTGGCGCAGAATGTCCTCTGGACCATTTTCCCGTCAGCCTTCCTCCGGCATCCGAACCGGGTGTACTGTCTCCCTGGTAACAGATTGTCACTGGTCAGTACCGCACACCTGTTGCCATGGCAACTACTGTGCAGGCACTTGACAGTGAGGTGAAGACATCCTGTTGTTAACGCCATGTCCTCGCAGCCAGCTCAATGGTGAGTTCCTGTACTTGCTGCTGCCCCACGGTGCACTAGAGAGCCCAGAGCAGATACAAGTCCGGGGGCTTGGTTTGATTGGGCGGTGAGCTCTGTTTTCACACTGCAGTCCAGACCGTGGCGGACCGAACCACCTGGACAACAATCGGGCACTAGGGGGCGATAGAGAACGACTAGAGTCGTTGCTGGGACACCTGAGGATCCCAGAAACCAGGACCTGTGGAACCGTACCTCCTCCAAGTTCCTGGGACACCTGAGGATCCCAGGAACCAGGACCTGGGGTACCATACCTCTTCCAGGGTCCTGGGACACCTGAGGATCCCAGGAACCAGCAGCTGTGGAACCGTACCTCCTCCAGGGTCCTGGGACACCTGAGGATCCCAGGAACCAGCAGCTGTGGCATCGTACCTCCTCCAGGGTCCTGGGACACCTGAGGTTTCCAGGAACCAGCAGCTGTGGTATCATACCTCCTCCAGGGTCCTGGGACACCTGAGGATCCCAGGAACCAGGACCTGGGGTATCGTACCTCCTCCAGGTTCCTGGGACACCTGGGAATCCTAGGACCCAGGACCTGGGGTACCGTACTTCTTCCAGGGTCCTGGGACACCTGAGGATCCCAGGAACCAGCAGCTGTGGTATCGTACCTCCTCCAGGGTCCTGGGACACCTGAGGATCCCAGGAACCAGCAGCTGTGGTATCATACCTCCTCCAGGGTCCTGGGACACCTGAGGATCCCAGGAACCAGCAGCTGTGGTATCGTACCTCCTCCAGGGTCCTGGGACACCTGAGGATCCCAGGAACCAGCAGCTGTGGTATCGTACCTATTACAGGGTCCTGGGACACCTGAGGATCCCAGGAACCAGCAGCTGTGGTATCGTACCTCCTCCAGGGTCCTGGGACACCTGAGGATCCCAGGAACCAGCAGCTGTGGTATCGTACCTATTCCAGGGTCCTGGGACACCTGAGGATCCCAGGAACCAGCAGCTGTGGTATCGTACCTCCTCCAGGGTCCTGGGACACCTGAGGATCCCAGGAACCAGCAGCTGTGGTATCGTACCTATTCCAGGGTCCTGGGACACCTGAGGATCCCAGGAACCAGCAGCTGTGGTATCGTACCTATTCCAGGGTCCTGGGACACCTGAGGATCCCAGGAACCAGCAGCTGTGGTATCGTACCTATTCCAGGGTCCTGGGACACCTGAGGATCCCAGGAACCAGCAGCTGTGGTACCGTACCTCCTCCACAGGGTCTGGAACAATGAGACCACTTCTTCAGCGCCCACTCGTAGAAGACGGCGTCCTCCTGGACCAGGTTGGACTCCAGCGAGGACCGCAGCTGGTCCTGGATGATATACTTGTAGGACACTGTCACCTTGGCGTCGCCATGGGAACGCACCTGCGGACATCAACGGAAGAGTTGCAGAGGTCTGCTGAGGGACCAGAGTCTGGATCTGGATCATGGGTGGTCCCAGCAGGACTCACCATGAGCAGGACGCCGTACTTCAGAGGCCCGGCGGTCTGCAGGACCTCCTGCTCGCCACTGATTTTGTACTCCCACACCACCCCCTTCTCGATCAGGACCCGGCTTTCAGGGAGCTCATCTTCATTGTTGAGGAAGACGAGGCCCGTCTCCTCATTCTTTACGGCTGAAAACAGACCCCAACATCAGGTTTTCTTCCAGTCCCGGACCAAATCTCCAGGTCCCCCCTGCTTACCCAGGATGTGAGGAGTCCCCTTGAACTCTTGGACTAGGAGGTGCCGGGCTCCTCTAGGGATCTCCAGGATCTTTAGGTACCCTACAGCGGGAAAAGTAGCAGACGTCAGACCCTGTGCACCAGGCAGGGTGTCCTCTACGGTGCTGGACTCATGTGGCCTGGAGGAACCGGGTCTTGATCTCGTTCTGATCACCTGGTTTCTTGGTGCTGCGAGTGAAGTTTCCTTTGACGACTTTACAGCTGGAATTGTCTCCTCCACACACGCCGCAGCGGTCCTCCTGCTGGTCAGAGGCGATCTGGCCGTCACACCCCACGTGCTGCAGGAGCAGGAGGAGGAGGAGGAGTAGAATATTTATACATTTTATAAATATGAAGAAGAGTTCATTTGCAAAAACAGTTAACCACCATTTCAAAAAAACGGAGTTAACTGTTTTTCGTCGCTGTCGGGTACAAACCTCCTATCTGCACTTAACATAATTAAAACCCTCTACTTCATGTGAGTGTGATTTAGTGAAAATATTTTAAAAGTAAATGAAGAATTTAGTTGCAGAAGCAGTTAACTCCGTTTTTTCTAAATGGTGGTTAATTGTTTTTGCAAATGAACTCTTCATATTTATAGGATGTATATTATAAATTTATCCATATCTATTTTATTTATATATGTATACATATTTATATGAGATATTATATATTTATTTATATCTATTTTATTTATATATTTATAAATATTTAAATGATGTATATTTTATATCTGTTTATATCTATTTCATTTACATATTTATACACATTTATATGATATTTATTATACATTTATTTATATCTATTTTATTTATATATTTATAAATATTTAAATGATATTTATTTTATATCTGTTTATATCTATTTCATTTATATATTTATACACATTTATATGATATTTATCATACATTTATTTATATCTATGTTATTTACATATTCATATGATTCATTTATATATATTTTTTTTATATATATTCATATATTTATAAATATGTAAAAAGGATCATACATTTATAAATATTTATAGTGATATTATATATATATTGATATTCATTTATATATATCTGATTATTCTTTTTTTAATATATTTATAAATATTTATATGATATATATATTTATTTGTTGTATATTTATTAGTATCTATCTTATTTATACATTTATACATATTTATATGATATATTCCCTCCCTGGGCTGCCACCTTATCGTGGTGGAGGGATTTGTGTGTTTTGAGGATCCTAGGGGCTATGTTGTCTGGGACTAAATAATGTCCGTGGCAGGTTCACCCAAACAGGTTACTAGGGGAGGGACCAGACAAAGTGCAGCGCAAACACCCCTCATGGAGACAGACATCAACGGAGCCACTTGTCCCTTGCCCGGACGCCCGGGCCCCCCTCTGGAGCCAGGCCCAGAGGTGGGGCACGGAGGCGAGCACCTGGTGGCCGGGCTTTTGCTCATGGGGCCCGGTCGGGCTCAGCCCGAAAGGACAACATCGACCCCCTTCTTGTGGACCCACCACCCGCGAGAAGGGCCATATGGGTCGGGAACACTGTGAGTTGGGCGGCAGCCGAGGGCGGGGGAGACCCTGATGTCCTGACCCCCGGCTGCAGAAGCTAGCTCGAGGGAAGTGGAATGTCACCTCTCTGGTTGAAAAGGGTCCTGAGCTGGTGCGTGAGGTCGAGCGGTTCCAACTTGAAAAATTTGGACTCACCTTGACGCACAGCTCTGGCTCTGGAAACACCATCCTCGAGAGGGGCTGGACCTTTTTCCACTCTGGAGTTGCCCCCGATGGGAGGCAGCGAGCGGGTGTGGGCATACTAATTGCCCCCCTGGCTCGGCGCCTGTACGTTGGGGTTCACCCTGGTAGACGAAAGGGTAGCCTCCGGGTGGGGGGACGGGTCCTGACTGTTGTCTGTGCCTATGCACCGAATGGCAGTTCAGAGTACCCACCCTTTCTGGAGTCCTTGGACGGCGTGTTGGAAAGCACGCCCTCCGGGGAATCCATTGTTCTGCTGGGGGACTTCAACGCTCACGTGGGCAACGACAGTGAGACCTGGAGGGGCGTGATTGGGAGGAATGGCCCCGCCGATCTAAACCCAAGTGGTGTTTTGTTGTTGGACTTCTGTGCTCGTC
Source organism: Atherinomorus stipes (assembly GCA_023101725.1). Lineage (NCBI taxonomy): Eukaryota > Metazoa > Chordata > Actinopteri > Atheriniformes > Atherinidae > Atherinomorus > Atherinomorus stipes. Next base: position 475,714 of record JALJCO010003679.1, read on the forward strand.
ATGGATTGTCCAAAACAAACACCATGTTCAGGCATGAGAGTGTCCACATTTACACCTGGCATCAGGACCCCTTAGGCAGGCAGCTCCATGATCGACTTCGTAGTCGTGTAATCGGACTAGCGGGCCCTTATCCTGGACTCTCGGGTGAAGAGGGGCGGAGCTGTCCACTGATCACCACCTGGTGGTGAGTGGGCTCAGATGGTGGGGGAGGTTGCTGGTCAGAGCTGGCAGGCCCAAACGTGTCGTGAGGGTCTGCTGGGAACGTCTGGCGGAGTCCCCTGTCAGGGAGAGCTTTAACTCCCACCTCCGGGAGAGCTTCACCCATGTTCCGAGGGAGGTGGGGGACATTGAGTCGGAGTGGGCTATGTTCCGCACCTCTATTGCTGATGCTGCTAGTCTGAGCTGTGGCCGTAAGGTTGTCAGTGCCTGTAACCCCTGAATTCGCTGGTGGACACCAGTGGTGAGGGATGCCGTCAAGCTGAAGAAGGAGTCCTACTGGGCCTTCCTGGCCTGTGGGACTCCTGAGGCAGCTGACAGATATCGGCGGGCCAAGCGGAGCGCAGCTCTGGCGGTCGCTGAGGCAAAAACTTGGACATGGGAGGAGTTCGGTGAGGCTATGGTAAACGACTTCCAGATGGCTTCAAGGTGATTCTGGTCCACTATCCGGCAGTTCAGGAGGGGGAAGCAGTGCACCGTCAACACTGTGTGTTCAGTGGGGATGGTGGGCTGCTGACCTCGACTCGGGACGTCGTGGGTCGGTGGAAGGAATACTTCGAAGACCTCCTCAATCCCACCAACATGTCTTCCGAGGAGGAAGCAGAGTTTGGGGACTCAAGGGTGGACTCATCTATCACCGGGGCTGAGGTCACCGAGGTTGTTTTTAAAGCTCCTCGGTGGCCGGGCCCCTGGGCTGGATGAGATCCGCTCTGAGTTTCTTAAGGCTCTGGATGCTGTGGGGCTGTCTTGGCTGACACGCCTCTGCAGCATTGCGTGGACATCGGGGACGGTACCTCTGGACTGGCAGACTGGGGTGTTGGCCCCTCTCTTCAAAAAGGGGTATGCTCCAACTTCAGGGGATCACACTTCTCAGTCTCCCTGCTAAAGTCTATTTGGGGGTCCTGGGGAGGAGGGTCTGTCAGATCATCGAACCTCAGATTGAGGAGGAGCAGTGTGGTTTTGGTCCTAGTCGTGGAACAGTGGACCAGCTCTACACCCTCTTAAGGATCCTGGAGGGGGCATGGGAGTTCACCCAACTAGTCTACATGTGCTTTGTGGACTTGGAGAAGGCGTTGACCGTGTCCCCCAGGGATTCCTGTGGGGGGTGCTGCGGGAGTATGGAGTGCTGGACCCCCTTTGTTCGAGCTGTCCGGTCCCTGTATGATCGGTGCCAGAGGTTGGTCCGCATTTCCTTCTGTAGGCTAAATCCATTCCCGGTGAGAGTTGGCTGCCCTTTGTCACTGATCCTGTTCATAACCTTTATGGACAGGATTTCTAGGCGCAGCCGAGGTGTTAAGAGGAGCCAGATGAGGTGGCTCGGACATCTGGTCAGGATGCCTCCTGGACGCCTCCCTGGTGAGGTGCTCCAGGCACGTCCCACCGGGACAAGACCCCGGGGGAGACCCAGGACACGCTGAAGGGACTACGTCTCCCAGCTGGCCTGGGAACGCCTCAGGATCCCCCCGGATGAGCTAGTATATGTGGCCGGGGTGAGGGAAGTCTGGGCTTCCATGCTTAGGCAGCTGCCCCCGCGATCCGAACCTGGATAAGCGGAAGAAGACGGTATGGTACGGTATATGATACATATTATATATTTATTATTATATATATTTTATTATATTTATACATATTTATATGACATATATTATATATGCATTTATATCTATTTTATTTATATATCTATAAATATTTGAAAGATGTTGGATATTTATTAATATCTATTTTATTTGTATATTTATGAATATTTATAGGATTTATTATATATTTATTTATATCTATTTTATTTGTATATTTATGCATATTTAAATGATATATATTTATATATTTATATTTTTCTTTATATTTACAGTATATGATTTATTATATTTATTTATATCTATTGTATTCATATTTTCTATAAATATTTATATGATATTGTCACAGCCCTGGGCCGTGTGTTTTGTTATATCATTTTGGGTGGATCCTATTTCCTGTGCAACTGTTACTGCCCTGCTTTTTTCTGTTCAGGACCACTTCCAAGCCCACTCCTTTGGCCTGTTTGCAGCTCTGCCTGCGTTAATCAGCAGGGTTAAAAGCTGGTGTGTGCAGCCGCCACACAACCGCTCGGTTCTCTCTCAGCCCTCTGATCTCGGCGTCAGCTGCCTCAGCCTGCATGGATCCTGGTTTGCATCTTCATCCCTTATCCACATCACATCACATTATCACATTATAAATAAATGCTGTTAAAGTGTTAAGTTGGTGTCGTCTCCCCTCTTTTGCTGCCATCTCTGAGCCTGATGGTAACAATATATATGTTGTATATTTATATCTATTTTATGTATATATTTATGAATATTTTTATGACATATATTATATGTTTATTTATATCTGTTTTATTTATATATTTATGAATATTTATGATACATATTGTATATTTATTTATATCTTATTTATATCTATAAATATTTACATTATATATTAGATATTTATTTATATTTATTTTGTTTATATGTTTGTAAAAGAACTAAACAAATCTGACTGACTAGAAATGAACTGAAGTGATGTCATGAATCTTTGGAACATAAAATCCGGACATTCCCGGTTTTCCGACTTCTCTCCTGTAAAAGCTGGAAACTGAGTAAAGACCTCACACTCTCCTCGGACGCAGACGCTGTGGGCGTCATCGTAGGAACAGGGCGTCCCGTCGTGCACCATCCTGTCCATGGACACCACGGCAGACGTCTCTTTGGACTGGCAGTAGAGACGGCAGCGCTCGTCAGCACACACACACACACACACACACGCACGTCAGATTTAAGGCGGAACGTTTAAGGGGGAACATAAAATTTAATGAGACAGACATTAAAATGTTTTGGAGAATGAAGAGTTAACAGAGGAGACGTCTCCGTCCAACAACAGATTCCTGAATGATGACTTTAACATCTGAACACACACGTTCTGCTTTCTGGGTTACATAATGCAGTCCCAGGACACTAATCTGGACCTGGACCAGGTTTTTAACCTGAACCACATCCCAGTGCTGGACCTGGACCAGGTTTTTAACCTCAACCAGGACATGCCTGCAGCTCAGTCATGGACCTGAACACAGTCAGGTCCCTCTGCCTCAGGACATAGTGAGACCTCCTCTGTCCCTAATCAACTGGACTGGAACAAGGCTGCAGGTCCGGAAGGTGTCAGTCCCTGAGTTCTGTAGACCTGCTCAGAACAACTTTGTCCGGTTCTTCACTCCCTTTTCACCACCAGCCTGAGTTCCAGTGCTGTGGAAAACATCCTGTCTTGTTCCAGTGCCTAAAAACCACAACCAGCTAAACCAGATGACTCCAGACCAGTTCTCACATCATGAAAGTCCTGCAGAGACTCTTACTGGATCACCTCAACAAGCAAGTCCACATCTTTCAGGACCCGTTCCAGTTTGCATCTGGTCATGTTGTTGAAGACGCCATCATCTTCCTGCTTCAGAGAGCCCACTCTCATCTGAACCAATCAGGCAGCACTTTGAGGGTCATGTTCTGGATTTAATACAATGCAAGTGTTTTGTTATGTGAGAACTCCAGAACTTCCAGGTGGATCCTCCACACACACCTGGATTTATGACCAACTAATGATCAGACTGAGGGTTGGTGGTCAGCAGGACTGGAGCACCACAAGGAACTGTACTCTCACCACTCCTCCTCACACTGGACACCTCAGACTTCCAGTACGACTCTGATCCTGTCATCTGCAGAAATACACTGGTGATTCTGCAGAAATACTCTGATTACTCTGCAGAAATACTCTGGTTACTCTGCAGAAATACTCTGATTACTCTGCAGAAACACTGGCTACTCTGCAGAGATATTCTGATGACGCTGCAGAAATACTCGTGCGTGTGTTTACGGTCGTGTGTGTGTGTGTGTGTGAGAGTGCATTTATGCTACATGGGGACCATGTCATGTATTTTACCATCACCGTGAGGACGTTTTGCCTTCGTGGGGACATTTTCTAGGTCCCCACGGGTCCAAACCCCGTTTTGAGGGTCAAGATTAGGTTTTAGAGATTAAGTTACGATTAGGTTTTGGTTAGGATTGGGGCAAGGGTTAGGTTTAGGCAATCAGTTATGGGCGTTAGGTTTAGGGTAAGGGGCTAGGGAATGCATTATGTCAATGGATGTACCCCACTGGAATAGAAAACCAGAGAAGTGTGTGTTTACGGTCATGTACGTGTGTGTGTGTGTGTGTTTACGGTCAGGATGCTGGTATGGCAGCCAATGATGTTTCAGTCCTTCATGCTCATAAACTGGATTCCAGACTTTGCACTGGTCCTCCCTGAAACAGAGACAGTCCAGATGAGCCGAGGTGGGTCGGAGGATCCGGACCAGAACCGGAGGTTTACCAACCTGAAGTCCGTCAGGGGGGGGCAGTCCTCAGTGCTGCACAGCTGGAACTCGTAGCTGTTCCCAAAGCAGGTGCGCCCCCCGTTGGCAGGACTGAGAACGGGGACAGGTTAGCAATTGGTGCGTCTGATGTGTGACATCACAGATGATTGACAGGCTGACTCACGGCGGGTTATCGCAGCGTCTGGTCCGGAACTGGACCCCGCCCCCGCAGGTCCGGGAGCAGCTGCCATACGGACTCCACGTCCCCCAGCTGCCATCTTGTCTCAGGAGGTTGGGGGTCAGCTTCATGCAGAAGCCTTTGAAGCAATGCTGCCAGCAGAGGGGCGGTTAGAAAAGGCCCCCCCCCCAGGACAAGCTAAGACCACCAGAACCTCACCTTCCCCGGCCCACACTTGGTCCCGTCCAGCGGCGGGCCCTTCTTGGTCTTGCAGAAGAACGGGTTGTGGTAGTCGCTGCACCACAGCTGCTTGCAGGGGTCCGGGCTCGTGTACTGGACACAGAGGAGACCACCACACGGTTCACCTGGAGTTCACCTGGGGTTCACCTGGGAGACCTCATCAGACTGTCACACCATCAGCTCTAGGACTTCTGTCTTTTACCCGGAAACACAGAGGCTTTGTTTCCAGGTCTGAATAGAGGTCTCGTAGCAACATACAGCAGTTGTATCAGTGACCCGACATTTACTGTAAACCTCCTGGACGGGATGGAGACGCTGGAAAACCTCTGTAGACCCGCTTAAGGGGAAACTATCCATCACTGAGTTATACACCACCGTTCCTGAGGAACTGGTGAGGACAAGTTTGGACCTCAGGGAGATCTGGAGTTTTAAGGGTTAAAGTGTGCATGTTTGTTCAGAGGTGGCTGGAAAAGTGAAAACAGAGATCTGTGAGTGGAAATGTGGTTTAAATCCTGATAAGATGTCTGAGGAAATGTGATGCAGAAAGAAAACAATCTGAGTGAAAGTGGAGGAGAAGCTGGAGAATGACGAGTGTTTAAAACCGCAGAGTCTGATCTGATGCTTTCAGACGTTTCCTGCATGAAGTCAGTTCCAGTTAATGTCCCCAGCAGATGCTGCAGCTGGACTGGCCTCACATCTGGACTCTGCAAGCGTCAAAAAACTGATTAAAGTCTCGCTTCGCTCTCCTGTTCTCCTCTTGGTTGTTGAAAACTTCTGGGTTTCTGTTTGCTGTGACGAGAACGTCACGCTGAACATTTCCAGCTGCTTCTGTTTCGTTTCTCGCTCAGAGACGGGCTCAGATTTAGTTTAAAAGCAGCCTCTCTGATCCAGGTCAGACTGGTTTTACTGGAAACTAGTGCCCTCTGGAACAACATTCACCAGCCAGTCGGACAAACCAAGTCATGTCCGATAAACAAATCAAATGAAATCAGTATTGATTAATCAGGAACAGAATATAGATTTCAAATGTTCCTGAATATTTGTGGTCATTTCCTAAAATTCACTCAGACCCGAGAGGGTGAAAACACACCCGCTGTTGTCTCCGGAAGTTTTCTATCCCGTCCAGGAGGTTCACAATCCAGCAATGATGTAGTGTTTAGACTCTAGAACATGGGATTAAAGGTTCTGGATGCTGACTGGGATTAAAGGTTCTGATGCTGACTGAGAATAAAAGTTCTAGATGATGACTGGGATTAAAGGTTTCTTATGCTTACTGGGATTGAAGGTTTTTTAATGCTGGCTGGGATTAAATGTTCTGGATGCTGACTGTTATGAAAGGTTCTGATGCTGGCTGGGATTAAATGTTCTAGATGCTTACTGGGATTAAAAATTCAGATCCTGACTGGGATTAAATGTTCTAGATGCTTAAACTGGGATTAAAGGTTTCTTATGCTTACTGGGATTGAAGGTTTTTTAATGCTGGCTGGGATTAAATGTTCTGGATGCTGACTGTTATGAAAGGTTCTGATGCTGGCTGGGATTAAATGTTCTAGATGCTGACTGGGATTAAAGGTTCTGGATGCTGACTGGGAATAAATGTTCTAGATGCTGGCTGGGATTAAAGGTTCTGGATGCTGACTGGGATTAAAGGTTGGATGCTGACTGGGATTAAAGGTTCTGGATGCTGACTGGGATTAAAGGTTCAGATGCTAAATGGGATTAAAGGTTGTGGATGCTGACTGGGATTAAAGGTTCAGATGCTGAGTGGGATTAAAGGTTTCTTATGCTTACTAGGATTAAAGGTTCTGATGCTGACTGGGATTAAATGTTCTAGATGCTGACTGGGATTAAAGGTTCTGGATGCTGACTGGGATTAAATGTTCTAGATGCTGAGTGGGATTAAAGGTTGTGGATGCTGACTGGGATTAAAGGTTGTGGATGCTGACTGGGATTAAATGTTCTAGATGCTGACTGGGATTAAAGGTTGTGGATGCTGACTGGGATTAAAGGTTCCATTTCCACATGCTGCTTAAGATCAGCGAAATTAGACAGACCAAGAATACTAAAAACCGGCCTTGGTTTTTTAAAGCCTCACTACAGATCTTTCTGCAGTTTTCTACCGACGGCTTAACTTCATCATCTTCATCGTACCTGTACTGTGATTCCCTCCAGCCAGTAAAAGACAGTCTTATCTTGACTCTTGTTCTGTCTCTTCCTCTGATTATCTTTTCTTGCTTTTCTTTGCTAATCCTCCATGATGCGCATTCAAAACACTCGGTGTGTATCAGTATGCTAGCGCGTGATGCGGTACACAACCAGTACTCGGCTGCAACGTCACAGCTGCATCCCGGATGGAAAAGTTGCGTAGCTTCTCATAGTTTTGTTGGGCAGTGACGGCTCCAGAAATGCATAATGAATGTTGACTCGTTCTGTGCCATCAGACACAGAAAAGTTAAATTTTTTGGGGGGGTGGAAAAGTTATGTTATGATTATTTAAAGATTAAAAAGTGGTAAAAACATGATTTCAGACTGTTTAACACGTCCTGATCATTGTGCAGTCAGCAGGAATTGGATGGACTCACGGCGGTACACTGACTGTATCCTGGCCCGAAGTCAAAGCGACACTGCTGGTCCATAGAGTACTGGAAGCCCGGCAGCTGAGGCTGAGCTGGCCAGTCGTGGTTGAATGGGTCGTCCCGCAGGCAGTCGTAGGTCCTGCAGACAAACAAGATACGGACGTTCACGTCGTGCTCACCTTCCTCCTGCACCATCGCTGCGTGGAGGGCGGAGCCTGTACAATGTTTACATCAGAGGTATACTGCCCAGCAAGGGGTTCCCCACTTACAAGACAGAAAACAGGGACACAAAAAATAAATATATCTGTGTGTTCACCTCACTACACCCGCTGGAGGGGAAGGGGAGGGGTTATGTCTTTTAACAAAAAAAAACATAAAAAAATAAAAAAAAAATAACATATTTTTATTTGATGAAAAAGGGAGGAAGGATGACATCTCTCCCTGCAATCAGGGAGGGGGGGGGGGGGGGGGGGGGGGGGGGGGGGGGGGGGGGGCGCAGGGGGGGGGTGGGGGGGGGGGGGGAGCGCCCAATGACGATGGAGGAGCACCAATCATACTCCCCCCCGGGTCGTTCCTCCCCTCCCCAACAAGGGTGGGGATACAATGACAGTAACATGGGGGTGGGAATGTCTCTGGGGGGGGGGGGGGTCTCGATGGCCATGGGCTTTGGATATTATAAACTTTTTTTGGTGGATAAAAAAATTAATAATGTATCGGGCCTTCTTATATATATCCCCCCGCCCTGGAAAAAGGGGGCCCGCGCAGACCGGGGTGTGCACGGGCCGGCTGGGGGCTCCCGACCTCCGTGCAAAGCCCACAACAGACGAGGCGGTGTGGCCTCCTTGCCAGATGGGGACACCCTCCCCCCGGGGGCCGGCGCCGCGGGGGCGTCCATTTTTTGTGGTTTTTTTTAAAGGCTTAAGACCTTCCTTCTTGGTTTAGCTTATAATTACGTTTTATTTCTTTATACACTGGTCTTCTTTATCCTTTTTTCTATTTATTTATTTACTTACTTTTTATTTACTACCTAGTTTATGGTTTTTATAATTCTGTTTTGATCACTGACCTCTTTAAAGCAAATGTATGATTTAGACTAATTCTTTCATGTATATTGGTCTTATTTGTTGTTACTGTTGTTAAGTTGTCTGATTTTATTTCTAGTTATTTTTAATCCCTCCAGTGTTTTCCTCATGGGGGGGTCCTCCATATCTGAGCCTATGCCTGCTTTAGCTTTGGGGTCGTTGCGTAGTCGTGGTCGCTGTCCCTGTCCTGGTGGTTGGGGTCCAGCAATGCAGCCTTATAGCTGTGTTGTGGGCCTGGTCTGCTTGGATCTGGGTAGCTGTGGCGTCAAATGACGCCACATTCACGTCCCCGACAGTTTTGATACAGGAAGAAGACGGTTGCGGTAAATTCAAACACTGTAAGCAATAGTTATGGATTCTTCTGCCGTCAGCAAACGATCCAGATCAACTGAAAGACACTAAAGTGTAACTACGAAGAAAAAGAGAAGTAAACAACATTATAGCTTCAGTTTGTGCTCCCGTGACGGCTTGGCTCATGGCTGTAGTTACCTGAAGCGCCAGTCGCGGCAGTGGCGAGTATCATTTCTTAATCTTGCCTCTAGTCCCTTTAAAGGGGAACCTCAGTAACTTTTTTACCTCAATAAATGCTTTTCGTAATCCCTGTGGGGCTAAACGAAGTGTTTACGGAGCGATTCAATGTTTCCCCCCTCCCGCCGGTGCCTCTGGCCTGCGAGCAGCTCTATGCAACTTTGCCTGCGCCGACCCGAGCAGAACTTGCGACAACAGAAACCGCTGTACGGTACTCAGGTCCCCTATCTACCGAGCTGCTTCCAGCGCTGATTTGAACCAGACTACCAGCGCTAATTTGAAGAAAACATTTCTTTAGCTTCACACCACCTAAACACGGCTCCTGGCTCTCATAACCAACTCTTTGCTGGACCAGAGTGATTCACGTAGCGTGCGCTGCCTGGGCGCCGGGTGAAGCATCACTGCTTCTGGCTCAATAATCACTTGTCACGTCCGCAAAAAGTAAATAAAAGTTCGTATTCTTACCTGCTACTCGCCAACACCAGAGAAAAATATAATCCACGGCATATTTACCCGCAAATCGCGGGTAAAACGTCCCGTTTCAGAAAATACAGGTCTTTGCTTTGAGCAGAGGGAGACGAGGTGCTGCTACCAACGCAGCAACGTAGCATCAACAAGCTAGTAAACGCTTAGAAATATATCCAGGAATCAAAATAGAGGAAAGACAGGTAGAGAAGCCGTCTGTGTGCCGTGGGGGTGCAGGGGGGGTTGAACTTTACGACAGTGAAAGGACGCCACTAGGGGGAGCCCCGAGTTCTGCTTTGTTATTATTATCATCACAAGCTGCGACGTGCAATGCTGATTGCAGCTATCATCGTTTCTTGTGTACTTAATTTGTAACCAGAGGAATCCAGAGGGTGGGTGAGGGTGTGTGTGTGTGTGTGTGTGTGTGTGTGTGTGGGGGGGGGGGGTCACGGAGCAGGTTACTGATTGGTTAATTCAGAGATCACAGCAGGAACACGACAGCAGTGGGATCACAGATAGTCTGTGAGGACACCAGGTCTGTTCTTGGACAGTTGTCCACCTTGTGACCTTCCGTCAGGTCTAACTGGTCCCCATACTGCCCCCTACTGGCAGCTGGACACACGTAGCGTTGACTTCTGAGGATGTGAAGAAACGTTACTCACTGCAGGTACTTGTGCAGCTCCCTCCAGCTGCACCTGGACCAGTGATAACGATAGAAGTTGGCCTGGACTCGTGGTGACATGATGCTGCCCAGTGGCACATCATCAGCACAGTCGTTAGCCTCGCCGTCGTGCTCCATCCCCAACCTGCAGACAAATGATAAGAAGATCTTTGGAAACACGAAATCAAAGTGTCGTCATGCAGGCATCAGGAGGGAAGGGGAGGGGACTGCTGGAGTCAGGACAGTTTTTGTGGACCAGGGACAGAAATGTGTCTTCCTGGATCCCCTGGTATTGAGGACTGTCTCCAGGTGGACATCTGACAGTGTGTAAAGTCATGTGTCGTGTTCTTACACGTGTCCTGTTTCATGTGCAGCTACAAAAGCCGATGAAAAGCCGTCCTCTAGGACGAGAACGCAGCTCCGATGCAGGCGACACATCCCTGTAACCGGGGCGTAACCTGCAGAAGAGGCCCAGCTGGTCAGAGTCACGTAGCTTCAGTGTCCTGACAGAAGCTGCAGGTATTTTATGCTTCAGAGGTCAGCAGATTAACGTCTCTGGTGGTACGGGGTGTCGTACCCTGCATGCCAGAGGGGCCGAACTCCTGCCTGGTCAGGTAGATGGTGTGGTCGTGCTGTTCGGCATGACTCTGCTCCCTCTGTTGGTGATACGACCACCCACAAACATTCTCCAGACTCTTCTGAGGATTCCCCACAGAGATCAGCTCCTGGGACTGTCAGAGCGACAGGATGGGCCGAATGATCGGATAGGATCAAATACCAGATGACAGCATGTGAACATGGACCTCCAATCCAATTTGTCTGGTGACAAAATTTTGTCACCAGGCAAAATTTAACAATATCACATCATATCCTATTGCATTGCTTGATTTAAATCAGGGGTTGGGAACCTTGGTCCTCATCCTGCAGGTCTTCCACTTTACCTTGTTCCTACACACCTGATTCAAATCAATGAGTCTCCGTGCAGAACTCGATTGGTTGTTAGATCCATTTGATCGGAATCAGGTGTGCTGGAGTGGGGAGAAATGGAAAGCCAGAGGGGACACCAGCCCTTGAAGACAGGGTTCCCCACCACTAATTTAAATCAAGACACAATATAAACGGATTCAATTGAATATTGTATAATATTCAACATTATGATGCAATATTAAACATTATGATGCAATATTGGACAATATAATGCAATATTAAAATTTATGATGCGATATTAAACAGTATGATGAAGATGAAAATATTAAACATCATGATACAATATTAAACATCATGATGCGATATTAAACATCATAATGCAATAAAAATTTAACATCATGATGCAATATTGAACATCATGATGCAATATTAAACATTATGATGCAATATTAAAAATATGATGCGATATTAAACATCATGATGTGATATTAAACATCATGATGCAATATTAACATAATGATGCAATATTAAAAATCATGATGCGATATTAAAAATCATGATGCGATATTAAACATCATGATGTGATATTAAACATCATGATGCAATATTAACATAATGATGCAATATTAAAAATCATGATGCGATATTAAAAATCATGATGCAATATTAACATCATGATGTAATATTAACATCATGATGTGATATTAAACATTATGATACGGGATTGAACACATATCCCTGAGGTTTCTAAAAAGCAGGATAGAAGAAGAGTCTGAGTTCCGTGAGTTAGGATGAGATTTTTCACCTTTGCCGGAGACAACATGATGATCCTGACCAGGACCACGTTCATGTTGGCTCCCAGAGAGTGATCCTGATAGATCTCATTAACCTGGAACAGGAGACTGGGATCAGAGGAGGCCTCGGGGTTCTGGTTGTTCAGGTTGGAGCTCACGGACGCCTGAGACAGCTTCATCTGCTCTCATCATCATCATCATCATCATCATGCTTTCACCTACTATGTTCATCATCGTCAGCAGATACTTCTGGATGTGGTCTCGGCCGTGGAAGAGAAGGACGGAGTAGTCCACGGCCAGCAGGACCTGGAGGAGGACAGTCCAGGTGAGTCCAGGCTGACTTCATGAGTTCATCTACCTGCCAGACCCACTGTTCATTACCTCGATGTTAAACAGTTCAGCCTCTGCTGTGTAGCGGCGCCGACGGGCCGACCCGGATCCTGATGACATCACATTCTGGGTCAAGTTTAGAGACCCCAACAGGGGACCTGCAAACACACATTTATGGTTTTATCAGTTTTCAAAGTCTCTGCTGGATTTCTGGGGGTCTGAAGAAAGACCTGAACTGAAGCGGCTCATCTAGTTTACGCAGCTAGCTTACGTAGTTTACTGGAGACCAGTCCCAGTTTACTAGACCAGATCCAGTCCCAGTTTACTGGGGACCAGATCCAGTGCCAGTTTACTGGAGACCATTCCCGTTTACTGGACACTAGATCCAAGGTTTCTGGAGAACCCCTGTCTACTGGAGACCAGTCCCTGTTTACCGGAGACCAGTCCAAGTCCCGTTTACTGGAGACCAGCCCAGTCCCAGACTACTGGAGACCAGGTTTACTGGAGACCAGTCCTGGGTTACTGGAGACCAGTCCAGGCTTAGTGGAGATCAGATCAAGTCCCAGTTTACTGAAGACCAGTCCCAGTTTACTAGAGACCAGATCCAGTCCCAGAATACTGGAGACCAGGTTTACTGGGGACCAGTCCTGGGTTACTGGAGACCAGTACAGGTTTAGTGGTGACAGATCAAGTCCCAGTTAACTGGAATTCTGTCCCGGTTTACTAGAGACCAGTCCCAGTTTACTGGACACCAGATCCAGTCCAGGTTTACTGGAGACTGGTCCCTGTTTACTGGAGACCAGTCCTGGATTACTAGAGATCCAGTCCCAGTTTACTGGAGACCAGATCCAGTCCCTGTTTACTGGAGACCAGTCCCCTTTTTACTGGAGACCAGTCCCGGATTACTATGGAGACCAGTCCCAGTTTACTGGAGACCATTCCCGCTTACTGGACACTAGATCCAATCTCAGAATACTGGAGACCAGTGCCGGTTTACTGGGGACCAGATCCAGTCCCAGTTTACTTGAGACTAGATCCAATCTCAGAATACTGGAGACCAGTCCCAGCCTGTTTACTGGAGACTATATCCAATCTCAGAATACTGGACAGACCAGTCCAGGTTTACTGGAGACCAGATCCAGTGCCAGTTTAGTGGAGACCAGTCCAGGTTTACTGCAAATACATTAAAACTAAATTAAATAAAATGCCCAGGAGTTAACGCAAAAAATAAAAATAATCTAATTTTTAAGCTTTATTATTATTATTATTATTATTATTATTAATAAAATAATAATAATAATAATAATAATAATAATAATAATAATAATAATAATAATAATAATAAATAATAATAATGTAATGACACTTTTAATGACTTAACTTGATTTATATTGGAGTATTTTAAAGTTATGACATCATCAGAAACACTGTGGTGATGTAATCTCAGAGCTCAGCTGTTCATGCTGATGAGAATGCAAACATGTTTTTATCAAACAGCTGATCCACGTTGGATGTTGTCCCCCAGCCTCGTGTCCGACACATGGCTGTGTTTGTGTTTCGCTATGGAAACGGCGTGAACGAGGGGAGGGGCCGAGGCCAGACCTGCTCCAGGACCCGTCAGTCGGATCCGGCAGTCCTCGGCTGCCACGTCGCAGCTGGCTGACTGCGTTCGGTCTGGCTGCAGAGTTCCCGTCGGCCCGCCAAGTTTCCTGGAACCGTTCCACGTCTTTGCTTTGATTCTTTCCTTCTGCTGCAACAACAGCAGGCTTTCGGAGGGATCTGTGACCGGCTGCAGCTCTCAGAAAACACCGTTTATCTTCAGGATTACACGCTACGCAGACGACCGCACACACAGCTGCAAACCGCTGTCATTCCACATCAACTCAAGTCTGAGTGTTTGTTCGTCTGCAGTTTCCTACACGCTGCTTCATGTCAGAAGAAGCGCTGATACGCTCAGTTTAGACATCCAGCTCGCCTCGGTTTCAGCCCAATCAGTTAAATTCCACCATGGAACTCCTCCAGTTCTCAGAAATGGAGCGAACCCCTAAAAGATTCTAGTTCCTGGAAAAGGTTCCTGCTTTTAACTAAACTGAGAGAACTGATGTGAAAAACATAAACCTGAACGCAACATCTCACAAATCAGATGTGGATACACAAGGCTGGAAGATTAGAAGAGCTGCTGAACTGGTCTGCCTGCAGTCCAGAGTCCAGCTGCTGAACTGGTCTGCCTGCCATCCAGAACTTCCACCAACATAACACATCTGATATTGTTGACATGTTAAGGAAGTTCATAAATCACTGTTGTGTTTTTATTTACATTTTACACAACACGTCATCCGGACATGTAAACTAGTCTGTCTTTTGTTTCTCACCTCGAAGGAAGTCATCTGTGCTTTGATTGACAGCTGTAGTTTGATTGACGTCTAACTGTTTCCTGATGACAGCTGACGAGCGATAAACGATGTGCCGTCGTCCTCCTTTCTCTTCGTCCTCCTCTTCCTCTTCTCCGGGCCTCCACCGCTCCAATGGTTCGATGAAGAACTCCTCATCAGCCGTCCGGATCATCCCGGCCTGAAGACATGGACGCAGGAATCGTGGATCATTTTCTCTTTAACTGGTATCTGCTTGCCTGACCTGAGATAGTTTTAAAATCTGAATCAGTTTATTTCTAAAAGCATGCATCACTTTTATATGCAAATATCTGATCAGTATTATCTGAAATCAGCTTTATTAATAATGTATTTATGAATGTCTGAGTTAGTAACATCAAATTCTGAGTCAGGATAATTGATCAGTACAATATAATTGATTGTTTGTCAGTGTTTTTAAAGTCTGTCTAAGCTTTAGAAAAGTCAATCAGAATTATTCAAATTAGAGAGTGAGTCAGCATTATTCATAAAAGTGTGAGCTGGTAATATTCTGGTTATATGTCTGTACATCACTGTGCTCAGCTGCTGTGGTGTTTTTAGAGTGTTTGGAAATAAAATGGTGGTTTTCAATTCTGAATCAGTTTGTACAATAAAACCTTTGTACAGTTTAGCCTGAGTCGGCATTATCAAGTCATGAGTCAGTCTTATTAAATCATGAGTCAGCATTATGAAATTGAGTCAGCAGCATTATCAAATCATGAGTCAGTCTTATTAAATCATGAGTCAGCGTTATTAAATCATGAGTCAGTCTTATTAAATCATGAGTCAGCATTGTGAAATTGAGTCAGCAGCATTATCAAATCATGAGTCAGTCTTATTAAATCATGAGTCAGCGTTATTAAATCACGAGTCAGCGTTATTAAATCACAAATCAGCATTATTTAAATATGAGTCAGCTTTATCAAAATATTAGTGAGCATTATTAAATTATTTGTCAGCATTATTAGATTATGCGTCAGTGTTATTAAATCATGAGTCAGCATTATTTTTAGATTTTTTTAATTTTTTGATTTACTTGTATGATCCCTAACGGGAAATTAGGGCTCTGCATTTCACCCATCTCTGAAGTATCAGAGAGCAGTGCGCTGCTACTTTGGGCACCCGGGGAGCAGTTGGTGGGGGTTAAGGACCTTGCTCAGGGGTCCACAGTGGTTCACCTGAGTGTCGTGACGCGGACTTGAACCCAGGTCCTCTGCGCCAAAGCCCACGACATTACCGTCCACTCCCCCATTATTGAATTATGAGTCAGCATTATTCAAATATTTGTCAACATTATTAAATAATGAGTCAACATAATCAAATAATGAGTGAGTATTATTAAATTATTTGTCAGCATTATTAAATTATAAGTCAGTGTTATTAAATCACGAGTCAGCATTATAAAATTGAGTCAGCAAAATGAAATTATGAGTCAACATTATTGAATTATTTGTCAGCATTATTATCGTAAATTATAATTCAGTGTCATTTAATCATGAGTCAGCATTATTTCATTATGATTCAGCATTATTCAATTATGAGTCTGCATTATTAAATTATTTGTCAGCATTATTAAATTAAAAGTCAGTGTTATTAAATCACGAGTCAGCATTATTAAATTAAGTCAGCATTATCAAATTATGAGTCAGCAGCATTATTCAATTATGAGTCAGCATTATTAAATTATTTGTCAGCATTATTAAATTAAAAGTCAGTGTTATTAAATCATGAGTCAGCATTATAAAATTAAGTCAGCATTATCAAATTACGAGTCAGCATTATTAAATTATTTGTCAGCATTATTATCGTAAATTATAAGTCAGTGTCATTAAATCACGAGTCAGCATTATTTTATTATGACTCAGCATTATTAAATTATGAGTCAGCAGCATTATTAAATTATGAGTCAGCATTATTAAATCATGAGTCAGCATTATGAAATTGAGTCAGCAGCATTATCAAATTATGAGTCAGAATTATTAAAAAATGAGTCTCTGTTATTAAATTATGTGTCAGCATTACTTAATTATTTGTCAACATTATCAAATTATGAGTCAGTAAAATAAAAAGTAAAGTAAAACCTGACTCAGCAGTTCTTAATTATTCATCAGTATGATTTGTATCTGTTGTTTTGTGTCGGCTTTATTAGGTCACTTAGAAGCTGACAAGTTGTTCTGTTGGCTTTTCTCAGGTTTTCGTGTCCACCTGAGGACACTGTGTTTTCTCTTTAACAGCAGCAGCAGAAAATATTTTTCCACTCTCATTCCTCCTGTCATCCACTTTAAACGCCTCTCATCTTTCCACCACATCTGGCTTCACTCAGCAACTCTGCCCACGCTGCACAAAGTGAAGCTCTGTCGGCCGCAGACAGAAAACCCCGACAGAAGGACCGAAGCCTCAGTCCTTCACGTTTTACAGCGTCTTCCTTCAGCTCTGCAGGCCTCACATCTTTCCTTCTAGTTTTTATTCACAGATCTTTCTGACTTTTGGCTGCAGGTCTCTGATTTCTCTTTACAAAATGAACACAACACGTTTAAGCTGGAAGCAGATGGGCTCCGGCAGCAGCAGAAGACCAAACCTGCCACTCCTGTCAGCTAAGGACAGGAAACCGAGGCTACAATTCACACAGACTCATCAGAACTGGACAAAGACGGAGATGCTAGCCTCAAAATCTGCTGGAAACATCATGAAAGCATGGATCCATCCTGCCTTGGATAAAGGCTTCAGCGGAACGGCAGATTCTCATCATCAGCAGTGTGATGCCATAAAAACAAAATCTCTGAGGAATGCTTCCAGCACCTTCACTGGAAAATGCAGCGCTGCATTCCACAGAAAATATTCATAGATAAAACTTTGCTTTCGTCAAGTTGTTTCATAAATGAGTCGGATGTTTTCAGGAGAAAAAAGTTGACTAATTAATTTGATGAAACTGAATCAATGTAAATAAGCTGCAAACTTTCATTTAAGGTCAACAAATCATTGGTATTTCATTGTAGCGATGCACTTTTACACTTCAGGTTTATAATAGTTTAGTTTTGAGACTTTTAAATGGACTTTTAATGTCAAGCCCATTTTCATAAAAAACAAAACGTTTCAAAGTTTCTTTATTTTTTTTCTGGCACTTTAATGAACAACTCAGACATTAATTGTGGGAAGTTGTCAATATTTAACTTTCTGGTGAAATAGACAGAAAATATAAAAGTTGATTCTCCACTAATGTTCTGATGCTGACTGGGATTAAAGGTTCTGATGCTGACTGGGATTACAGGTTCTGATGCTAACTGGGATTAAAGGTTCTGATGCTAACTGGAATTAAAAGTTCTGATGCTGACTGGGATTAAAGGTTTTGATGCTGACTGGGATTACAGGTTCTGATGCTAACTGGGATTAAAGGTTCTGATGCTAACTGGGATTAAAGGTTCTGATGCTGACTGGGATTACAGGTTCTGATGCTAACTGGGATTAAAGGTTCTGATGCTAACTGGAATTAAAGGTTCTGATGCTGACTGGGATTAAAGGTTTTGATGCTGACTGGGATTACAGGTTCTGATGCTAACTGGGATTAAAGGTTCTGATGCTAACTGGGATTAAAGGTTCTGATGCTGACTGGGATTACAGGTTCTGATGCTAACTGGGATTAAAGGTTCTGATGCTGACTGGGATTACAGGTTCTAGCGCTGACTGGGATTAAAGGTTCTAGATGCTGACTGAGATTAAAAGTTCTGATGCTGACTGGGATTAAAAGTTCTGAGGCTAACTGGGATTAAAGGTTCTAGATGGTGACTGGGATTAAAGGTTCTAGATGCTGACTGGGATTAAAGGTTCTGAGGCTGACTGGGATTAAAGTTCTGAGGCTACTGGGATTAAAGGTTCTAGATGATGACTGGGATTAAAGGTTCTAGATGCTGACTGGGATTAAAGGTTCTGATCCTGACTGGGATTAAAGGTTCTGATGCTGACTGGGATTAAAGGTTCTGGATAGTGACTGGGATTAAAGGTTCTGATGGTGACTGGGATTAAAGGTTCTGGATGCTGAGTGGGATTAAAGGTTCTGATGCTGACTGGGATTAAAGGTTCTGATACTGGCTGGGATTAAAGGTTCTGATGGTGATTTGGATTAAAGGTTCTGATGGTGACTGGGATTAAAGGTTCTGGATGCCGAGTGGGATTAAAGGTTCTGATGCTGACTGGGATTAAAGGTTCTGATACTGGCTGGGATTAAAGGTTCTGATGGTGATTTGGATTAAAGGTTCTGATGGTGACTGGGATTAAAGGTTCTTGATGCTGACTGGGATTACTGTAAAGGTTCTGGATGCTGACTGGGATTAAAGGTTCTGATACTGACTGGGATTAAAGGTTCTGATGGTGACTGGGATTAAAGTTTCTGATGGTGACTGGGATTAAAGGTTCTGGATGCGGAGTGGGATTAAAGGTTCTGATGCTGACTGGGATTAAAGGTTCTGATACTGGCTGGGATTAAAGGTTCTGATGGTGATTTGGATTAAAGGTTCTGATGGTGACTGGGATTAAAGGTTCTTGATGCTGACTGGGATTACTGTAAAGGTTCTGGATACTGACTGGGATTAAAGGTTCTGATGCTGACTGGGATTAAAGGTTCTGATGGTGACTGGGATTAAAGGTTCTTGATGCTGACTGGGATTACTGTAAAGGTTCTGGATACTGACTGGGATTAAAGGTTCTGGATACTGACTGGGATTAAAGGTTCTGATGGTGACTGGGATTAAAGGTTCTGATGGTGACTGGGATTTGTAAATGTTCTGGATCTGACTGGGATTAAAGGTTTGGATATGACTGGGATTAAAGGTTCTGGATACTGACTGGGATTAAAGGTTCTGGATACTGTCTGGGATTAAAGGTTCTGATGCTGACTGGGATAAAAGGTTCTTGATGCTGACTGGGATTACTGTAAAGGTTCTGGATACTGACTGGGATTAAAGGTTCTAATGCTGACTGGGATTAAAGCTTCTGGATACTGACTGGGATTAAAGGTTCTGGATACTGACTGGGATAAAAGGTTCTGATGGTGACTGGGATTAAAGGTTCTTGATGCTGACTGGGATTACTGTAAAAGTTCTGGATACTGACTGGGATTAAAGGTTCTGGATACTGACTGGGATTAAAGGTTCTGGATACTGACTGGGATTAAAGGTTCTGATGCTGACTGGGATTACTGTAAAGGTTCTGGATACTGACTGGGATTAAAGGTTCTGGATACTGACTGGGATTAAAGGTTCTGATGCTGACTGGGATAAAGGTTCTTGATGCTGACTGGGATTACTGTAAAGGTTCTGGATACTGACTGGGATTAAAGGTTCTGGATACTGACGGGGGTTAAAGGTTCTGATGCTGACTGGGATAAAAGGTTCTTGATGCTGACTGGGATTACTGTAAAGGTTCTGGATACTGACTGGGATTAAAGGTTCTGGATACTGACTGGGATTAAAGGTTCTGATGCTGACTGGGATTACTGTAAAGGTTCTGGATACTGACTGGGATTAAAGGTTCTGATGCTGACTGGGATAAAAGGTTCTTGATGCTCACTGGGATTACTGTAAAGGTTCTGGATACTGACTGGGATTAAAGGTTCTGATGCTGACTGGGATGGGGCCTGTTTACATTAAACAGGTGGATGAAAAACAAAATATGGCTTGAAATTTTAAAGGGAAAACAGATCTTATCACATCAAGTTTTTTCATCAACTCCTGGATTTACATTATACTCAGATTAAATTATTAAAATTCTAACGCTCGGTACCAGGCCAGAACCAGAAGATGGACTGGATGCAGTTGACACTCTGGTCACAAAAACTCAGTCTCAGATTTTATTCCTGGTTTTCCTTATCAGACTGCTGGGTCAGAACTTTCCCGGGTTTCACGTTTTAAAACATCAGACCAGAAAAATCCTTCTCCAGGATCATTTTCTGGATCTGAGTTCTGACCAGTTTCAGCTGGTCATTGTCCAGTTTTCCATCTGCTTCTGTCTTGATCAGATTTTATGACCTGGAGGTGAATGTTTCATCAGGTGACACCTACCAGCCCATCACAGTTGCTGATGGCGACCGATGTGTCCTCCATGTTGCTAACAGCTCCTGTGTAGAAGCAGCCGGTGTCCCTGATTGGCTCAGAGTGGAGGTGTCCTGACTCCTCCCACTCCATGGTGGCGGCAGGTGCGATGAGGCGGGAGTTAGGACGTAGCCGCAGGTGGAGGTCCTGACCAAACAGCGTCAGGTTGTAGAACAGCTGGTCTCCATCTTCGGCCTCTTTGCTCCGCCCCCTCCAGCTATCACTAAACGATGACCTCTGAGTGGGCGGAGCCTCTTGCAATACATCTGTTTCAGTCCTGACACTGTTTGAGTCTGTGGGAGTGTCTGTAGTTGAGGGGGCGTGTCTTCTGTTTCGATGGAGGAGCGAGACTGTGGCGGACAAGAAACGCCCCTGTGAGTCGGTTCTGATTGGACGAACGATGCTGAACTCTGACAAGACCTGATGGAGAGAATCTGACACAGAAACAGAAAAGATTCAGTCTCAGAATAGAACCTGAAGATCCAGGCAGAAAAAGGGATGAAGGGGAGTTGGGTTGACACATCGCAGAAAACGCAGCAAAGAACCAGATCTTTAGCCTCTTTGTTACCATCAGCCCGTCACAGAGAACCAGTTTAAACCGGATCTTTAGGCTCTTTGTTACCAGCAGCCCGTCACAGAGAACCAGTTTAAACCAGATCTTTAGCCTCTTTGTTACCAGCAGCCCATCACAGAGAACCAGTTTAAACCAGATCTTTAGCCTCTTTGTTACCAGCAGCCCGTCACAGAGAACCAGTTTAAACCGGATCTTTAGGCTCTTTGTTACCAGCAGCCCGTCACAGAGAACCAGTTTAAACCAGATCTTTAGCCTCTTTGTTACCAGCAGCCCGTCACAGAGAACCAGTTTAAACCAGATCTTTAGGCTCTTTGTTACCAGCAGCCCGTCACAGAGAACCAGTTTAAACCAGATCTTTAGCCTCTTTGTTACCAGCAGCCCGTCACAGAGAACCAGTTTTAACCGGATCTTTAGCCTCTTTGTTACCAGCAGCCCGTCACAGAGAACCAGTTTAAACCGGATCTTTAGGCTCTTTGTTACCAGCAGCCCGTCACAGAGAACCAGTTTAAACCGGATCTTTAGGCTCTTTGTTACCAGCAGCCCGTCACAGAGAACCAGTTTAAACCGGATCTTTAGGCTCTTTGTTACCAGCAGCCCGTCACAGAGAACCAGTTTAAACCGGATCTTTAGGCTCTTTGTTACCAGCAGCCCGTCACAGAGAACCAGTTTAAACCGGATCTTTAGCCTCTTTGTTACCGGCGGCCAGTCACAGAGAACCAGTTTTAAGGCCTTTTCAGATAGAACGCGTTTTTTGCGGCGCGCACCGCGGGGTAGGGCGCAGAGTCGGCGAAAGATCACAGCGGCAGCGAGCACGTCAGGCACGCGTTGCTAAGCGACAGACCAGGAAGTGTTTTCTCCCCGGCACGCTTCGTTGTGACAGATGTACCTCTCATTGTGGCAGCAAAGAGCTTTTCTCCTGAGGAGGAGGAGAAGATCAGCAGCAGATAAAAGGGTGGGGGTCCACCTGATCCTGGTAACAAGGCAGAACTTGGGGGAGTTCAGGCTCGTCCGGGAGCTGCATTCTTTCACACAGATCGCTTCCAGGTTGACTTCAGGCTGAACAAGGACCACTTTTTTTCCCTGAACTGGCCTCTCCTATTGGACGCGCTAGGATGTCGTCACAGCGCGCAGCGCCCGAATTGAAAAATTTTCAATTGCAAGGTGGGCGCAGCGGCGCGGCGGCATGCGCCCACCTTGCGCGCCGCGGTGCTCCGCGGCATGGCGGAACGCGCTGCCGCGGCGGTACCACATACACGATGAATGGGTTTGCCGCCGTCGGCCTGCGCTTGCTGCATTCTATCTGAAATGGCCTTTAACCAGATCTTGAAGCTCTTTGTTACCGGCGGCCAACAATCCTGCCTTGCTCAAAGCCAGAACATTTTTGCCGTCAGGAGATCGTGACAGTGTGAATGCAGAGAGGAGAATGTCATGGAAGTCGGATTGTAATTTTCTTAATCTTCTGATCAGCTGATGAACAGCTATTTTAGTTTAAATGCCGTCTCCAGTACAAAGCTTCTTTTCTACTTTTGACACTTGGTCCTGTTTCTTCTTCTTGCATTTTGAAGCTCTATTTACAACCCGGTGTTGATCCTCCAATGCAAAATGCAAATCTGTGTACTTTTCGTCACGGTCTTAAAATTTTGTTCAGGAGTGTATTCAAACATTTATTCATAACATTTTGACCGTAAAATGCCTTCAGTAAGATTTTCTTTGGCATCAAAGTTGTACATGTTCTGACCACAAGAGGGCAGTGTATCACTCTCAATGTCAATAGGCTACGTCAGGGATCAGCAAATCCAGACATCCTGGGCCAGCTGTATGTTCCCGTACAGTCTCTCACCAAGAGAATAGTTATAAGCCCCGTCCAAACCTGCGCTGGAAAGTGGGAATAGTGTGGACTTTGTCTTTATACCGTCTGCATTCAGACTTGCATTTCGGTCTTTTACCTTGGAGTACTGGCTGAACCCCAGGTCATCAGAGTGGAAATGTTGCGGCATGTCGTTTTGGCTGAACACACAAGAAAACAAGAGATGAAGGGAGAGCGTGGTGATGACTTATTCCGCAACGTTTCCTAATGTCAAAACGTGGCCGGGACGCTTCGTAGGATGGCAGGGGAAGGTATCACCTCGCCTCTGATTGGCTAAATTCCAGGCTTAGGTTGAGGGGAAAGGACAGAAGGAGTGTTTAGGTTGAAGATGAAAAGTAGATTCGAGGCTCGTCAGCTGACGTTTCAGGGCCATATCAAATAACCAATCAGGGAGAGGCCTTCTAGCCAATCATAGGTGAGAAAGATACCTCCCCCTACCACCCTATGTTTTACAAAGAAGTATCCAGTTAAAGAAGGGATGGACTCATCATGCGTTCCAGTTGTCTCAGAGCTCGTTTTTCTGAGGTAATTTTCAGAGAAAGTGACGTGATGAACTCGTTTTTCCGAGATATGCGCTCGTAATTTGCAGAGGACCCCGAGATTGTAGATGTAAAGATGGCGGCGTCCAGTACCATTGTTGTGTTTATTAAACTTCTATATAAGAGATTTTCTGATCAAAATTTTCAAGTGTAAACAGCACCGAATTGTTGTTATTGAATTTTATGGTCTCACGGCGGTCTTTTTTTCTTTAAAACGCAGCGTGATTATGTGTTGTTTTTTAAACAAACACAGTGAAATTAGCTGTTGTTGTCATGGTAACATTGTTATAACGTCTGTGTTATTTTTCTAGCTAGAAATGTGTTATTTTCTAGCTGTTCTTGCTCACAAATAGGCTGTTTTGGAGATTTCTATTTTTTCCCCGAGTTGGTGCAACTGGAACGCAAAATACCTGATAATGACGTCACCAACTCGCGTCTGCTCGGAATCACGAGACAACTGGAACGCACCATCAAAACCCATTCATACCCTGCGGTAAATACAGATGCTGTCATCTGTATTCTGAGGTTGTTTTGTCCATCAGTATGTCCGTTGTTGAGATTACAAATCCGCAGTGCTCCAGACGAAATGGAGCACTACCACCGGAAATCATGGCGGCAGTATAGAGTCAGAGTACAGTTTACCTATTCATGCAAATCCATGAAGTAGAAGAGTAGGAAGCGGGCATTTAAATGTCAAAAGTTTAAATTACTTTGACCTCTTTTAAGTGGTCAGACATGCCACCGCCACGTTCACTTATTTTTTTCCGCCTTTTCTGAATTAGAAAGCTAACTCCTCTCCGACGCCATGTTCACAGCTGTTGATGGCGGTAAATTTTGACGCAACACTGCTCCCTAGAGGATGTACGGAGCAACATTCATAACAACGCTGAAACTGGTCGAAGGTACATAGGCCAGTAGCAAAGACAACGTTTGGTACGGACGGGCCGTTTTCATCTGTATCCGGACATTCGAAGCTAGCTTATGGCTCATGTTCCAGGACGGTGCTGGTTTCAGCTTCCTTCCTCCTCCTTCCTCCTCCCTCACTCAGTTCTGGGACATCCTGGACTGTAAAGCATCGACTGCAGACACGAGTGTGATGAGAGATGAAGTTTCCTTCTAATGTCTACAATTCATCTTCTGTGTAGTTGATCATCTGAGGGAAGTGCGTGAAACTGACTGTAGGATTATATGTAGCTGATGAGGTCGGCTCTTCACACCACTTAAACTTTTAAAATGTTTTATCTCATATTATATTAGCCTACTATACTACACTACTACACTATACTACGGTAAACATACTAGTACGCTGTCTCGTTCCCGTGTGTATCTCAGTGCTGTGATGGGAAGCTCTTACTGGCAGATTGGCTGCATAGAAAGAAACCCTGGAGAAAACAGCGTTTACAAGAAAACACGTTTGCAGAAAATAAAACATAACAAGCTCGAGTATTAACGGTGTCATAACCTAGTGTTTTACATACACAATCCTTCTTAAATTATCTTCAAATTAATTTTTAATTGTAGTTGGGTGGGACGGAAATTTAATGAGCTCATTTCAACCTACAAACTATTGTTTGTCGCGAGAATACTTACGAGAGTTAGACCTGTCTGTAAGCGCGTTCATGAGGCAAACGTCAAAGCCAAAACAAAGTTTTATCAGGACAGACCAAGTGAAGGAAATGATGTCCCAACAGAGAAAAACGTGATATCCGCGGATCCGCAGAGTAAAAGGGCTGGACTCTGATGAATATAAGGAGCGGACGTCTGACGTGAAGTTAACCAAACAGTGTTAGCTTTTGTAGCTACACTAGCAGCTTGTTTGTTCGTCTACCATCGTTTTCTGGTCTCTGACACAAAAGATAATGAGTCACACTAGCAGCAACACTTACCGACTGCACATCCTCACTGATTAATATAATCCACTGGTCCCTGGTAAAGCTGTCCCTCCGGTTAAAGCACCGAAAACTGCTGAATTTCTGCCGAGGCAACTCAGCACGGCAATCTCCCCCTCCTTGTCGTCTGCGTCCTTTCTGACAAAGCTGGTCGTGACTACTCCGTGGCAGGTAGTCAGCTGCCTTCAGTTGTCTGCTAAAGAAGCTAGCTTAGCAGCTCGCAGCCTCTCTAGTTCACGTCATTCGGAGAAAGAAATTCAAATCGTGTACTGTGGAGAGCGCGTTATAACTGAGATCCTGTTCCAGTAAACATGTTTTAACGTGAAAAAGTGGGATTTCTGGGTGATGACTCCTTTGAGGTCGGACTAATATTTTCTCGAATAGCTTTCTTTTTTTTTTCAATGTTCGAATTATTTCCAGATAAAGTTCTGCGCATCCTCACAAGAAAAAAAGAGGGGTTTGAAAAGAAGTCGGAACGAACTTCATTTAATTCTCAACTATGATTGCAAATTAATTTCAGGAGGATCCGGGTCCTGACTGTTTTTTGTGCCTATGCACCGAACAGCAGTTCAGAGTACCCACCCTTTCTGGAGTCCTTGGACGGCGTGTTGGAAAGCGTGCTTTCCGGGGACTCCACCGTTCTGCTGGGGGACTTCAATGCTCACATGGGCAAAGACAGTGAGACCTGGAGGGGCATGGTTGGGAGGAACAGCCCCCTGATCTGAACCTGAGTGGTGTTTTGTTGTTGGACTTCTTTGCTCGTCATGGATTGTCCATAACGAACACCATCTTTAGGCATGAGTGTCCACATGTCCTCCTGGCATCAGGACACCTTAGGCTGATCACCACCTGGTGGTGAGTGGGCTCAGATGGTGGGAGAGGATACCGGTCAGACCTGGCAGGCCCAAAAGTGTGGTGAGGGTCTGCTGGGAACATCTGGCAGAGTCCCCCATCAGGGAGAGCTTTAACCATGTTCTGAGGGAGGCGGGGGACATTGAGTCGGAATGGGCTGTGTTACGCATCTATATTGCTGAAGCTGCTAGTCGAGCTCTGGTCGTAAGGTTGTCGGTGCCTGTCGTGGCGGTAATCCTCGAACTCGCTGGTGGACACCAGCAGTGAGGGATGCTGCCAAGCTGAAGAAGGAGTCCTATCGGGCCTTCCTGGCTTGTGGGACTCCTGAGGCAGCTGACAGGTATTGGCGGGACATGGGAGGAGTTTGTTGAGGCCATGGTGAATGACTTCTGGATGGCTTTGAGGAGGTTCCACCATCCGGCGACTCAGGAGGGGGAAGCAGTGCACCGTCAACACTGTGTGTTCAGTGGGGATGGTGGGCCGCTGACCTCGACTCGGGACGTCGTGGGTCGGTGGAAGGACTACTTCGAAGACCTCCTCAATCCCACCAACATGTCTTCCGAGGAGGGAGCAGAGTTTGGGGACTCAGGGGTGGACTCTTCTGTGACTGGGGCTGAGGTCGCCGAGGTGGTCAAAAAGCTCCTCGGGGGCCGGGCCCCTGGAGTAGATGAGATCCGCTCTGAGTTTCTTAAGGCTCTGGATGCTGTGGGGCTGTCTTGGCTGACACGCCTCTGCAGCATTGCGTGGACATCGGGGACGGTACCTCTGGACTGGCAGACTGGGGTGTTGGCCCCTCTCTTAAAAAAGGGGGATGCTCCAACTTCAGGGGGATCACACTCCTCAGCCTCCCTGCTAAAGTCTATTCGGGGGTCCTGGGGAGGAGGGTCTGTCAGATCATCGAACCTCAGACTGAGGAGGAGCAGTGTAGTTTTGGTCCTAGTCGTGGAACAGTGGACCAGCTCTACACCCTCTTAAGGATCCTGTAGGGGGCATGGGAGTTCACCCAACTAGTCTACATGTGCTTTGTGGACTTGGAGACGGCGTTCGACCGTGTACCCCAGAGATTCCTGTGGGGGGTGCTCCAGGAGTATGGACCCCCTTGTTTGAGCTGGCTGGTCCCTGTACGACCGGTGCCAGAGCTTGGTCCACATTTCTGGCTGTAGGTCGGATCACCAAGGTTGTTCGGTCACCGATCCTGTTCAGAACCTTTATGGACAGGATTTCTAGGCGCAGCTGAGGTGTTGAAGGGATCCGGTTTGGTGGTCTCTGGATTGGGTCTCTGCTTTTTGCAGATGATGTGGTTCTGTTGGCGTCATCGGGCCGTGACCTCCAACGCTCGCTGGAGCAATTTGCAGCCGAGTGTGAAGCTGCTGGGATGAAGATCAGCAGCTCCAGATCTGAGACCATGGTCCTCACCCGGAAAAGGGTGGAGTGTAGGGCTGGGCGATATGGACCAAATATTATATCACAATATATTTATTTTAGACGACGATATACGATATATACCGGTAAACATTTTTAGCATAAAGATGTCGCTCCACTGCAGTGATGGAACTGACAAAACACTGGTTAGAAATGTTTGTAAATCAAAGTAACGAAAGATAGTTGGCTGGTTTTTTATGATTTATTTGTAAAAGTCTTGGGTAGGATATTCGTCCAGACAGTTTAAGTAATAGGGGTCTGAAAAAATATTGATAAACTGAAATATCTTGATATTTTCATATGTTGATACCACATCTATATTAGAAAAAAACAGTGTCGATCTATTTTACTAATGTAATCTCAAGAGATATCATCTTTGTAACAAAATCTCATGAGATTTCACGAAATACTGTGAGATTTCATTGTTCTGTTACAAAATCTTGTGGTATTTCATGAAATCTCCAGATTTTGTAGCAAAATGATACACTGACAAAACACTGGTTAGAAATGTAAAATAGATCAATACCACATTTTTAAATATAGATATGGTATCGGCATATGAAAATGTCACGATATTTCAGTGTATCAATATTTTTTCCCATCCTTATTAAATGTGTTATCCACATCTTATTAAATGTGTGGAGGTGCAGCCGGGTCATTACAAAAAAATAAAGCAAAAGAATTTGCACAACTAATACTGCAATATAACGATATGTGTAAATAACATATCTCTCTCATGTAAATATCAGATCACGATATCATATCAGTATATCGCACAGCCCTAGTGGAGTGTCCTACCCAGGTTGGGTTGAGGTCCTGCCCCAGGTGGAGGAGTTCAAGTATCTCTGGTCTTTGAGGGAGGGATGGAGCGGGAGATGGACAGACAGATCGGTGCGGCGTCTGCAGTGATGCGGATTCTGCATCGGTCTGTTGTGGTGGAGAAGGAGCTGAGCCAGAAGGAGAAGCTCTCGAATTACTGGTCGATCTACGTTCCTACATTCACCTATGGTCACCAGCTGTGGGTCGTGTCCGAAAGAACAAGATCGTGAGTACAAGCGGCTGAAATGAGTTTCCTCCGCAGGGCGGCCGGGCTCTCCCTTAGAGATAGGGTGAGGAGCTCGGTCATCCGGGAGGGACTCAAAGTAGAGCCGCTGCTCCTCCACATCCAGAGGAGCCAGATGAGCTTGGGCCTCTGGTGAGGATGCCTCCTGGACGTCTCCCTGGTGAGGAGTTCCAGGCACGTCCCACCGGGACCAGACCCCCGGGGGGACTCAGGACACGCTGGAGGGACTACGTCTCCCGACTGGTCTGGGAAGGCCTCGGGATTCCGCAGATGAGCTGGCGGATGTGGCCGGGAAGAGGGAAGTCTGGGCTTCCCTGCGTAGGCAGCTGCCCCCATGATCCCGAATAAGCGGCAGAAGACGGTACGATGATGTCGGTACAGTACGTTTATGTTGAATATCAGGTCATAACTTGATATTCAATCGATCCCCAGACTACCGGGTGAGAGTCATGCGCGCTAACCAGTCAGCCAAAGGAACATCCCCTTGGCCAAGTAGCCAGGGCGCACGATCACTTGGAGGCATAGTGACAGGACCGTCAACTGCCACATACAGAAATGCAACGTTTTCTCTCTTATGGGATTAAATTACTTAGAGCTTCATTTCATTGTCTCCTGGGGGAAATTTGTTTGGCAGCAGAAAATAAACATAAAGATCTAAACTTGAATTGAAATGATGGAATCGATTGTGTTTGTTTTGAAAAGAAGAAAATGCGAGACGGGTGATGTTTCAAAGCTAAAACGTGTGCTTCCTTCTTCAGTTCAGCGGTTTCATCAGCAGCTGGTTTCTGTCTCCACGTCTGGATCGTGTTAGACCCGACGACTGACGGCCACCCCAATTCTCTGGAAGCTCTGAGGATTCCTGTGCAGGAGGCTGAAGTTCGGCCCAAACTGTGGACACGCTGCACGGAGAACGTTTACACACAACATCATCCCGGAGGTCGAGGCTCGTCTGGAGGTTCAGCTGAAAACCGGTTTTCCATCGACGAGATCGAACCAGGCGATCAATAGTTTACAATAAACAACGGTTTCATCTGCACGCACTCAGAGCCAGTCAGCTGTTTATGTTTACAGGAAGTAACAAACAGCTGATTCCGTTGACATGTTACTCCAGAAAGTAATCAGATTACTTGCATGTAAACAACAGTTTGTCTCGTGCAGAAAGTTTTGTCCCGTTTTCGTTTCCGTTTCTTGTTTTGAATATTTTTCTTGTTTTCTTTCCTTCACAATTGTTTTTGTTCTTCTGGGAGGACAAACACCTGGAGCCCCGAGGCTGTTGGAGTTTTTAGCCCCTCGGTGATCCCAGTCCAGACAGATCTGCAGAGAGTCGCTGATAACGCTGCACACACACACACACACACACACACACACACACACACACGCATACACATGCGTGCAGGGAGGATATGATGAAATGTGACCTGATGGTCAACATTCCCCGAATGCCTGGAGACGTAAACACTGAGATTTATGAGAAGAATGTGGAGCCGAGGCAGATGAACAGCAGACGGACCTGAACCCTCACTGCGGAGGTCAGAGGTCACCACTGAACACCACAGAAGAAGAAGCCAGAACGCCTCAGCACAGATGACAGCATCACAAACAGCTGAGAGAAGAACTCACCTGTGCCGCTGCGGACGAAAACAGAGAGCAAACAGTCCGTCTGCAGCAGGAAAACAAGGATAAGTAATCCATGACGAGGCTGGTCCATGCTGATGGACATAAAAACGGACAGATGGACAACGGAGGGACGGAGAGAAGCTCTGAAGTGGACTGAACGCTGCAGACTGAAGTCTCCAGCAGACAGACACTCCTCCACTCTGTCATTATCTCCTCCCTCTGACCCAGTCTGGCTCCGACGGCACCGAGCTGCAGATCAGCACCGTTGCTGCTGCTGCTGCTGTTGTTGTTGTTGTCATGCAGACTCAGCACCACAGACTCACAACACAGCTCAGTTAAACAAGACAGCATCTTTCAGATGCAGAAACTGATGAGCTGAAAACTGAAGGGCTGAAAGCTCCACCTGCAGGAGAACCCATGCAGCAACAGCTCCACCTGCAGGAGAACCCATGCAGGAAAGCTCCACCTGCAGGAGAACCCATGCAGCAACAGCTCCACCTGCAGGAGAACCCATGCAGGAAAGTTCCACCTGCAGGAGAACCCATGCAGGAAAGTTCCACCTGCAGGAGAACCCATGCAGCAACACTTCCACCTGCAGGAGACCCAAAGACTGTATAATAACTGGACGTAGCATCCGGTCTCATCTGAATAGAGAAAAATGAAGCCAGTTGGGCGTGTCTTACCGTCGCCATCTTGCCGTGTCTTGTTTGTCGTCACTCCAGGAAAATACTAAAATGGGAACAGTGCGGCCGCGGGGCAAATGATTGACAGCTGACGTACTGTGGGCTAAACGCTAACTGAGCTAACACGAAACTAAGAGGAGCTAACAAAGATAAGCCCCCTAAGCGGCATCGTTAAGGTAAGACATGCTTAGACTTGCAATTCGCTGACTAAAAACCGCTGTTGTGCGACTCTGCTACAAACTGAGACCTTACTGAGAGCAAACAAGGAGCTAACTAGGAGCCTCCGGTCAGCAGGCGGAGCTTCCGGTCTGCCGCATGTCAATCATAAGGACACGCCCTTAATTATGTAAAATTTGAAGAACAAAATCACATCTAAACAGATGAGTTATGGAAAAAATTCACTCCCCTCACAGTTGACATGAAGGTAAACTTGACCTAATAAACCTAAAGGGATTTTTTGAACCAGGCTGTAAACCTGTTTATTTCTGCTGTAATTGGCGTTTTTAACATGGGAGTCTATGGGGATTTGCTCGCTCTTGGAGCCCCTAGCGGATGAAGGGAGAAATACAAAAATGGCCTTTTCCGGGTGGCATCATTGCTGGCCACCGGAGGTTGAAGCTTGAGGAGAACCCATGCACCAACACCTCCACCTGCAGGAGAACCCATGAACCAACACCTCCACCTGCAGGAGAACCCATGAACCAACACCTCCACCTGCAGGAGAACCCATGAACCAACACATCCACCTGCAGGAGAACCCATGTAGCAGCAGTCAAATTAAAGTATCAGCAGATGATGAGAGCGGAGATGGACGGAAAATATGAGAGAAAGCAGCAGTTACATCCTCAGCTTTTCAGCAGGAAAGTAAAAGGTAGATATCACAGTGGTGACTCTTTTTTTCTCCTTAAAAACAATATGAAAAAGTCAACATGAAACCCCCCAACATAAAAAACGAGGCTGAAGTTAGCAGCAACTCCTTTCCAGCTCTGTTTCAATTTTCGCTTAAAGGGAAAATCCACGGGGTGGTGATTAGCTCACTTGGTTGAGCAGCCGCCCCATGAACAGAGGCTACAGTTCCTCAGCGCAGTCGGCCCCGGATCGATTCCCGGTCCAGGTCCCTTTGCTGCATGTCACTCCCCACTCTCTCTGCCCCTTTCCTGTCACTATATACTGTCATATAAAGGCCACTAGTGCCCAAAAAATACTTTAAAAAAAAAAAAAAAAGGGAAAATCCACTCAAATAATTTTCTACTGACAACATTTAATAAGGTCCTGTGTAAAAACTACACGTAGACTTTTCAAACCTGGACTCAGATGTTCTTTAGGGACTGCAGGTTAATTAAAGCTCTGTTTCTGATTTGTGAAACCTATAAATGAAGAAAAAAGGAGAACAAATGAGGAGAAGAAAACAAATGAGTAGGAGAAAAGGAGAACAAGTGATGAGGAAAAGAGAACAAAGTAGGAAGAAAAAGAAGAGCAAATAATGAGAGAAGAAGAGCAGGTGAGAAGAGAACATGTGATGATGAGGAGGGTCAGTGATGAGTCAAAGAGAAGACAAAAGGTGAATAATGTATGAACTGTTCTGCGTGAGTGCAACAAATGTGTTTTAGCAACATAATGGTCAACATTTCATTGTTGATTTTGTGGTTAGTTAATGTTTTAAAATTAAAACTACAACTTATCTGCTCCATTTAGTCTATTATTGCCTTCTAAAACACATTTTTGTAGCGAAAGACTAGAGAAAAGCTCGTCAAGTTTTTTTCAAATTTACACCGAGTGTGACTCCAGGCTCAGCCCAGGTTGTCCTTAAAGGCTGGAGACCCCCCTGCATGCAACTACAACCCATGCATCAACAGCTTCACCTGCAGGAGAACCCATGCACGACACCTCCACCCGAAGGAGAACACATGAAGTAACACATGCACCTCCAGAAGAACAATGTAGCAACAGCTCCACCTGCAGGAGAACCAATGCGTCAACAGCCTCATCTGCAGGAAAACCCACGCAGCAACAGTTCCACATTTAGGAGAACCCGTGTAGCAACACCTCCACCTGCAGGAGAACTCATGCATCAACAGTTCTTGATTTTAGGAAGCTTATTAACCCACATGCAGGATGATGAAAAGTGATTAATGAAGAATAAAGTTTATTTTCAGCTTGTTTAGATCATGGGGACGTGCAGGACTCAGGAGGCTCTGAGCAGGAAACGAAGTCAGCAGCGCCTGAAAGGAGACCGTGGCTGTGTCCGAATGTCCTCCCCCCTCCCTAACCCCTCATTCACTTCATAGGGCTGCACTATCTAGTGCCCTCATTCTGCCTGTAATTCGGACGCAAAGCTGACTACTTTTTCCTCGCCGCAAATCACGTGATTACCAGCTGTCACCGTGGCAACCACAGCGACATCCACGACTCGCGAAAATATTTAATTCCAAATCAATTCTATCATTTTAAATTAAGGTATTTATTTACTTATATTGTGTTTAATTCCTTTTCTGTTGTTTTTTCTCTCCTTTTTTTCTGCCGCTCGATATGTTCAACACCTCACGCCGTTCTCCTGACCGCAATGCATTGTGGTCTATATTGTCCCGTCTAGGGACCATCGAAGCTCACTAGTTTTCAAGATGCATTGTGGGTAACTTTGAGTGCACTACTTTTTTCTTTCTGGACATTCGGACACCCCTACAAAATGGCGTGATCCCTATACAGGGCCCTATGTAGGGAATAGGAAGGACATTCGGACACCCCTACAAAATGGCGTGATCCCTGTATAGGGCCCTACTGTATGTAGGGAGTAGGGTGGACATTCGGACACAGCCCAAGCTAGACCAGGGTGGATTCTACGGAATACTCGAATGCGGAATTAAAGAATATTGCTATTTCTTTGTTTAACTTGTTGAAATCATGAACATGTTACAGTTTTCAGTGACAAACGTTAAAGGGACGAGAGGCAGGAATTTAAAAACAAACAAACATGCATGTCCATTCTTTTTTATACTTATGGGTGATGAAGCGCTAAATACCAAAAATAACGTTTCCACCCACGTTTCTCTCCGTTGCCTTGAACAGGCTGTGTGCTGCAATTTGGTGTCCGAATTTCCCGCGCTGCCCTGCGGACGTGACGTCAAATGACCTACATCCGCAGTTTTGATACAGGAAGAAGACGGTCGCGGTAAATTCAAACACTGTAAGTGATAGTTATGGATTATTCTGCCGTCAGAAAACGATGCAGATCAACTGAAAGACACTAAAAAGTGTAACTACGGAGAAAAAGGTTAGTAAACAACATTATAGCTTCAGTTTGTGCTCCCGTGACGGCTTGGCTCGTGGCTGCAGTTACTTGAAGCGCCAGTCGCGAGTTTCGTTTCTTAATCTTGCCTCTAGTCCCTTTAAAGGCTGCACTATCGGAGCATCTCATCGCCCCACTGGTAAAGTCTGCAGAGCAGGAACGCATCAGTACTTGAACATGCGTGTGCGCTGTGGAGCGCTGCCTCAGTTTGCCTCAGAGAGGATAGATGTGTCGGATCAGCGGGAGGAAATGCTGCTTTTCTCTCAGCGCGACACAATCCTGTCCTGCATCATCCTGATCTGGGTGATAACGGAGCTGTTTGATGTGCAGAGAAACCGCCCTGCAGACAGGAGCTGGTCTGTCGTTTCTAACCAGCAGTCCAGTCAGTCTACCTCAAACCTGTACAAGGGCTCAGACTGTTTCTTAGCTTCGCTAACGTAGGTCATCTCCTCTTCTGTCCCGTCAGGATCAGACGTTGACCCGACGGCAGGGGCGTCTCCAGCCTTTAAGGACAACCTGGGCTTAGCCCGGAGTCGCACCAGGTGTAAATCGGTAAAAATTAGACGAGCTTTTCTCTAGTCTTTCACTACAAAAATGTATAATGGAGTGGATAAATTGTCATTTTGGTTTAAAAAAATTTAATTAACCACAAAATCAACAATGAAACACTTATTCCAGTTACTTGTGGTTAATCATTTTGTTAGAAAACATGTTTTGTAGTTAAAAAATAAATATTGAATAGTTGTACATGTGTGTTCAAAATTCCAGAGAAAATAAAATCATGTTCATCTGTAAAGGTTGTTGTGGGTTTTAGCTTCATTCTGACATCATGCAGCCAAAATACCTCCAACATGATGTCAGCAGTTTGTATGTGATGATATTTCTGGATGAGAGGATCTGAGGAGGACCTGGATCTGATTATTCTGTGTTTTATCGTCCATGATCCGTCACCCAGATGGATCTGCTAGAGTCTGATCATCTGGACAAGCTGGAGGTGATTCATGTCCAAGTTCAAGCCAGGACTAGTCTGGACCCGGTGGATCCACCTCCTGGATCATGGACCTGCAGACAGAGCAGGACTGGTCTAGACCTGCAGGCAGACCTGGACCTGGAGGACGAAACCTCTCAGGTTCTTCTGGAAAGCTCCAGCAGCAGCTGCAGAACTCCTGCGGTCCGGGAACATTATTTTACTGTTGAATAGTAAATGATGAGAAACTTTTCCATCACTGTCACCTTATTTTATCCTCCATCTGCTGGGATGAAATGTGAAAAGAAAGAAGTATTTGAAGTTGGGAGATAATTGCTTATTTTATCAGGACAGTGTTTCTTTTGTCAATCACAAAGTTCTGTTTTTTTTCTTGTTCATCATTTAAAATAAAACTTTGGTCCAAGTATTGAGCTGTTTGTTCTCTCACCGTTAGAACAGAACTGTTTAACCAGATGAACTGTTAATTAAAACAGGAAATTATAAAATATTATGTAAATATTTGAACAAAAGTGATAAATGACATACAAAGAAAGTAGCTGGAGGCCCATAATCTGACCCAGTCCAGATCTGCTTCAGACCAGGTCCACCTCCACCTGCTCTTTGGTTTAGAAGCTCCTGAAGTTTCAGATAGTAATGAAATCAAAAAGAAATTAAATTAAATGAAAAATACTTTGTACCATGAGGGAAATTCAATTTTGTAATAACAGACTGTCTCACTTCTTTTTCCCCCCAAAATATGATAATAATAATTATTATTATTATTATATATATATGTATATATATATATATATATATTATATTGTGTGTTGACACAGCAATGACTGCTTTCCTTTTCCAGTGGAGGAAAGAGGGCGTCTCGTTCTCATTAACACCCTCCTCCTGCAATCAAAGCGCCCTCTACAGCTTCGAGTGGGACTTCAGAGACAGCTGACTGGCCCGCGATCATTCCTACTCTGATATTATTATTTCACACCAAGTATTCCCTCTAATAATTGTTTTAATGCTGAATCATTCTTCTGATCTTTCACACGAGGAACTGAACAGGCTAAAAGGAGTCCTCCATGTCAGTTTACCAATGACCCATTATGTTTTGGGGCCGTGAAGGCGTTGAACAGTTGAACAGTTCTAGGCTCGCGGTTAAAAAACCGTGAGCCTAGAACCGTGCTTTAATCTGTCTGGGTGACTGCTTGGCTTTTGTGTGAGGTTAATAAGCGGAGGAAAGTTGACGTTGAAAACAGACAGTTTAATAACAAGTGGACCGATGAGTTTGCCACCTCATGTCAATGCCAAACCGTTATGTTTAATTTGCCAGATGATGGTTGCTGTCCGCAAAGTTGCAAATATTAAACGCCATTACGAGACAAAGCATGCTAGCTTCAGTGCAGCTTTCCCCATTGGTAGCACCGCGCGGAAAGACAAGATTGCAGCTTTAAAGTTGTCTTATTCCACCACATCAACAATCTTGATGACTACAGCTACCGCTGCTGAAAAAGCCACAGCTGCCTCGCTTCGAGTTACTTGGGAACTGGCAAAGAAGTGAAAACCATTCGTGGACGCTGAGCTCGTTAAAGTCTGCACTTTAGGTACTGTAGAGGAATTGTTTGCCGGTGACAAGCACAAAGATGAAATCATTAACCGTGTGAAGCAAGTTCAGCTTTCGGATTCAACAGAGACTGGAAACTTTGTACGAGGACAGTTTTCCAACTTTACTTAAAGGCCTCCTTCCACTGAAAACCCGTTTAACTTGCTCCTTCTGAAATACGGAGGGTTTCCCCTTGTTTACTTACACATGCTGGCTTGCTAGCGTTGCGTTCCCCCCCAGTCGGCTGTGCTTTCTCATCACAGAAACAATACGAAGAGAAGAGCGAATCGGGAACAGCCTTGCACTTCTACGTAACATTGCAAATAGCGTATCCCACGTGGGGTTTCTATCTGTCCATTGGAAGGCAGGTAACCCTCCACTACACACTAGAAGTAAAGACGGCACGACTGTAGCTTCGGAGTTGAGAAGCTAATTAGCTAACTGTTTGTTAGCATGATGGAACAAAATTGTTTGTCAGCTCTATTTCCTGTCTGTAGCGAAATAAGAGCGGAGGGCGGAGCTTCCTTCATACACTGATGGTAGGCAGCCAATCAGACGGAAATTCATGAGAAGCACCCGGAAAAGCTGCCGTTGGACCACAAGCCTCTCTTCAAGTATACAAATACAGCTGGATACAAAGCAACCAGAAGGTTTTTTTAAACAGAAACGATGCAGAATGCATTCAATAATAATGGAGAACACAGAAATATTAATGAAATGACCACGGAAGTACAACTTTAACAAACTGAAATGTGTGGATTACATGTTGATAGCTGTGAACGAGTCTACAGATGCGACGGATACTGCACAGCTAGCTGTGTTTGTGAGATATTTCAACGGGGAGCTTTTCAAAGAGGAGCTGCTGTGCCTTTTGCCCCTCAAGAGCAACACCACAGGTGAGGTCATGTACACATCAATCAAGAGTTTTTTTGAGAAACATTGTTTGGCGCTGGATAAAATCAACCTCCTTGTGACTGACAGTGGTCCATCTATGATGGGACGAGAGAGGGGCTTAGCATCACGTCTCATGACAGACCATCCGTCAGTTAACTCACTACACTGCATTATCCACCAGACGGCGCTGTGTGCCAAACTGTCCTGTGAAATGAAAGGAGCGATGGACACTGTGGTCAGGACTGTAAATCACATTCTCTCAACTTCAAGCTTACAGCATCGGCTTTTTTTTTTTTTTTTTTTTTTTTTTTTTTTAACTTTATTAAGAGCTTTGTTACAATGTCAGACCATGCCATGTAAAATATTTCAGAATGTGTTTAACAGTGTGATTCAGGCAAAAAAGACAATTTCGCTCCATTACAATAATAAAGTAAATATTCACATAGAACAAGTGAATAACCATGGGGTACACATTAAATACACATCAAAAGTTAAGAGGATGGGTTTTCAAAAAGTCCAGAGTTCGAATAGCTTTCTGATTAGAGAGACCTTTAAGAGTGTTGAGGTATAAGGAAAAATCATTTTTAAAATACTGAATACTAGGAATAGTATGAGCCCATTTACATTTATGAATGTGGTACTTAGCAAATAAAATGAAAAGATTTAATAGAAACATTTTTTTCCTTTCCAACACAGTGCCATCATAGAAGAAGATAATGTCTTTCTTAGATAAAGAAATCTTTGAATGACAACAATCAAAAAAGAGGAGTTCAATATTCATCCAAAAAAATTTCACATGAACACATTCCACAAAAAGGTGTAAAAGGCTTTCTGGACAGGTGTTACAAAATGTACACAGTTCAGATATATCATTCCTATACTTCTTAAGAAATTGGTTAGTAGGATAAATACGATGAATTATTTTAAAGTGGATTTCTTTAACTTTATTTGTGCAACAGTATCTTTTCGAGAAACTCCATGCCCCTTTCCAATTAATATTGGCAAAAGAGGCATTCCAGATAAATGTACATCGTGGGAGAGTAGGTGTAATGATTAATTGTCTAAAAAACTTATTGTTACACTTTTTATCTTTAATATTAATTCCATTGAGAATAATTGTAGAGTCAATGTTTGTAAAGAGACTAGTGTTATTGTTCCCTTGTAGTATTTTGGTATAAGAAATAGGAATAGCATCAAAGATTACACAATATTCACGAACAGGAACTGGAATACCAAATTTCTCTAAGAATTCTACATAGGAAAGGAGAATACCATTTTCATTTATTAAATCTGAAATAAATAAAATCTTATTTCTAACCCAGTTGTCATAGAAAATTGATTTATTTTTATACTTGATATACTTATTATTCCAAATGAGATGTTTATGGGGAGAGAAGTTGTGTTTGTACATGAGTAGCCAGTGTAAAAGTATTTGTTTATGGAATGATGAAAGGTGAATAGGAAGTTTGCTAACATCAAACTCACATTTCAAGAGGAACTCTATCCCGCCTACCTTTTCAAAGACTAAGTTTGGTAACAAAAACCATATTTTGTTTTTATTTTTAAGAAAGCTTTGTAGCCAGTTAATTTTGAGAATAGTATTGGTTGTTTGGAAATCTAGTACATTAAGGCCCCCTTTGTCACATGGGTTACATACTTGGCTTTTGTTGAGATAATGAGGTTTGTTTTTCCAGATGAAGTTTAAGAGGGAGGAGTCAATCTTTTTAATAAAGTGGAATGGAATATCAAGAACCTTAGCGGAATATATCAAACGAGAAAGGCCTTCGGTTTTGGAGAGAAGAACTCTTCCTTTAATGGACAGGTCTCTCATGAGCCAAGAGTTAAACTTATTTGTAATTTTTGGAATTAAAGGGGGGAAGTTTTTTTTAAATCTGTCATCTGAGTCGTGACATATATTAATTCCTAGGTAAGTAACATTGTATTTAACTGGAATACCATCTATTTCCAAAGGAAGTGTATAATTACGTTTGATTGGGAATAAGGTGCATTTTTTTAAGTTTAGATTTAAACCCGTAGAGCCTGAAAAGATCTTTAGAGCATGTAAAACCTTTCTAATTTCATGTTGGTCTTTTAGAAAGATTGCAGTGTCGTCTGCTAATTGGCAACATTTTAATTCTGTATTTTGTATACTGATTCCTTTAAAGGAATATGTATTCAACAGGGAGGCCAATATTTGCATTATTAAGAGAAATAAGAAAGGAGCAGCGGGGTCTCCCTGTTTAATACCTCTAGAGATATTAAATCTATCAGAGGAGCCATAGGGAAGTTTTACAGAACTGTTGCAATCATAATAAAGTGTCTTAACAGCCTTTTTAAAGAAGTTGCCAAAGCCAAATAAATCTAGAGCTTCAAATAAAGTATCATGACTAACCGTGTCAAATGCCTTATATATGTCAATAAAAAAAACCAAACTATCTTCCATTATGAATTCACTGTAGTCTATTAAGTCTAGAATTAAACGTATGTTGTTGCTGATATGTCTGCCACGCATAAAGCCTGACTGAGTTTCATCAATAATGGAATCTAAACATGGCTTCAGTCTTTCAGCCAGAATGTGAGAAAATAATTTAGCATCGTTATTAATTAAAGTGATTGGACGCCAATTTTCTAGTGATAGAGGGTCTT
Source organism: Atherinomorus stipes (assembly GCA_023101725.1). Classification (NCBI taxonomy): domain Eukaryota; kingdom Metazoa; phylum Chordata; class Actinopteri; order Atheriniformes; family Atherinidae; genus Atherinomorus; species Atherinomorus stipes. Next base: position 516,458 of record JALJCO010003679.1, read on the forward strand.
TATCAGATTTAGGAATTAATGTGATGATGCCTTGTCTCAGTGACGGAGGTAACTTGCCATTTTCGACTGATTCTTTGAATACATGTAGCAGAAACTCAGCAATAACATCCTGGAATGTTTTATAGAATTCCCCTGTAAGACCGTCATTTCTAGGAGATTTATTATCCTTTAATTTTTGAAGGGCTATTTTAATTTCTTCAAGAGATATGGAACTATCGCATGTCTTTCTTTGCTCTTCATTAATAGTTCTAATATTGCTTTTAATATTGCAGAACAAATCTGCAGGATCCTTTATATCAGTTTGTTTTGAGTAAAGGTTTTGATAAAATTTAGCTGTAAAATTGGAAATAATCTTTGGATCCTCTGTGATTTGATCTGCAATCTTAAGTCTATGTATATTATTGGAAGAGAAGTTTCGTTTTTCTAATTGGTGGAAATATTTGGTGTTTTGTTCCCCTTGTTCCATCCATTTTCTCCTCGAGCGAATGAAAGATCCTTTAGCTAGATTTTGATAGATGTAATCTAATTTGGCATGTAGAATATCTATTTTATTTTTTTCCAATGCGGAAGGGTTATCTTGATTATATATCTGGATCAATTCTTTAGTGATTTTTTTCTCTTTCTTGCTTTTTAGCTTTGGCAATTTCTTTACTTCTATCTATGGCAAATTTCCTAATCAAATATTTAGTAAATTCCCATTGTTTGCCAAAACATTGGTTGTTAGTAGCAGATTTCAGATTTTCTTTTATAATTTCTTCAACTTTCATAACAAACAATTTGTCAGTCAAAAGTTGATTATTCAATTTCCAATAATTAGGATGGAATCTAGTTGGGCCAGTACCTACATTTAATGATAAAGAAATTAGGTTGTGATCAGTGAGTATAGCAGGTTCAATTTTAGTTTGTTCAACTTTCTCAATTAATGAGTTTGAGACAAACCAGAAGTCTATTCTAGACATTAATGAACAGTTCGCATTCTGCCAAGTAAACTGGGTAAGAGCAGGATTTTTAACTCTCCATATATCATAGCAATTTAAATTCAGTCTTATATTCTTAAACTCCTCATAGGACCCATTGTTTGGTCTTTGTGGGAAACAATCTTTAGAAGGGTCTGCAATGGAGTTCCAGTCACCGCCAAGAATTAAATTGGCACCTGCAAATGTGTTTAGATATGATGAAATTTTTTCTTCAAAGTTCTCAAAAAGCACTTTATTCTTAGCACTATTATTATAACCATAAATGTTACCAAGAATAAAGAAATCATTACAAAATTCTAATACCAAAATTATCCATCTACCTGAAGGGTGTAAATGACTTTTAAGAACTTTCCCTTTAAAGGAACCTTTCAGGATAGCAACTCCAGCAGAGTTCTTACTTCCGTAGGCCAACCAGATATTATCACCCCATTGATTTTTCCAAAAATTAAAGTCTGTATTAAGAGCATGAGTTTCTTGTAAAAAAATAAAAATCAGCTTTTAAATCTTTAAAGAACAAAAAAATTGCTTTCCTCTTGACAAGATCTCTGATACCCCGAACATTTAAAGAACAAAAAGATAAAGACATTTTTTTTTTCAAAAAAGAAAAAAAGTAGGGAAAGGTTGAAAGGATTAGAGGTGGATTTTCTTAACCTTAACAAAACCAACAGGAGTTACTCAAAGGAAGGATGAGAAGTACTCTAGTTAATAAGGTAACTTCACTATAATTATCCTTAACTGAGACCATGTAACCCTCTTTAAAGAGAGAAAAAATAACACTTAAAATTGCAAACAGAATTTCACCTCTACCAAGAACATATATCCCTTCTCAATTTTATTGTTCACATCAGATCTAGTAACAGCACTACTAGATACTTATTTGAGGATTTTAAGCTTTAACCTCTTTTCCTTCAATAATAGCTTTGCAGCCCGTAAAGAAGGCCTTTTTCCCTTGCTTTCGAGCTTCGTCAATTTGTGGCCAGAGTTTGGCGCGCGTTTCCTTGTCTTTGGTGGTCAGATCTTCTCCGAATCTTAACTTCTTCGAGGACAAAAAGTCTGATCCCTTGGCTGCCTTCCAGACCAGATCCCTTGTCGTTCTGGAGATGAATCTTGTGATTACCGGACGAATTTTCCCTGCTTCTTTACGACCAATCCTGTGGCTCACATCAATGTTAAGATGAACATCTTCTCCCGGGTGTGGTAC